>CM062817.1:1453103552-1453433611 GCA_031772625.1 Pinus tabuliformis
TTGCATCAATACCGCAGCCATGGTGTGCCCGGAGTCGCCAACTGAAATTTTAATGAAAATCATGAGTGTAATCAGGACTAATCAAGATTGGGGCTGTTGTCAAAGCAAAACTATACCAATTTTGAGTGTCTTCATGGCATCCTCGGTCCATTTCACAGACTCTGTCATTTTTCAACATATTAGTCATTTCATGTAAATGTATCAACCAAATTAGGTATAAATCTGCGTAAGAAAATTCATCTTACCATTAAAATCCTGAATCTCCTTTTTATTGCGCGGAAAGTCTATATGCTGAATTGCCTCCACCTTGAAGGATCAATGCAGATACCGTCTTTATAAATGATATGACCAAGAGAGTTTACCCTCGTCCATGGCAAAATGACTCTTCTTGGGGTTGAGAGAAATCCCAAACTTTTAAATCCTTAGAAAAAAACTCTAAAGTGATGCAAATGTTCATCATCAGAAACCTAAATACCGTCAAATCATCTAAATAAAAAACCAAGAAAACATCTTTCTCATTAGCAAAAGCAATGTCCATTGCTCGTCGGAAAGTGGCTCTAGCATTCTTCAATCTGAATGGCATTTTGGCATACTGAAAAGTTCCCCAAGGTGTTGTGAAGGCAGTTTTGTCTTGGTGTTTTTCATGCACCAAGATCTGATTATAGCCCGAATAACCATCGAGTAGTGACATCCGTGATGCTCCAACTACTCTTTGCAGAATATGGTCCATCTTTGGAATTGGGTAATTATCCTTTAAGGATACTTTGTTGAGGTTCCGGAAATCTATGCACAATCTTATTTCTCCAGTCTTCTTTCCCCACTGGGACCAAATTCGAAATCCAATCAGAAAATCTGATTGGAACAATGATGCCAACTTTGAACAATCTATTCACCTCTTTCTCGATGGATGGCAGCAACTTTGGATTGATCCTTCTCAACTTCTGTCTGAAAGGCTTTTGATCCGGCTTGATAGGAATAGTATGCTGAATTATATCCTTGTCATACACCTTCAAATCTAAATAATCCCACGCAAACACATCAGAAAATTCAGAAAGTAATCTAACATATTGGGCCTTTACCTCGGGAGACAATGCTTTTGATAGCTTTACAAGCTTGGGCTTGTCAGCTGTTCCGAGATTGACATCTTCAACTCCTTTGTCGGTAGGAACCAAGCTCGGCTTTCTTGCAACATCATCTTGATCAAAAAGCTCCTCTAAAGGTATGAGACCTCTAGGAATAATGTTATCCTTCAGCTGTAATACCTCATCTGATTCACCTTAATCTCTTGTTCATCGGTATCACAATCATCATCAATGGAATCATTCTTGAACTTTCCTTCATTCTGCAAAAAGGCATTGATTTTATTGTCATCCCAAAACACTTGCCAATACCTTAAATTGTCGGAACAGTAGGCCAATGTTTGACATCAATTTCAAACTTGTTGTTGGAGTTCAATGGGATCTTCAAATTGCTTGCAGTAGTGGCGAGTGAATCTGCAATAATGTTTTGAGTCCAGGGTACTACTGTCAAGGTATATTCAGGAAACATTTTCAAAATATCTAGGACTACATTTCTGTAGGCTCTCATCTGCGGATGCTTTGCTTGATATTCTCCCTTTACCTGTTTGATCACTCTAGCTCTGAATCACCATAGACAGAAATCCTTTTGAATTCAATTTCTTCAAAATTTTAAGACCTTTAATCAAAGCCTCATACTCCGCTTCATTGTTACAGCAATCAAAAGCCAACTTGTAAGAACATACTCTAACATTATTGGGACTTTGGTGGGGTTGGAAAGTAGGGTTGTGAATCCATATTCCTATAACGACACCGTCCTTACCCACGAACACCATTGAAGTCCATGCTCCAAGGCGGCTTCATCTTCTAAATGCTAAAATTTTGTTTCCTTCTCTACCTTACCTTGATTGATTACTTCACTTTTCTGCTCTCATTTCCCTCTTGCTACTCAGAGGAACTTGCTACTTTCTCTTTTTTCTGATTAAGGACTGCCCTAAAATTTTCAGAAACTTCTGGAACATCATCTACTTCTACAATCTGAATATTTACATCATTTAATCTGCTATCAGAGTACAAAACAAATGATTCTATATCAGTATGTACAATATCTATTGGATGATTCAGTGGCTTCTCTTTGCCGGTGATCATGTATCTCATTTTCTTCTCTCGGTATAATTTTCTCAATTGACTGAAAACAGGAATGGTAGCATAAGAGATGTCAAGTTGTAAAGTGCCCTTAATTTTAGCACCCCACGATCTAGACAAGAGCATACGAATCGCGCGGTGGAATATCAACAACAACCACATCCATCAAACATTTTTGGCTGGGATTTGATCTAAAGACACTGCCAAATCTTTGATAAGACCAATGAAACGAACTCTATCGGAGTCGAAGGAGTACAAATCATGGTATTTCCAGGTAATATCCAGGCCCAACTTCTCCATAATGGCTTTAGACATCAAATTATGAGAAGCTCCGGAATCAAACATGGCATTATGGAGAATGTACTCATGTAATCTAAGACTCAGATAAAAGGGAGGAACTTCACTATCTTCAGATTGACCTTCTATGGCTGGACCAAAAATGAGTTCAGGATGATCATATTCGACATTTACCATGTCTGACAAAGGGACTATTTGCAAAATTCTAGACACCTGGTGTTTATAATTGCTATTCTTTACCAGCTCAGTCAAGGGAATGGACACTTTTAATTTAGTAATTTCATTTTCTAAATTAAAGGATGAAACTTTTTCTACCTCTTTGACAGTAAGGTCCTTCTTCTCTACTTGCTCTTTCACTGTACTTTGCAGATTATTCTTCTCATTTGCAATGTTATTTGCGGATGGAACTTTGCTGGAAGTCGGATCAGCAGGCTCTTTCCCTTTCTTCTGAATGTTTGAGGAATCATTCTTTGATTGCAGCTCTTTTCTTTTTGAATGGGATTGATCGATACATCTCTGCTCCTCAAAGAATACTACCTCTGTTGTGCTATCAAAGCGTTCATATAACCTTGCTGATAATCATCAGACTCATCTCCAAAATTGCATCATTTGCTAATATGTAATCTTCATCCCTTTGAATGCCTGGAACCTCTGCATATTCTTCATCTTCCATCAGAAAAATGGGCATACCATCGGCAGTGAAAAAATGGTTTTCTTCAATTATCGGATCATTGTAATCTTCTTCTTCCCCTCCCTGAACATAATTCTGCTGCAAAGGAGTTCGATCTGCTATTGTTGTGCTGGTTGGTCTGGTGCCTTTTGTTCTCTCTGCATGATCCGGAATTGGGCTGCTATTGTCCTCTAAAATTTGGATTCCTGATTGGTGGTTCAGGTCTATCTGTGATGGTCAGCCGGTCAACCATCCTCTCCATTGTTCGGATCAAAGTATCCATCTTGACATCTGAGGTAGATGCTTCCTCCTTTATGGTTACTCTCTTTTCAGATCGCATTCTTGCTCTTTTAGCCAACGGATTTTCTTTACACTTACGACGTTCTTCTGCGTATATTCTAGTGCAGTGGGATCACGTTCTCGTAACTGATATGCCATGTTAGTATCAAAACCATCTGGAAACTTGAGTAAAGCTAACCCCTCTGGTGGTTTAATGTGTCGGAGTAGCATTATATACTGCATTAAACCTCAGACAATAATCTTACACACTTTCACCGGCATTCCTCTTGATATTTTCATATTCAACAAAATTTGGAGTGGATTCTTCTTTACCTCCACCGATCAAAGAATTGCCTATGCAGGACTGGCAAAGTGGTGATAGAGGCTGCGGGTAATGCTCTGAACCACTTTCGAACTTCACCTCCAAAGATTTGGACAAACAATCTCATAGTCACATCTTCTCTCTCTACCTCATGAAGGTTAAAGAAGTCATTCATTTTGTCAACATCAAAAAGAGGTATTTTACTTTGGTAATTAGCGGTCATATCACCAAGATTTTGAGGTAAAACAAGGGGTGCATACCGGGCAGCGATAACTCGAGAGGTGGATTTAAAGTAAGATTTGTGGTACTCGGTATATTCAAAGGAGAAGCAATAATAGGTGGAGGAATGATCTGTAAAGACAAAAGAAGGGGGTAGGGGATTGTGTGAGTTGCAGTAGATGTAAAAGAGGTCTTGCGAAAATCAAAATATGGTCTATTTTTCACCCAAGTGTCTACGTTTGAGGTAAGATTCTGTCACTGATCAAGAGCATGGATAAGCTGTGATCCTGATTTACTTTGTGTAAACAAGTCTCCAACAGGGCTTTCAAGAGATATAGAAGAGTCAAAAGCTATTTGATCAAGCCAACTCAAAGACTTACTACGAAACAAACTTTGCTCAAAATGAATATCAAACTCAATATCTTGCAGAGTGTCTAACCTTTCGGGAGTGAGTGGACACGGGGAATGAAAAATTCACTTGATTGCTAAGTTAATTGTTCTTCGGCAGCACTGAATTTCTCTATAGATTTTCTAGGTTTCTTCCCAATTTAATGAGGATCATCGACAATGACTGGTGGATTCGGATCTGGATGGATCTGGTGTATCTTCTCGAAGCCGGTATGCTCAAATTTTGAATTTTTCTATATTGCTTTACAACTTTCCGATTTCAGCCTAGTAAATCCTAAGATCATCATCCATAAGCTTTACAATTCAAATGAAAGATATTACTAGGGTGATTAATCTTTCTTCCCCAGTATGGTCGCCACTATGTTATCACCTAGATTGACCTCAGACTGAAGGGAGGAAATGCTAGGGTAACCACAAACCAAGCTTGACCAAGTAGCCAGGCCTACTAGGCTGGGAGAGGGCTCTCTCCGTAAGGATCTCAGTCAAGATGACTAGATCAAGTAAAGGATTTTAGGCAAGGTATAGTAGCTCGAAAGATTTGATTGGATTTTGTAGAGGTTTTGTTAAATCAGGAGAGCAGGACAGTTAAGGTCTGGGAAATTAGGTCAGAAATGCAGGGTGTTCTATGGGGCAAGATAGGCATAGACTTTAGCACTTAGGTTTGATGGGATGAGGTGTTTAAGACTGATGAGAAGCTAAGAAGGGCATGTGACAATCATGGGTCCTTCCTAGACTGCAGAAAACATGAAATGGTTAATGATTTCCCAAGGCAGAGCACTGATACAATGGATTCTACCTATCAAACTTGAAAACATTCAACTAGAAGCAATGAAATGAATGATGGAATACATAAAACATGTAAAAATATAATCACAGAAGAAGAAACTATACTAAAACTCCATACCACAGGGATCCCATAAAAATAACTACAATTCTTATTAATCTCCTTGCCAACTACTTACAACGGTGTACAATCAAGCTCTGAGCATCCAACTGAGTCCAACCCTTTAAAGGAATAAGAAGAAGATATAAGCATTGTTTCAACCTGCTACCATCCTTAGGGGTCTAATCCCAAATATGAGGAGCTAATCTAACAACACTGAACAAGAAAACAAGAATATAGGCACCTCAACAACTTGCCTTTAAAAGTGAAAAACTGATTCATTTGAGCTCAAACTAACTCCTAAAGCAATGAATCTACCCTCTTTTACGAATTATCTATCATAATTATGCCAAGTCATAATTTACAATGGTAAATCATCCACCATGAGGAGAATCCATGATTACAATAAAAAACTGGAAAAATAGCAACCCTGAGCAAAAAAACTGTGAAAAGCGTAGTGCCACTTGCAGGTCCATTTTGGAGACCTTCCCGGCATCCCAATTGAGCCCATGATAGCTCATTGGAAAGGTATTCAAGTCTACTTTCCAGAAAGCGTAGCATTTTTGCATTTGGAGCTCATTTGACCCATCAAAACTTGATTCTCCCAAGACTGCTTTTGTGTGTCCAAAAAGTGGCAGAAAGGTCATTTTTAGGGTGTTGTTTGACCTTTTGGTGGACCAGTTCTGCCCCAAAAACTTTGAAACTTGCTAGGGTGCATGTCCTCACTGCTCTGAATCCAAAAATGTAAGCCATTTCCTCATTGGGTTTCACTAGGAAAAGCGTAGTGCCGGTGGCTCTGCGCTTTAGGCAGTTTTTCTGTGTAATGAAATTCAAAATTGCAAATGACAAAATTTATTTAAAACTTGCCCAAAATTGGTGTGAAGCACCACCATCATGTGCTTTGATGAGCCAAGGAGGCTTCAGCCAGCATTCTAAGTCTATCCTCTTCTTTTTTTCCCTTTAGGACCCGCCTTAGCCTAGATTTCATTTTCTTGACCCTCATGTTGCAAATTTTGTTTCGGGTCTTGTAATGATAGGCCATGTGTCTGATCATCTTGTTGTCTCTGTTATCCTTCCATAGCAATTTTTGAAGGTGTAGGTTGACTCTCTCAAGCCAATTCTCCCTATCATTTTCAATCTCCTGCTCAACAGGAGTCAATGTGACTTGTGTCTCTTTGCCACTTTTCCTTTTTGCCTTGAGCATTTATAACTCCATGAGGAATTGTTTGTCACTCAACTTTTTGTTTTCTTGCTCTAAGTATGTGATGACATACTTTGCCTTCTCTAAATTGTCCATCAATGCTTGGATTTGAGCCTCCTTTTCCTGTATGATGATGTCTTTGATTGTTTCTTCATCCTGAGTCTCTAAATCAATGGTTTGAGTGTGATACTGCTCAAACTCATCATGCTCTGCCAAGTCAAAGTCTCTTTCCTCCTCATCATCATCTGACATCTTTTCCTTTCCTTTGTGCAGCTGTTGCAGCTGTACCTGCTGTGTCGATGAAGAAGGCAAAGCCCCTTCCACATCCTGTGGAGATAGCATTTGCCTATGAGCTAATGAAGAAGGCAAGGCCCCTTCCACATCCCGTGGAGAAAACACTTAAAGGCAAGGTCCTCCTGCTTCTTGAGGCACTGGTGGAGGAATTTGAGGACCCCTGAAGATATCATGAGAAATAAAGGTCTCCCAAGGGATGTTAAGGAGACTGAGATGATGAAGCACAATGACATTGATCAGGGAGTAATGATAAAGGTTGCTCATCTGTTGAGGGTAAGGCTTCCTTTGGAAAATAAAAGCCATCTTCTCAATACTCTTGAACAAGTAATAAGGGATGTTTAACATCCTCACCCTAGTAAAATGCATGAGGAGCCTGATATGATAAGTATGAGGAGGTTTTTGGTCACTTATGGGAAAAGTGTAGTGCCTTCGCTCAGAAACACAACGCCATGACAAAAGTGCAGTGCTCACTCATTTTTGTTCTGGGAAAATCGAGGAAAAGCGCAGTGGCGGGTGAAAAGCGCAGCGCCTACCTCCAAAAGCGCAGTGCCAGTCTGCTTCAGCCAAAAGCCCAGTGCCTCTTTGCCAAAAGCGTAGCGCCGGACTTTTCTCGCTCAAACTCACTCAAACTCGCCTTTCTTTCTTCTCCCTTTCACTTTTTGCTTGGCAAATGAAGATAATGAATTTGGAAATGAAGTATGAGGGCTTAAATAGAAGAAGATTTTGATTTGTCACTTGAGAAAACCCACTTTTCTAATGTTCTTTGTTCTTTTTCAAAACTCTGTTTTAATGTATTTTCTTCTTGTATCTTTGCAGGTGGATAAATGCTCAATTTGACCTGAATTTTTGCAGTGTTTCTCTGTCTAGAAGCAAGGAGAAATGTTCTGGTGCAGCTGAGATCAATTATTACATATAGGAACTTAAAATTACATATGAAATACAAATAAACTAAAATACTCTGTTTTCACTTCAGAAACATGTTTTTGAGGGGAAAATTACATTAGGTTAAAAATATAATAATTTTAGTAGCCATGACTTACAAGCCATCATGCTTGATTTATTGATCATCCTCATACCCTTGCTAACCTTTATTTACACTTTGAAATCAGTTTCTTGACCTTGGTGATGAAACCCTAGACCTAATGAAATCATGCCCTATGACCTAATGAAATCATGACTATAGATTGATTATGAAACCATGATTGAAGACAATCTGAAGAAGGATCAGCAAGTATAGTCTATGAGCAAAAAATTTAGATTTGTTGAAGAGAAAACAACCATCAGTGGATCAGTATATCATGACCTAATGGAATGATGCAAAATTTTCAGTATGGGACTCCTAAAATGAAAATGGAAAGAGTGAATTTTGATCCCTGATGGAAGTATGCAGATACTGACACTAACATTGGCCTTATTGGGGATGGAAACTCCTTGGAGGTGACAAGAACACCATAGACCAAGTGCCTCATCCATTGGGCAATACGGTCAAAACCAAAAAAATGAAAAATAACTCAATACAACAGAACACTGACTCTCAACCAAACTGACTCAACGGCCCCAAGCTCAAATGACAACGTACTTGAAAACTTGCAAGGAAAATCAAATTGGTATATACAATGAAGGTGTAGTAACTTCAGGAAACCACCTCAAAAGTATTAATGCTTCAAGAGCCTACCATTCACTGGCCCTCCTGAACAATCCAACCATTCATTTCCTTCAACAAAAAGGCATTCTGTCCTCGATAGGCTGAGATTTTTTACGGTCCTTTCCATAGATTTTCGAACTTACCATGCTTTCCTTTTTCCTCATCTCGTGCATCCCACCGCAACACTACATCCTCCAGCTGAAACTTTTCTGCTTTGGTTTTACGGTTATAGATCTTCTTTATCTTTTCTTGCAACTGAAAATTGTTTTTGGAAACCTCTTCTCTTGTTTGCTGAATATTATCCTCTTCGCTGTCAGCTTCTTGTAGTAATCTCATGACCGGGACTACAAGTGATGTAGAAAATACTGTATCAGTACCATAAACCAACTCAAAAGGTGACATACCTATGGATTTCTTTCTACTCACTCTATCGACCCATAAGGCATTAACAAGCTTTCGATGCCAATTCTTCTTGTTTGCCTCCAACATTTTCTTGATTATATTCACCAAGGATTTATTTGACGACTCAGCCAATCCATTGCCCTGTGGGTAGTATGCTGTGGAATGACCCAATGTAATATTGTACTTGTTGCAGAACTCCACCATCTTCTTGGACTTAAATGCCGCTGCATTATCTGTTATGATCTTGTGAGGGCAACCAAAATGAGACAAGATATTAGATTCTAAAAATTGGATAATTACTGTATCCGTGGCCTGCCTTGTCGGAATGGCCTCAATCCACTTGGTGAAGTAATCGGTAGCTGTCAAGATCCATCAGTGCTGTGCTGATGATATAGGATGGATTTCCCCTATGAAATCAAGTCCCCACTGTTAGAAAGGGGAATTTACTTCGACCGATTTCAAAGGAAGAGGAAGCAACTTCCTTTTTCCTTGAAAAACTTGGCATTCATGGCAGCTCATCATTGTTTTATACAAATCTAAAAATAAAGTCAGCCAATAATATCCTGCTCTCAATACTTTGTTAGTTGTTGTTTTCCAAAACAAAATACCACCACAATCACCTCTATGAAAATCATGCATCACCTGTTGAGTTTAGCCTTCAACCAAACAATTAAGGAGAACCCCTCCTGAATCTTTCCAATAAAGAGCACTATCTAAAATGCAAAATTTTCTGATTTGAGTTTTAGTGATCTACCTTTGCTCCTTGACATTCCAGGAGGTGGTGAAAGATGCTGAAGAGCATAAACTATATCAGAATACCATGGTGATTGGAGAAACATTTCTGAGACTTGAATGAGTGAGCCATCATCCTCATCCTCCGACATTACTGCAATGAGATTTATGTCCAGAGCATGCAGATTTTATTCTGCCATCAACTTTGCCAAATCTTGTCCGCGATCAGCTTAGTGGGTTTAATCTCCAGATCATATTCCAACATTGTTGCTATCCACTTACCTCTTCTTCCCTCTGGATTAATTTGCATCAGAACATCTTTACTGTTGCATTAGGAACATATGCTATGGTATGTGAATGCAGAATGTACACTCTGAAATCCTTCAATGCTTTATGAGAGCCAACACTTGTTTTTCAATGATATTATACTGCAAGGCAGCATCTCGAATAGTCCTACTGAAAAAAGCAATGGGTTGCTCAATCTGATCTCTTTTTTGCATCAATCAGGACTAATCAAGACTGGGGTTGTGGTTAAAGAAAACTTTACCAAATTGAATGACTTCATGGCATCCTCGGTCCATTTCACAGTGTTGTCCTTTTTCAACATATTAGTCATTTCACGTAAATGTTCAGCCAAATTGGGTATAAATATGCGTAAGAAATTCATCTTACCATTGAAACCCTGAATCTCCTTTTTGTTGCACGGAAAGTCTATATGTTGAATTGACTCCACCCTTGAAGGATCAATGCGGATACTGTCTTTAGAAATGATATGACCAAGGAGTTTACCCTCGTCCATGGCAAAAATATTCTTCTTGGGGTTGAGAGAAATCCCGAACATTCTTCATCTCTGAAAAACAACTCTCAAGTGATGCAAATGTTCATCATCAGAACCAGAAAATACCGTCAAATCATCTAAATAAACAACCAAGAAAACATCTTTCTCATTAGCAAAAGCGATGTCCATTGCTCGCTGGAAAGTGGCTCCAGCATTCTTCATTCCGAATGGCATTTTGGCATACTGAAAAGTTCCCTAAGGTGTTGTGAAAGCAGTTTTGTCTTGGTATTTTTCATGCACCAAGATCTGATTATAGCCCAAATAACCATCGAGTAGTGACATCCGTGATGCTCCAACTACTCTTTGCAGAATATGGTCCATCTTTGGAAGTGGGTAATTATCCTTTAAGGATACTTTGTTGAGGTTCCGAAAATCTATGCACAATCTTATTTCTCCAGTCTTCTTTCGCACCGGGACCAAATTCGAAATCCAATCAGAAAATCTGATTGGAACAATGATGTGAGCTTTGAAAAATCTATTCACTTCTTTCTCGATGGATGGCAATAACTTTGGATTGATCCTTCTCAACTTCTGTCTGAAAGGCTTTTGATCTGGCTTGATAGGAATAGTATGCTGAATTATATCCTTGTCATACACCTTCAAATTTGAATAATCCCACGCAAATACATCAGAAAATTCAGAATGTAATCTAAATACTGGGCCTTTACCTCGGGAGACAATGCTTTTGATAGCTTTAAAAGGTTGGGCTTGTCAGCTGTTCCTAGATTGACATCTTCAACTCCTTTGTCTGTAGGAACCAAGCTTGGTTTTCTTGCAACATCATCATGATCAAAAAGCTCCTCTAAAGGTATGAGACCTCTAGGAATAATGTTATCCTTCAGCTAGCCCCACGGGGGTAGGCGAGTTGGTAATCATAATGCGGTGAAGTTCTTTAGAAAGGCGGGCTCCATACTGAAGGTCACGAGTTCAAATCCCCCGACTTACCCTGGAGCTATATAGAGGGGTGGGCGCAGCTCCCAGTGGTTATAGAGGTAGTGGTCAAAATCGACCCCGTGTAACGCGAGTCGTGAGGCTGCCCCTGTTGCCAATTCCACTGTAATAAAAAAAAAAAAAATGTTATCCTTAAGCTGTAAAACCTCCATATGATTCACCTCAATCTCTTGTTCATCGGTATCAGAATCATCATCAATGGAATCATTCTTGAAATTTCCTTCATTCTGCAAAAAGGCATTGATTTCATTGTCATCCCAAAACACTTGCCAATACCTTATGTTAGTGTCAGTCTTTGCAGCCTTCCTCCTGTGATCAAACATGCTCTTAGAAAGTGATTTTAAAGTGTCAAGGTCAAATTTTGTCATTTCAGTGAGTCTTCAAGCAAAATTTGGTCACTAGGCATTAGGTCTAGGGTTTGCTTTTACTCCTGTCAAAGTTGTCCAAATGTTAGTCCATGTCACCATTCAGCTGAGTGTACCATCATTCAGAGGGTTGTCATCATCATGTCAGGGTCTAATGGATCATTTTACACCTTGTTCATGCTTCAGTCGCGCCTAGGTAAGGTTCATTTCCCTCTCTGAGGGTTTTGAAGGCAATTTCTCTTGAATGGTCAAATCATCAGCAAAACTTGTATCCTGATGTTCGTACACCTTCCCCTATCCTTAATGTACCTTATTAAACACTTCCCATCACTGAGATCCCCCAAATTCCTCATTTTTGCACAAACCCTAGTTTCTTGCTACAACTTGGCAATTTTCTAGGCTAGGCCTGTGTTTTTCCCTTTTGGACCCCTTCCCCTCACTCAATTTCTGAGATTCCACTTTCCCCTACTTCCTAACATCCCTCCCTACTTCCCAAAATTTTCTCAAGAATTTAGAAGCCCCTTATCCCCTTCATTTCGCTTCATTTCGACAAATCCCCTATTCCACACATCGGGCTAGGTTTTACTCAAATGATGTTTCTAAGCAAGAAAAGATGAATTCGGGAAAACTGAGAGAGGTTTTTGTCCACAATAGGTCAAGGAATAAAAAAATCCTTCACTTTTTACACAGGTGTGATGGTTTTAGAGAAATGTGAAAAATACCGTTGCCTAAGGAGAATTGAATGCACCTCTGAAGTGACCTTGGGAAAATCAAGATTTCTCCTAGCTTGGTTGGCCAAATGACTTGCTTGATAAGTCAAATGATAACAAGACACAAATATATTTCCAATGAGCTATCATGAGCTCAATGTGGAGTTTAGGAAGACCTTCCAAAGTTGACTGCAACAGCACTCTGCCTTTAGGCAGCCTCATTTGGCACATTTTTACCAGTCTTGGGATATTTGATTTTTGACAGAGACAATGAACTCCAAATTGACAAATTAGGGTTGGGTTAGAAAGTAGACTCAAATACCTTTCCAACGAGCTATCTTGCGCCCAATTGGGACACCTGGAAGGCCTCCAAAAGTCTCTTGGAAAAAGCGCTACGCATAGGGAAGGCGCGACGCATTGGGCTGCATTTCTCAGTGCAAAAATACACTGGCGTGGTGCATAGGGAAGGCGCGGCGCATTGGGCTAAAAAGCATGAAATTCATTGAAATCTTCCTCCAAATTGCAAATTCTTTATTCCACAAGTAGTTAGAGCCTCCATTTTTGTGTTTCATCCAAGTTTGTGCTAGGGTATGGTGGTTGATGGATGGTGAATGCCTAAACAAAAACTCAAACCCTAACATGTCAAAATCCTCACATGAAGATTGTTGTTTAGGGTTTCAAAGTTATTGTTTGTCACCAAATTCATTCCCCCATCCCATTTCTCCCTTATTTTCATCATTCCTAAGTTTCTTTACTCCCTAAAATCATCAAACCCCTATCCCAAATTCTCAAATTCCAAACCCCAAACCCTAACCCTACAAAAACTTTCCTAACCCTATACATAAAACCCCTCAAACCCTCCTACATTTCCCTAACAAAATTTGTCCCAATAGTCCCTAATCCCTTACTATTTTTTTCCCTTCCTAACAGTCCCATGTTTCACTGTTTTCCCCTTGGTGGAAGATTTTAGGCACATCACTAAAGAGCAGTCCGACACAGTTTTCATACATCAGCAATCAATTTTCTCCAAGGAATTTTGTACAGCAGTCATGTCATCCAGTCATTCATCTGATTATGGAATGGAAACCCACAGTGATTCACCCATGGAAGAACATGCACCTCGGAGGCCTCATAGAGGTGGAAAAACATCTGTGAAGACCAGCAGGCTGCCTAGAGAAGCCTAAATGAGATGACACCCTTTCAGCAGGAGATAGAGGCTGATCGAGAGATTTGGCTCGAGAGGATCAACATCCACTTAGAGGGACTGCTGGACAAGGCTGATAGAGACAAAGCATTTTTGAGACACATGGCTTTCCACTACATGGCACGGAACAAGGTTTGCAAGGCACGAATAAGGAATCTAAAGGCAAAACTAAAGAAGGCAATAAGGAAGCAATGGAGGAAAAGGAGCGTGATCGTCTTCAAATATTGGCCGAAGCCTCTTTAGCCAGCATGACACTTGATGGAGAAGGTCCAACCCAAATTTCAAGAAATTTGGGGCATTTTTGGCATTTTGACAAATTTTGGCACAAAAAACAGGGTTTTTCTTCCTATGTGTCGCGCCACGTGGCGCACGCTTTTGCTAGGGAGCTCCAAATCACAAAAAGTTTACATTTATGGATTTGTCATGAAAAATCATGGTTTCTGGTGCATGGCCAAGAAATTTGGGCAAGTTTTGAGTCCTCAGGAGATCAAAAACACTCAAAAAATGACCTCACTGCCCCTATTTTGACACACAGGAAGCAGTCTTGGGAGATTGAAGTTTTGGAGGGGCAAATGACATCCAAATTCAGAAATTCCACTTGGGTTAGAAAGTAGACAGGCAAGGCTTTCCAAAAAGCACACTTGGGCTCAATTTGGACTTCAGAAAGTGCCTCAAAATGAGATCCAAAGTGGCGCGATGCATAGAGAATTAGGCGCGGCGCATAAAGGATTTTTGCCTACTTTTCACTGTTCAGCTCAGAAATTCGCTCAATTTTGATCAGTTTGCTTTTTGATGTTACTGTTGACCTTTCATGATGTAATTTAATAACCATGATGTAATATTGGCACATTTTTACTTGTTCTAGAGGATTCATTCACTAAAAGGTGAAAATTGAATGAATGAATCAGTTTCCTAGCATATAGGGGTAAGTTGTTTGACTACCTAGATTTCAGTTCCTTGTTTAGAATTGGTTGAAACAGCTCCTAGAATGATGAGCTCAACCCCTAGAGGCATGGGAAGGAGTTAGGCTTGTCTATATTATGTAATTTCTAAGTCATTTTCATGGTTGGACACTTGGGATTGCTTAGCACTCTATTGTACATCTCATTTCTGCATTTTTGGCAAAGGAAAGACCAGGGTTTTGCAGCACTTGTTAGGATTCTTGTGGCTCTGTGTTTTGATGGTGTGTTTCTTCATGTAATTGTAATTTCATTGATGTTTTATGTATGCCATTTCCCTTCTCTTTGCTTCCGAATTAAACAAGTTAAGTGATAAAGGTAGAATCCATGAGTTTGTTGTGCTCTGCCTGTAGTTTTGTTTAATTCTCAATGTTTTCTTCAGTTTGAGGAGGGTTCTTGATACCCTCACGCCCTCTTCAGCTCCTCAGCGGTCTTTTCCATCCATTCATTCAATCTGAAAGCATCAAAACTACTGCCTACCTCGCCCCAATCAGAACTCTGCAAAATCTGGCCTCATCCCCGGACCCAAAATTTGCCTTTCCCTTTTTCCAACAAAACTCCCAAAAACTCAAATTAAATCCTTGCACTTAATACCTAGCATAAGATCAGTTTTTAAATCAGTCATCTCAATCCCCATCTGATTATCTTTTGCTGAGATTGACCCAGAGAGAGCCCTCTCTGTCCTCGTAGGGCTAGCTGTTATAGACATTTTTGTGCCTTACAGCATTAAGCATGAAATGTCCATAATCTAAGGGATCCAAAGTCCCTAAACATGTTGTTCCTACCCCTAGAGGAACAAGGCTAACAAACCACAGCAATTCACAGAAGTTCTCCACCAGAAACTGCTCAAAAACAAGTCAATTCAGGATCATTTCAGTGGCTACACTAGCTGTTTGCGCTGAATGTCAAAGCCAACACTGGCTACCTGCGTTGAATGTCAAAGGGAACACTAGCTACCTGCGCTGAACGAGAATGGACATGTGGCAAGTTCATTTCTCAAGGTGTCAAAACCCAGGAAGCTTCCAAAATGACACTTGCCTCAGGGAATTCGACTGGTGATGAGTAAGAGGTTCCAAATCTCCAAGTGGAAGCAAGAACCTCCAAGTGGAATCAAGAACTGACAGAGGGAGAGGACACTAGTCAGATCTCAAGCTGACTCATCCTCTCTCCAAACATCTATATATGGATCTCTCCTCCATGAGATCTAGAGGCTGGAATTTTGTTATTGCAAAGAATTGCTGTTGGTTTGAGACTGGAACTATTGGGTGCTTAATGCTTTGAAGGGGGTGAAGATAGGAATTCCATTTGCTGGGAAGGAGATGCTGGATTGGAGCCCTCTGGGTTGTATCTCTTCCTGAACCTTGTTATTCATCAATAAAGCTATTTTGGTTTCTCCTATATACTGATGTATTTTTGATGTATGATTGCATTAGTATATTTAGTTTATTTCTAATCCTGAACTAGTTATGGATATGAATCCATGTCTTGTGTAGTGTTCTCTTCTTGTGATCTTGCAGAAACCTCTTGAAGCTGGGCGAGCGAGAAGGCAAGTAGTTGGGAACTCTCCAAGAGAAGAGAAGCCGGATCGAGGGACAAATGGAAGACACCAGTTAGTCCATCCATCTCTCTCTTCATTCTTAATTCATAAAGGAAGAATACTAGAATAGCTGTCTCTGTTTGTTGCTAAGGCACTGTCACACCTTAGGTGGATAGGATCGTCCTGCATAGGCATTTTCCCCCCCAACAAATTGGCGACTCCGCTGGGGAAATCTGTTTAGTCATTTTATTTGTGTTTCTATCATTGTTTGTTTCATAGACTTGACAGCAACAATCGAACTGCATCTGCTATTCCCAGATGCAAAGTAGACAGTTGCTGCTTTGATCCAATCACTGGACTTGTCTATGGTCTGAACAATGGACTCACAAATGATTTGATGATCCTTTGTGATAGATCTTAGTACTCCCTCAAAGCATCCCTTTGATTATACCTTGCTTGTTGCTTTTATTTGGCCTGAAACAGTAGATTAAATAGCAATCTGTGACCCAGAACCAGTGAGAAACGAGAGTTTCTCCTTCAGCGCAGACCCAGTGAAGGGATTCTGCATTTCAACGCAGGTCCCGTGAAGGCTACCTGCGCTGAATGTCAAAACCCCTGTGTTGAGGTTGCGCTGAACCAGTTTGGCCTTGTGCAGCTGGGGTTCTCTGCTCTGTTTTGCCTTGTTTTGATCTCTGATTTTTGCAGCCTGTAACCAACATAGGTATAAGTCTAATAACTCCTTTTCTCTGCTTAGATTCCGCCTCCTTTTGTACAAAAAGACTGTGAGTGTTTTTATGTGTTTGTGGCATCATTTGCAGTTTTCCTTTGCATGAGTGAAATAATCATCCTGTAGCCCTTGATTCAGATCTGTTGATTGTGATCTTAGGAGAGAGTTCATTGGCTGTTTGCAGTTGATTATACATTTACTTTTGCATTTGGTTTGAGTTTGTCTCTTTTAAGTGTCGAAACAAGTATTCATTTCGAAAATCGTTAAGTGTTGTAATCTCTTCTACCCTCTCTGATTTCGAAAAAGTAAACTTGTTTGTATTTGTCATTTAAAAGCAAATTCAAAGTTGTACAAAAAGCTTTCTGTGTAGGCATCAATACTAAGAAAGCGGAAAACAAACACCTGCATTGTGCATTTGCATCTTGATAGTTTGCATGTCTGATTTAGGAAAAGTGCATTAGAGTGTGCTGATTGCTCTTTGAGAAAAGATGGTGTCTTTCTTTTCCCTTAGTAGCTAGGATTTTCAAAGTTGAAAAGATATAAAGCTTGCTTATCATCTTTAGACTGCATTTAGGAATTGTATCATACATCTCGTGGTGAACCTTGAAAGGCAAACTTCTAAAAAGATCAACCTAAAATAAATTGAATGAACTTAACAACGCTTTGCAACATAACGCACAACATAGAGGTCTAGGCTAGAGACGTGTTCCGGCGTCGTAAAGCCTGGTGACTGTCGATCTCGTGGATGGTGGGTGATTCCTCCTGAGGGACGATAGCGCCAGTACGGATTGTGCTCCCACGTACCGTCGCGTATATATTGGGAGACCCCTATAGGCATAAAACCTTTATCCTTAGGAAGCCGTGTCGGCCGCCCTACTGATCGCAATGCACTGAACACAGCATTCAGGAAGATCGACCGCCCGTACCCTAAAAAGTATTCTGCGGTTTTGCGAAAAGTTTGGCACACCCTCTGCCTAGAACTCCAGAGCAGTTCCTTTTGGCCTTTTTCAGACTCTATAACGGAAAAAGTCCATCCGAGCATTTGTCACTTCGGGCTCGTTAAAACATCGAAGGAGACTAGAGTCATCTTTTGCTTTTTCTCGATTCTTTAAAATTGAAAAAGTAGGTTGTGTCTAAGCGTCGTTAAAATTTATTTTAAACGGAATAATCATCACCATTCCCTCGTTGGTCTTCGAAGTTAGTCTCTTTTCATCGCAAGTTCTTGTAGAATCGCTAGAAAATCTTTTGGATAGACTAAATATGTCTGAACAACCGTCGACATCTAGGACTGTGTCATCTGACACAGCAGCAGCAGAACCTCCTGCTGCTACTCCAACGATGTTCAATGGTATACCATCTGTCCCGGCAAGTTATCAACAACAAGACGGAGTCCCACCAGGGACTGCTTCGACGACATGGTTAGTTCCTATTTCTTCATCCGGATTATCAGCTGGTATTTCTTATGTTGAAACTCAACAAATTGATCCAATGTGTCTTCAAAGGCCAATCTACCCTTTAAGTACTGGATTGCCACCATATGGAGGGCAGTATGCCTTTTCATTGTTCCCTCCCAGAGAACAACCATATGACAGTTTACAACAAAGTTCAGGTCAAACTGGAATTACATCCAGCGGTTGGGTACCAATACTGCCTCAGCAACCAAGGGTTGTATATTCAACGCAACCAGTCCACCCTGTGTCGAATATTCCCACTATACCCACTATGGTGACTGCGTCGCAAGTACAAGCGCTACCTGTTGTATGTCAACCCCAAGTTTCTCAGGTTGCAATACAACAGCCTCTTGTCTCAACGACTCAATCACAACCTCAGGATAGTGCCTCCTTATCTGGAGCGACTCAGGCTCAAACAAGTACTATGACTCCTCATCTTGGTCAATCATCCAGTATTGGACAACAGCAAATGGTCCAACAACCAGGGCTAGTTCAATCAGAACAACCGCCATTCCAGCAATCATATCAAGGACCTGAGCAACAAGTCTTTGTAAGTAATGGGCAGCCATATTATAGTGGTTATGCCCATCAACCTTGTCAAAGTTGCCAGCATTATGCTGGTATGCAAAGACCCACTGCTCAGGCAATTCCATCGTATCCTGGGTATGCTTCGCCTAACCTGAATCAACAGTTGCCCTTTGTAGCAACTCTAGAATTACCAGATCTAAACTGGCTGACGAATGATCCAATTGCTTATGCCCCTTGGTGGCCAGCGATTCCGCATAAACTTCCGTCAGATATTCCTAAATTTAATGGAAATCCAGGTGAAGATCCATCGAATCACGTGATGACATTTCATCTATGGTGTTCATCAAACACCCTAAACGATGATTCGATAAGGCTTCGCCTTTTTCAGAGGACGTTAATGGGTCCAGCGGCAAAATGGTATATTGAATTGCCTAGAGCTTCGTTTGACAACTTCAGTACCTTAGCCACGACTTTCTTAACCCATTTTCAATTACCGATAAGGTATGAAACGGGAACGGAACTCCTAACCAACTTCAAACAGACAACGGCCACTCACATATCTGATCATATACATGAGTGGCGACGTCGTCGTAGGATGGTGAAAACGTACGTTCCTGATCAGCTATTAGCTGAATGGTTTATCAAATCCTTACTTCCTACAATCACGGAAGATGTGGCAAAGGGGGGAGTCGTAACAGAAGAGCAAGTCATCGCTCGTGCGCAATATCTGGACTTGGTCTATACTCAGTCTGGCACGCTCTACAACAAAATACCTGATGCCCCTAGACCGGAATTTTCAATTCCTCCTCCTCCTAAATCAAACAATGACTCTCACGCCGGCGATGGCGTGATTGGCACGACAGACACGAAATCGACAAAGGCTACATCTAAAAAAGCCCGTAAGATTTCCAGTCAAAATGCAAATGAGGAACTTCTTGCCTCGGAAGTAAATGTCGTGTCGACCGACAAGGGCAAACAACTGAAGCAACCGGGGGGCAAGAAGAAAAAGAAAGGGAGAAAAAGGAAACCCCCTGCGGGGTGTCATATATGCGATGAGGATCATTGGACGAGAGATTGTCCACATATAGCTGAAGTTAAGAAACTCTTTAAGAGTTCAAAACCCTCAGCAGTATTGACTGATCCGTTTCCAAACCCGGGAACCAAACTGGTTGCTAATCAAAATACTTCCCGATCCCAAGTGCTTATGTTGTCTGTCTCAAAGCAGCAAAATGATGCTTTGACAAGGAATAAAGATTACGGGAATCCACAGCTGTCGAATAACAAGGCTAATGAACAACCTAGTAGTTCGACGACAACTTTGACCGAAGTTGTGCCACCCATCATTCCTGAACCAATGATAAAGTCGCCAAAGGGAGGAGTACACAAATCGACATTTAATCCTCGTGCCAAAGTAGCACAGAATTATAATATAGTAGAGGACCTGGCCCAATCGCCATCCGCTATGTCGACACTTGGGGTACCGCAAAATTGCCTCTCCCAAGAGCAAGCTTTATTACCAGCAATTGGTGGGATTGGCCCAAGGGATTCCAATCTTGTGGCCTTTGATCATAAAGGATATGACCCTCAGTTACCAGCTCAACTAGCTTTCCTTATTCAAGTGAAAGCCCTCAACAAAACTGTTCATCGAACAATTATTGATGAGGGGGCATCTACGTGTATTATGTCGATGAGTTGCTGGAAGAATTTAGGCTCACCACCCTTGTCGAGATCGTTAACGACGTTAAAAGCATTTGATGGACGATCATACACTCCATACGGGATTTTAAGTAACTTGCAAGTTGAACTAGGGGGCAAAACAGTAGGAATTGATGTTGAAGTAATTGATGGAAACCTCGATTACAACATCCTACTGGGAAGGCCCTGGATATATGCCATGGCTGCAGTTGTGTCGACCTACTTCAGGAAGATTGCATTTCCCTTTCAAGGAGGAATTACAGTCGTCGACCAACAAACTTTCCTCCCCGACAGTTCACAAGTTACGGGAAGCATTCCAATGATCCATGAAAGCAATCATTCGCTTCAAAATATTGGAGTAGGTCTCCTAAAAGACCCTGCCTTAATGGGTACTTTTGCCCTACCGCCTGCAAGTAATCTGGCGGAAGTGGCCACAGTGGAAACCTACAATATGAAATCTTCTATATCTAATGGATTCGGAAGATTCCTAAACATTTTGTCAGCGTGGATCATCGCCCTAATAGAAATACTGTAAATACAGTGGGCTCCGAGGACGGTTCTTATCTCGTGTCAACCTCGTTAAAAAATGAAACAAGGAGTCATGAGGATAGTTCTTTTACTGTGTCAACCTCATTAAAAAATGAAACAAATCCCCTTTCCGAGTCTCAAAGGTAAACCTTCATTCCAACCACCGAGTTGAATGCAATGAAGCTTGGGGGGCATGCACCTCGATTTGCGTTGTTATGCTGGGGGCATGCAAACTTATCACGAGCAGTGTTACTGCAAGGTTCAAGCTCGTTAAAAAATAAACCCGCATCGAGCAGTTTTAGCACATAGTTCATGCTCATTAAAAAATAAACATAAGATCGAGCAGTGTTTTTCCGCGTTTAAGCTCGTTAAAAAATGAACTATCCTCCGGTAAATAACCACCGTGAATGTAACATTATCAGCCATTAAAGCCTTGGTCGTGTTTGCGCCGTCACCTCCACTTTTCCATTGGTTGATCGTTCACCTCCATATGATTGTTTACCCATTTTGAGGAACAGCTGCGAAGAGTGATTTCACTAGCCATCCTTATGACACTGCCGTGATTGGAAAATTCCAACCCGCACCTGGAATCAGCTGCTAACCCGTTTTATCACTCGTTCCTCAAAAGACGAGTCTTCTTTAAGCTCTTTTCAACTGACTCGTAAAATATGAAAAGATTGCCGAGTCCTTGGCCTTCCAGCTCGTTAAAGGGACAGGAAGTGCTATCCCTCCTCTAGATTTTAATCTTTTTGGACCTGAGGGATTATTGCACAAAAAGATCGAGCGCTTGTGTTATTCGGCTCGTTAAAACTATCGAAAACTCATCCCTTCTGTATTGTTTTATACTTTTTCGGACCTAAGGGATTAGATGACGAAAAAGGACTTTTGGAGTTAACTTTATGTATCTTTTCAGACTCTCTAAAAATGAAAAGAACCGAGTTATCTTTGTCGTTAGACTCGTTAAAATCACTAAATAGCGACAAACTTGTCTTTAGACGAGAACGAGTTTCACTATCGCTAGGCTCGTTAAAACATAGCGATGGGCTTGCCCGAAGGGCAGGTTATAGAACAAGCATATGTTATCCTCCTCAAGCTTGACAAAAATAAAGAGGTACTGGTCAGCAATGACTGGGGAAAAATTGGGAGAAACTAAAGAAAACTTTGATGGTAGCAAGTCGCTCTTGAACATGACACTTTTCCCCCGTACCACAATCGGGTTGGGTTGTTTCATTCACCGGTCACATCCATGGTCTCGCCATACCATCCATATTTGGGGTAATGCTACCGATCCATCGCATCAGTGTCGCCATATGTTCAAGAGAAGTCGTTCAGAAAAGTCAACCGTGTCCCATCCACTGCCGTACATTATCCTTCATCCTTT
This sequence comes from Pinus tabuliformis, assembly GCA_031772625.1. Lineage (NCBI taxonomy): Eukaryota > Viridiplantae > Streptophyta > Pinopsida > Pinales > Pinaceae > Pinus > Pinus tabuliformis. The sequence continues at coordinate 1,453,125,941 of CM062817.1, forward strand.
CATGACCGCCACCCTGAATCATATGTCACAGATCGTTTTCACCTCCATCAAAATCATTAGCTCCGTTCCGTGTCATTGATGTGGGATTCATTAAGGCCCTCCTTTGACGGATCGCTTCTTGTCGACATCAGCTCATTATCCAAGAAGTTGATCTAGGAACAACCCCTTCAGTACTTTGAAGCTTGCATACCTCAATGGCAAGTTTCTCACTTCCGGCGACAGGTATACATCAATGACCTTCGACCGAAAGATTTTGCGTGGTGTTCGACGCCAAGTCCTTTATTCACACCACGTGAATTGTACTGCAGTACCTTGAGGGTCATTATCATTATCGGTGATTCCTCTCGCGCTTGTTAACGGTTTACCTCATTGACCGGTAATCAAGCGAGGTCTTTCCATGTTCGACTTCAGAACATTTCTCACATGAATCGACTTGTACTTAGAGTGAAGATCGAACGAGTTTGAAGACCCCGGATCTAGTTTCATCCATCCGGGCTGCGATATATATTCAGGAAAGATAAAGACATTGACATGTACATCATTGCAGCAGATAATCATCCTACTCAAAGGATGATAATTTCATCAAAATTATCAGTCTTCCATCAGACGATTGTCTGTTCTATGTACAGAAAAATGAATTTATAAAGCTGAGCATGGGAATGCCCGCCTCAGCTAGATCATGAAAGCAGTATGAAAAATAATGTATTGTATTGTATCTTATTACAGGTCTCCTCCCAGCATTGGATGAACTTCGGATCCCCCTGATAAAGCATTTCACCCGATAAACAGCCTCATACTTTAGGGGGCAACTGTTATAGACATTTTTGTGCCTTACAGCATTAAGCATGAAATGTCCATAATCTAAGGGATCCAAAGTCCCTAAACATGTTGTTCCTACCCCTAGAGGAACAAGGCTAACAAACCACAACAATTCACAGAAGTTCTCCACCAGAAACTGCTCAAAAACAAGTCAATTCAGGATCATTTCAGTGGCTACACTAGCTGTTTGCGCTGAATGTCAAAGCCAACACTGGCTACCTGCATTGAATGTCAAAGGGAACACTAGCTACCTGCGTTGAACGAGAATGGACATGTGGCAAGTTCATTTCTCAAGGTGTCAAAACCCAGGAAGCTTCCAAAATGACACTTGCCTCAGGGAATTCGACTGGTGATGAGTAAGAGGTTCCAAATCTCCAAGTGGAAGCAAGAACCTCCAAGTGGAATCAAGAACTGACAGAGGGAGAGGACACTAGTCAGATCTCAAGCTGACTCATCCTCTCTCCAAACATCTATATATGGATCTCTCCTCCATGAGATCTAGAGGCTGGAATTTTGTTATTGCAAAGAATTGCTGTTGGTTTGAGACTGGAACTATTGGGTGCTTAATGCTTTGAAGGGGGTGAAGATAGGAATTCCATTTGCTGGGAAGGAGATGCTGGATTGGAGCCCTCTGGGTTGTATCTCTTCCTGAACCTTGTTATTCATCAATAAAGCTATCTTGGTTTATCCTATATACTGATGTATTTTTTATGTATGATTGCATTAGTATATTTAGTTTATTTCTAATCCTGAACTAGTTATGAATATGAATCCATGTCTTGTGTAGTGTTCTCTTCTTGTGATCTTGCAGAAACCTCTTGAAGCTGGGCGAGCGAGAAGGCAAGTAGCTGGGAACTCTCCAAGAGAAGAGAAGCCAGATCGAGGGACAAACGGAAGACACCGGTTAGTCCATCCATCTCTCTCTTCATTCTTAATTCATAAAGGAAGAATACTAGAATAGCTGTCTCTGTTTGTTGCTAAGGCACTGTCACACCTTAGGTGGATAGGATCGTCCTGCATAGGCATTTTTCCCCCCAACACTAGCTACGAGGCTGAGCGTGGTTTGATGTGGACCTAGAACCTTGTCTTTTCAGCCTGAGGCAAATCTAGGCTCTAACATAGTGGCGACCATACTGGGGAGAAAATGGTTTGCTTGTTGATGTCATTTGTTTTATAAGTTACAGACGGAGCCTGAAGTTACGCCAGGTAGCCTTCGAAACGCTTTTGCTTTGCATTAGCACAAGTAGATAAACGTTGCTTCAGTCAATCTCCGGTCTAGCTTGTGAACGTGACACTTGACTTGTGAATTACCCCCAGTACATTAGATCGTTCTAGACTTTGGGTGATGAGTCTAGAATTCGATAGGTTGAAATCATTCACCTCGCAACTTCATTCACTGAAAAATCCAGAGATCAATGCTTCATGGTGACTCCACTACAGGAAAATTAGTAGCTTTAAGATTTTCAAGATGGAACGGGTTGCAAGAAGATACGCTCCCATGAGCCGAGATCACATTCCAGGTTTTCCAAATAAAATTCCGAAGGTAGGTTGGTCAAGGAATTTGCCTACGTTTAAAGATGATATAGGAAGGATGCTGCTTTACATCTGGTTAGATTTCACATGCATATTCACAAGTTGAAGGTTGATTTTCCTGAAGATTGCTTGATGAGGATATTCCTGGCCACTTTGGAAGGTGACGCCCAATCCTGGTATGAAAGTTTGCCGCCTGCTTGTATTTACTGTTTAAAGGATTTTCATGCCATGTTCTTTGAAAGGTATAAAGACTCTTATCCATCATTAAATTTAGTTCAGGACTGTTGCAAACATGCTTATAGTTTTATTGAAAGCCTTGAGAAATATTATGAAGATGATAATTTCATGGATGATGAGATCATGGAGGCCCTGTATGAAAATCCGTTTCAGCAGCATAAAAAGAGCTTAGAAGATACTCATCAAGATGCTCAGGAAACTTTGCAGCCGGATCAAGATCTTAGCACAATGGGAACTGATGAAAGAGAGGGTTCTATTTCAGATCTGTCCATAGAAGAAGACAACATGCAGGGAAATCAAGTTTCAATTTCAGAATGTGATAAAGTCAAGTCAGCTATTTCGGATCTAGATTCAGATTGTGATGATGTAGACTACCTTGTGTTGAATCCCATGAAGGAGAGCTCTGCTGTTGAGATCATCTGGAATGAAGAAGTCAAAGTTATTGACCAAAGCCTTCATGAGGAGGTAATCCAACCATTTCATGAAAAACAAGATGAGATCTTTGTTCAAGTAAGTGAAATTTTTATTTTGATAACTCAGTGTTAAAGGATAATTTGGATAATTTGATTGCCATGTCATATGAAGATGATCAACAATGTTTCCAAATTTCAGAAGATCGGGACTGTCATTCAGATTTTTCATGTTATTTCAAGAAGACAAAAATCACTTGAGCAAAACAAAATAGAAAGTATTATCTCCTCTGTCTGAAGATGAGATAGATCGACTCTTGAAAGGTCAGGTTACAGCCAAAGCTAATGCAGGTCTGCAGTGTGCACATGGTCAAGAAAGTGTTGGTGAAATTTCTTCCACTTTTGAAAATGATGATAGTCTTGATATTAGCCTTGTAGATTAGCGAATAGATAATATTCTCTTTCATGAAAATGATAAGGCTGTCATGTTTGATAATCTTGAAGATCGTTTTCTGTTTAAGAATGACCTAGACCATGAAATTGAGAAATATGAGTCTGAGAGAGACAATATGCCAGAATTTCTCACGGTCAAGGAATTTACAGCTAACACTTAGATGGCAGAAGCTTATACCTCTCCGTGCCTTCCTATCACTTAGCAACCAGTGGTTCTTTCAGATCAGAATGAAGGGAGTACTTGTAATTTTGCTGCTGGATCTCAAGACAAGCTAGTGCTTCATAATTTTCAAGATCCTTTCGGCATTCTTTTGCAAGCACCTGAGAATATGAATGTTGGCTGGTTCGTTATCATAAGCCTTGGTTTCAGTGGTTATTGTGAGTTGCCTACAGGTTCATCGTTCCGCCTGCTCGAGAAAAGTGAGAGAAGAAATTTGGTATGTAGCCATCTGCTGGATTGGTTACATTGGAAAGCTCATTACACATGATTGTACATATTTCATTAGTATGCAGGTGGTTGTCATCATGATTTGAAATCTTGATGGACTGCTGCCCTTCAATAAGATTTATAAGTTCTTATTTTAGTTAAGTCAATCATGAGTCATTTGTGCGTCAGTTTTCAGTCTTGTTGTTAAGTTAGTTTGTGTCGGTTTTCAGTCATGCATTTTAGCTTGAGTTTTGACTCCATTGCCCAATGGATGAAGGCACTATCTGCTCTCCCAAAGATCTGTCGTTCTTGGCACCTCCAAGGAGCTACCATCCCCATTGGAGCCAATGTTAGTGTCAGTCTTTGTAGCCTTCCTCCAGTGATCAAACATGTTCTTACAAAGTGATTTTAAAGTGTCAAGGTCAAATTTTGTCATTTTAGTGAGTCTTCAAGCAAAATTTGGTCACTAGGCATTAGGTCTAGGGTTTTCTTTTACTCCTGTCAAAGTTGTCCAAATGTCGGTCCTTGTCACCATTCAGCTGAGTGTACCATCATTCAGAGGGTTGTCATCATCATGTCAGGGTCTAATGGATCATTTTACACCTTGTTCATGCTTCAGCCGCGCCTAGGTAAGGTTCATTTTCCTCTCCTAGGGTTTTGAAGGCAATTTCTCTTGAATGGTCAAATCATCAGCAAAACTTGTATCCTGATGTTTGTACACCTTCCCCTATTCTTAATGCACCTTATTAAACACTTCCCATCAGTGAGATCCCCCAAATTCCTCATTTTTGCACAAACCCTAGTTTCTTGCTACAACTTGGCAATTTTCTAGGCTAGGCCTGTGTTTTGCCCTTTTGGACCCCTTCCCCTCACTCAATTTCTGAGATTCCACTTTCCCCTACTTCCTAACATCCCTCCCTACTTCCCAAAATTTTCTCAAGAATTTAGAAGCCCCTTATCCCCTTCATTTCGCTTCATTTCGACAAATCCCCTATTCCACACATCGGGGTAGGTTTTACTCAAATGATGTTTCTGAGCAAGAAAAGATGAATTCGGGAAAACTGAGAGAGTTTTTTGTCCAAAATAGGCCAATAAAGAAAAACATCCTTCACTTTTTACACAGGTGTCATGGTTTTAGAGAAATGTCAAAAATACCGTTGCCTCAGGAGAATTGAATGCACCTCTGAAGTGACCTTGGGAAAATCAAGATTTCTCCTAGCTTGGTTGGCCAAATGACTTGCTTGATAAGTCAAATGATAACTAGACACAAAGATATTTCCAATGACCTATCATGAGCTCAATTTGGAGTTGAGGAAGACCTTCAAAAGTTGACTGCAACAACACTATACCTTTAGGCAGCCTCATTTGGCACATTTTGACCAGTCTTGGGATATTTGATTTTTGATAGTGAACTGAACTCTAAATTGAACAATTCTAGTTGGATTGGAAAGTAGACTCAAAGACCTTTCCAACGAGCTATCCTGCACCCAATTTTGACATTGGGAAGGCCTCCAAAAGTCTCTTGGAAAAAGCGCTACGCATAGGGAAGGCGCAGCGCATTGGGTTACATTTCTTAGTGCAAAAATACACTGGCGCGGCACATAGGGAAGGCACGGCGCATTGGGCTAAAAAGCTTGAAATTCATTGAAATCTTCCTCCAAATTGCAAATTCTTCATTCCACAAGTAGTTAGACCCTCCATTTTTGTGTTTCATCCAAGTTTGTGCTAGGGTATGGTGGTTGATGGATGGTGAATGCCTAAACAAAAACTCAAACCCTACCATGTCAAAATCCTCACATGAAGATTGTTGTTTAGGGTTTCAAATTTATTGTTTGTCACCAAATTCATTCCCCCATCCCATTTCTCCCTTATTTTCATCATTCCTAAGTTTCCCTACTCCCTAAAATCATCAAACCCCTATCCCAAATTCTCTGTCCCAAATTCTCAAATTCCAAACCCCAAACCCTAACCCTACAAAAACTCTCCTAACCCTATACATAAAACCCCTCAAACCCTCCTACATTTCCCTAACAAAATTTGTCCCAATAGTCCCTAATCCCTTACTATTTTTTCCCCTTCCTAACAGTCCCTGTTTCACTGTTTTCCCCTTGGTGGCAGAGTTTAGGCACATCACTAAAAGAGCAGTCCAACACAGTTTTCATACATCAGCAATCAATTTTCTCCAAGGCATTTTGTACAGCAGTCATGTCATCCGGTCATTCATCTGATGGAAACTCAAAGTGATTCACCCATGGAAGAAAATACACCCCGGAGGCCTCATAGAGGTGGCAAAACATCCGTGAAGACCAGCAGGCTGCCCAAAGAAGCCTAAATGAGATGACACCCTTTCAGCAGGAGATAGAGGCTGATCGAGAGATTTGGCTCGAGAGGATCAACATCCGCTTAGAGGGACTACTGGACACGGCTGACAGAGACAAAGCATTTTTGAGACACATGGCTTTCCACTACATGGCGCGGAACAAGGTTTGCAAGGCATGAATAAGGAATCTAAAGGCAAAATTAAAGAAGGCAATAAGGAAGCAAAAGATTCAAAAGGAGCATGATCGTCTTCAGATATTGGCCGAAGCCTCTTTAGCCCAGAATGACACTTGATGGAGAAGGTCCAGCCCAAATTTCAAGAAATTTGGGGCATTTTTGGCATTTTGACAAATTTTGGCACAAAAAAGAGGGTTTTTCTCTCTATGCACCGCGCCACATGGCGCGCGCTTTTGCTAGGGAGCTCCAAATCACAAAAAGTTTACATTTCTAGATTTTTCATGAAAAATCATGGTTGCTGGTGCATGGCCAAGAAATTTGGGCAAGTTTTGAGTCCTCAGGAGGTCAAAAACACTCAAAAAATGACCTCACTGCCCCTATTTTGAAACACAGGAAGCAGTCTTGGGAGATTGAAGTTTTCGAGGGGAAAATGACATCCAAATTCAGAAATTCCACTTGGGTTGAAAAGTAGACAGGCAGAGCTTTCCAACAAGCACACTTGGGCTTAATTTTGACTTCAGGAAGTGCCTCAAAATTAGCTCCAAAGTGGCGCGACGCATAGAGGATTTTTGCCTATTTTTCACTGTTCAGCTCAGAAATTCGCTCAATTTTGACCAGTTTTGCTTTTTGATATTACTCTTGACATTTCATGATGTAATTTGATAACCATGATGTAATATTGGCACATTTTTACTTGTTCTAGAGGATTCATTCACTAAAAGGTGAAAATTGAATGAATGAATCAGTTTCCTAGCATATAGGGGTAAGTTGTTTGACTACCTAGATTTCAGTTCCTTGTTTAGAATTGGTTGAAACAGCTCCTTGAATGATAAGCTCGACCCCTAGAGGCATGGGAAGGAGTTAGGCTTGTCTATATTATGTAATTTCTAAGTCATTTTCATGGTTGGACACTTGGGATTGCTTGGCACTCTATTGTACATCTCATTTCTGCATTTTTGGCAAAGGAAAGACCAGGGTTTTGCAGCACTTGTTGGGATCCTTGTGGCTCTGTGTTTTGATGGTGTGTTTCTTCATGTAATTGTAAGTTCATTGATGTTTTATGTATGCCATTTCCCTTCTCTTTGCTTCCGAATTAAACAAGTTAAGTGATAAAGGTAGAATCCATGAGTTTGTTGTGCTCTGCCTGTAGTTTTGTTTAATTCTCAATGTTTTCTTCAGTTTGAGGAGGATTCTTGATACCCTCACGCCCTCTTCAGCTCCTCGGCGGTCTTTTCCATCCATTCATTCAATCTGAAAGCATCAAAACTACTGCCTACCTTGCCCCAATCAGAACTCTGCAAAATCTGGCCTCATCCCTGGACCCAAAATTTGCCTTTCCATTTTTCCAACAAAACTCCCAAAAACTCAAATTAAATCCTTGCACTTAATACCTAGCCTAATATCAGTTGTTAAATCAGTCATCTCAAGCCCCATCTGATTATCTTTTGCTGAGATTGACCCGGAGAGAGCCCTCTCCTGTCCTCGTAGGGCTAGCTATGAGGCTGAGCGTGGTTTGATGTGGACCTAGAACCTTGTCTTTTCAGCCTGAGGCAAATCTAGGCTCTAACACCTTAAATTGTTCAGAACAGTAGTACGGTGTTTGACATGAATTTCAAACTTGTTGCTGGAGTTCATTGGGATCTTCAAATTGCTTGCAGCAGTGGCGAGTGAATCTGCAATAATGTTTTGAGTCCGGGGTACTGCTATCAATGTATATTCAGGAAACATTCTCAAAATATCTAGGACTGCATTTCTGTAGGCTCTCATCTGCAGATTCTTTGCTTGATACTCTCCCTTTACCTGTTTGATCACCAGCTCTGAATCACCATAGATAGAAATCCTTTTTGCATTCAATTTCTTCAAAATTTTAAGACCTGTAATCAAAGCCTCATACTCTGCTTCATTGTTAGAGCAATCAAAAGCCAACTTGTAAGAACATACTCTAACATTACTTGGGACTTTGGTGGGCTGGAAAGCAAGGCTACAAATCCATATTCCTATACTAGCACCGTCCTTACCCACGACACCATCGAATTCCATGCTCCAAAGGCCGGCTTCATCTTCTAAATGTTGAAATTATGTTTCCTTCTCTACCTTACCTTGACTGATTACTTCATTTTCCTGCTCTTCACTGCCCTCTTGCTGCTCAGAGGAACTTGCTACTTTCTCTTTTTTCTGATTAAGGATTGCCCTAAAATTTTCATAAACTTCTGGAACATCATCTACTTCTACAATCTGAATATTTACATCATTTAATCTGCTATCAGAGTACAAAATAAATGATTCTAAATCAATATGTACAACATTTATTGGATTATTCAGTGGCTTCTCTTTTACTGGCGATCATGTATTTCATTTTCTTCTCTCGGTATAATTTTCTCAATTGACTAAAAATAGGAATGGTAGCATAAGAGAAGTCAAGTTGTAAAGTTCCCTTAAGTTTAGCACCCCACGATCTAGACAAGAGCATACCGAATCATGGTGGAATATCAGCAACAACCACATCCATCAAAACATTTTTGGCTGGGATTTGATCTAAAGACACTACCAAATCTTTGATAAGACCAATGCAACGAACTCTACTGGAGTCGAAGGAGTACAAATCATGGTATTTCCGGGTAATATCCAGGCCCAACTTCTCCATAATGGCTTTAGGCATCAAATTATGAGAAGCTTCGGAATCAAACATGGCATTATGGAGAATGTACTCATGTAATCTAAGACTCAGATAAAAGGGAGGAACTTCACTATCTTCAGACCGACCTTCTATGGCTGGACCAAAAATGAGTTTAGGATGATCATATTCGACATTTACCATGTCTGACAAAGGGTCTATTTGCAAAATTCTAGACACGTGGTGTTTATAATTGCTATACTTTACCAGCTCAGTCAAGGGAATGTACACTTTTGATTTAGCTTTTTCATTTTCTAAATTAAAGGATGAAACTTTTTCTACCTCTTTGACAGTAAGGTCCTTCTTCTCTACTTGCTCTTTCGCTGCACTTTGCTGATTATTCTTCTCGTTTGCAATGTTATTTGTGGATGGAACTTTGCTGGAACTCGGATCAGCAGGCTCTTTCCCTTTCTTCTGAATGTTTGAGGAATCATTCTTTGATTACAGCTCTTTTCCTTTCTGAATGGGATTGATCGGTACATCTCTGCTCCTCAAAGAATACTACCTCTGTTGTGCTGTTAAAGCGTTCATATAACCTCGTTGATATCATCAGACTCATCCTCCAAAATTTCATCATTTGCTAATATGTAATCTTCATCCCTTTGAATGTTTGGAACCTCTGCATATTCTTCATCTTCCGTTAGAAAACTGGGCATATCATCGGCAGTGAAAAAATGGTTTGTTTTAATTACCGGATCATTGTCATCTTCTTCTTCCAGTGCCTGAAAATAATTCTGTTGCAAAGGAGTTCTGATCTGCTATTGTTGTTTTGGTTGGTCTGGTGCCTTTTGTTCTCTCTGCTTGATCCGGAATTGGGGCTGTTGCTGTCCTCTAAAATTTGGATTGCTGATTGGTGGTTCAGGTCTATTTGTGATGGTCATCCGGTCAACCATCCTCTCCATTGTTCGGATCAAAGTATCCATCTTGACATCTGAGGTAGATGCTTCGTCCTTTATGGTTACTCTCTTTTCAGATCTGATTCTTGCTCTTTTAGCCAACAGATTTGCTTCTACACTAACAACGTTCTTTTGCATATCTTCTAGTGTAGTGGGATCACGTTCTATAACTGATATGCCATATCAATATCGAAACCATCTGTAAACTTGAGTAAAGCTAACCCCTCTAGTGGTTTAATGTTGGCCAGAATAGCATTATATACTGCATTAAACCTCAGACAATAATCTTGCACACTTTCACCGACATTCCTTTTGATATTTTCATATTCAGACAAAATTTGGAGTGGATTCTTCTTTACCTCCCACCGATCCAGGAATTGCCTATGCAGGACTGGAAAAGTGGTGATAGAGGCTGCGGGTAAAGCTCTGAACCACTTTCGAACTTCACCTCCAAAGCTTTGGACAAACAATCTCATAGTCACATCTTCTATCTCTACCTCATGAAGGTCAAAGAAGTCATTCATTTTATCAACATGTTGCTAAGCTGTAATGTTTTGAGTGGCATCAAAAAGAGGTATTTTACTTTGGTAATCAGCGGGCATATCACCAAGATTCTGAGGTAAAACAAGGGGTGCATATCGGGCAGCCATAACTCGAGGTGGGGGAGGTGGATTTAAATTAAGATTTGTGGTACTCGGTATATTCAAAGGAGAAAAAACAATAGGTGGAGAAACAATCTGTAAAGATGAAAGCAGTGGGTAGGGGATTGTTTGAGTTGCAGTAGATGTAAAAGAGGTATTTCGAAAATCAAAAGATGGCCTATTTTTCACCCAAGTGTCTACGTTTGAGGTAAGATTCTGTAATTGATCAAGAGCATGGATAAGTTGTGATCCTGATTTACTTTGTGTAAACAAGTCTTCAACAGGGTTTTCAAGAGATATAGAAGAGTAAAAAGCTATTTGATCAAGCCAACTCAAAGACTTACTGTGAAACAAACTTTGCTCAAAATGAATATCAAACTCAATATCTTTGCAGAGTGTCTAACCTTTCCGGGAGTGAGTGGACACGAGGAATGAAAACTTCACTTGATTGCTCAGTTAATAGTTCTTCAGTAGCACTGAATTTCTCTATAGATTTTCTAGGTTTCTTCCCAATTTTATGAGGATCATCGACAATGACTTGTGGATTCAGATCTGGATTGGATCTGGTGTATCTTCTCGAAGCCAGTATGCTCAAATTTTGAAGTTTTCTATATTGCTTTACAACTTTCCAATTTCAGCCTAGTAAATCCTAAAACTCATCATCCATAAGCTTTAGAATTCAAATGAAAGATATTATTGGGGTGATTAATCTTTCTTCCCCAGTATGGTCGCCACTATGTTATCACCTAGATTGACCTCAGGCTGAAGTGAGGTAATGCCAGAGTAACCACAAACCAACTTAGCCAAGTAGCTAGGCCTACTAGGCCGGGAGAGGGCTCTCTCCGTAAGGATCTCAGTCAAGATGATTGGATCAGGTAAAGTATTTTAGGCAAGGTATAGTAGCTCGAAAGATTTGATTGGATTTTGTAGAGGTTTTGTCAGATCAGGAGGAGCAGGACAGTTAAGGTCTGGGAAATTAGGTCAAAAATGCAGGGTGTTCTATGGGGCAGGATAGGCATAGGCTTTAGCATTTTAGGCTTGATGGGATGAGGTGTTTAAGACTGATGAGAAGCTAAGAAGGGCATGTGACAATAATGGGTCCTTCCTAGACTGCAAAAAACATGAAATGTTGAATGATTTGCCAAGGCAGAGCATTGATACAATGGATTCTACCTATCAAACTTGAAAACATTCAACTAGAAGCAATGAAATGAATGATGGCATAGATAAAAAATGTAAACATATAATCACAGAAGAAGAAACTATACTAAAACTCCATACCACAGGGATCCCATAAAAATAGTTGCAATTCTTATTAATCTCCTTGCCAAACTACTTACAAAGGTGTACAATCAAGCTTTGAGCATCCAACTGAGTCCAACGCTTTATAATGAGGAAGAATAACAATATATAGGCATTTTTTCAACCTCCTCCCATCCTCAGGGGTCGAATCCCCAAGATGAGGAGCTAATCAAACCAATACTGAACAAAAAAACATGAATATAGGCACCTCAACAACTTGCCTCTAGAAGTGAAAAACTAATTCATTTGAGCTCAAACTAACTCCTAAAGCAATGAATATACCCTATATTACTATTTATCTATCATAATTATGCCAAGTCATCATTTACAATGGTAAATCATCCACCATGAGAGATAATCCATGATTACAATAAAAAACTGGAACAATAGCAACCCTGAGCAAAAACTGTGAAAAGCGCAGCGCCACTTTCAGGTCCCTTTTGGAGACCTTCCCGGCATCCAAATTGAGCCCATGATATCTAATTGGAAAGGTCTTCAAGTCTATGTTCCAGAACGCCTGGAATTTCTTCATTTGGAGATCATTTGTCCCCCAAAACTTGATTCTCCCAAGGCTGCTTCTGTGTGTCCAAAAAGTGGCAGAAAGGTCATTTTTAGGGTGTTTTTTGACCTTTTGGTGGACCAGTTCTGCCCCAAAAAATTTTAAACTTGCTAGGGTGCATGTCCTCACTACTCTGAATCCAAAAATGCAAGCCATTTCCTCATTAGGTGCCCCTAGGAAAAGAGTTGTGCTTTTAGGCAGTTTTTCTGTGTAATGAAATTCAAAATTGCAAATGACAAAATTTGTTTAAAACCTGCCCAAAATTGGTGTGAAGCACCACCATCATGTGATTTGATGAGCCAAGGAGGCTTCAGCCAGAATTATAAGTCTATCCTCCTCTTTTTTTCCCTTTAGGACCCGCCTTAGCCTAGATTTCATTTTCTTGACCCTCATGTTGCAAATTTTGTTTTGGGTCTTGTAATGATAGGCCATGTGTCTGATCATCTTGTTGTCTCTGTTAGCCTTCCATAGCAGCTTCTCAAGGTGTAGGTTGACTCTCTCAAGCCAATTCTCCCTATCATTTTCAATCTCCTGCTCAATAGGAGTCAATGTGACTTGTGTCTCTTTGCCACTTTGCCTTTTTGCCTTGAGCATTTCTAACTCCATGAGGACTTGTTTGTCACTCAACTATTTGTTTTCTTGCTCTAAGTATGTGATGACACACTTGGAATTCTCTAAATTGTCCATCAATGCTTGGATTTGAGCCTCCTTTTCCTGTATGATGATGTCTTTGATTGTTTCTTCATCCCGAGTCTCTAAATCAATGGTTTGAGTGTGATGCTGCTCAAACTCATCATGCTCTGCCAAGTCAAAGTCTCTTTCCTCCTCCTCATCATCCGACATATTTTCCTTTCCTTTGTGCAGCTGCTGCACCTGTACCTGCTATGTTGATGAAGAAGGAAAAGCCCCTTCCACATCCTATGGAGCTAGCATTTGCCTATGAGCTAATGAAGAAGGCAAGGCCCCTTCCACATCCCGTGGAGAAAACACTGGCCTATCTGCTGCAAATAATCTCCTAGTGCCCCTATGATATGTCATGAAAACGGGCACCTTAGTAGTTCTTGTCTCCTTGGCCTCCTCGTCTGTTTTTGCTGGGCTAGAAGGTTGTCCTGCTTCTTGAGGGACTCGTGGAGGAATTTGAGGACCCCTGAAGATCTCATGAGAAATAAAGGTCTCCCAAGGGATGTTAAGGAGATTGAGATGATGAAGCACAATGACCTTGATCAGGGAGTAATGATAAAGGTTGCTCATCTGCTGAGGGTAAGGCTTCCTTTGGACAATAAAAGCCATCTTCTCAATACTCCTGAACAAGTAATAAGGGATGTTTAACATCCTCACCCTAGTAAAATGCATGAGGAGCCTGATATGATAAGTATACAGCCTGGAGAACCGACCCTCACAAGTGAAATACTTCATGATGATTTTCATCATGGGGTCATACTTGTTCTCAAGAAACTTGAAAGGAAACAATCTCTTCACCTGATTTCTGTACTGGGGTTTGATATAAGGTTCATAATAGTACTCATCTAGATCCTGGTGCTTGAACCACTTCTCCCCTACATTAGGAATCCTGGTAGCATCTGCAATAATAGAAGATGAAATGGTGAAAGTTACCCCAGCAAGAGTCACCCTGTTGTCATGAATATGTGCTGCAAAAAGTCTAGTGAGCTCTAGGTGATATTGCACTCTCTCAACCTGTTCACAGAATTCATAGCAGCCAAGGTACCTGAAGCATGTGACAGCCAACTCTGAGGCCTGCAATTCCCTAAGGTTTAATGGCTCTTCTCTGATAATCCTGCCTCCCTTGTGTGGTTTTCTCGGTTGCATGGCTCTATCAGCTGAGGTATCACTGCTTGTGTTCTCCTCCTCATAGTCTTGGTCTTCCAGGTCCATGTTTGCAAGGTTGAGGTGTATGGAAATGAGGAATGAGGGGATGGAAAATGGGCTTGCAACTAGGAAATGAATGGAGTGGGAAATGAGAAGAAGGGTTTTGTGTCTTGAGATCTTGGGGAAGAGAGACAAAAGGGAATGTAAAGGAATAGTGGGAAAGAGGGAAAAGGGATAGGGTGAATTTAGGACTGTAGGGCTGGGTGTTAAGAGGAATAGGAAGGAGTTAGGGTTTATGTAGAATTAGGGAGAATTTAGGGTTTCGAGATTAAAAATGACCAATGATGCTTGTAACTTAGATTTAGCAACCCAAAACCAAGATGAAATACATGTACTTACTTGTAATAATGGAGAGCAAAACAAATTTGAGGTATGCTGGAAGATTTGGATGTTTTTGGTCACTTCTGTGAAAAGCGCAGTGCCTTCGCTCAGAAACGCAGCGCCATGAGAAAAGCGCAACGCCCGTTCATTTTTGTTCTGGGAAAATCGGGGAAAAGCGCAGCGCCAGCCTCCAAAAGCGCAGCGCCAGTTTGCTTAAGCCAAAAGCGCAGTGCCAGGCTTTTTTCGCTCAAACTCACTCAAACTCGCCTTTCTTTCTTCTCCCTTTCACTTTGTTCTTGGCAAATGAAGATAATGAATTTGAAAATGAAGTATGAGGGTTTAAATAGAAGAAGATTTTGATTTTTCACTTGAAAAAACCCCCTTTTCTAATGTTCCTTGTTCTTTTTCAAAACTCTGTTTTAATGACTTTTCTTCTTGTATCTTTGCAGGTGGATAAATGCTCAATTTGACCTGAATTTTTGCAGTGTTTCTCTTTCTAGCAGCAAGGAGAAATGCTCTGGTGCAGCTGAGATCAATTATTACATATAGGAACTTAAAATTAAATATGAAATACAAATAAACTAAAATACTCTGTTTTCACCTCAGAAACATGTTTTTGAGGTGAAAATTACATTAGGTTAAAAAGATAATAATTTTAGTAGCTATGACTTACAAGCCATCATGCTTGATTTATTGATCATCCTCATACCCTTGCTAACCTTTATTTACACTTTGAAATCAGTTTCTTGACCTTGGTGATGAAACCCTATACCTAATGAAATCATGCCCTATGACCTAATGAATTCATGACTATAGATTGATTATGAAACCATGACTGAAGACAATCTGAAGAAGGATCAGTAAGTATAGTCTATGAAGGTAAAATTTAGATTTTCTGAAGAGAAAACAACCATCAGTGGATCAGTGTATCATGACCTAATGGAATGATGGCAAAATTTTCAGTATGGGACTCCTAAAATGAAAATGGAAAGAGTGAATTTTGATCCCTGATGGAAGTATGCAGATACTAACACTAACAGAAACAGAAGACACTTCTTACAAAACTTGTTGAAATCTAGGTGTACGTCACAATGTTTCACAACTTGATTTATGTTGGGTTTCTAAGTATACAATTGATACTAAAAATAAACATGTCATTTAATGTGAAAATGTCTTGAAAATAAATGCAAGCAAAAATTAGACTCTTGTGAGTACTCATTGTTAAATCTAATATCTCTATAGTTTAAGATGTTGCTATTCTCATCTACCTCTTCTTCTCGTACATCATTAAAAATCCCTTCCCTTTGTTTTTGTTGTAATATAATTTCTATGCACTTACTTGTATCCTTATGTCTACGAGGTAGACTTTGGTCCCATTGATCCATTTTCTCATTTATTTTGAGTTTTGAAGCATCATCAAGATCATCGTTCGTAGAAACTAACCGCATAAAAAAATCAATCAATTTAACATGTAATCATATATTCATATTATTATAACAAGACGCACATAACCATGCCAATAAATACTTACAACATAAATAATTTCTTCATGAACAAATCTTTTATATGCTTGTTTGCAAGCATGACATAACCTCACATCTACATCATATTGAATCTTTTCATTCTGTTTTCTAATCTTGATTGTTGATTTGACCTCCTTTATATATATAGGAGTATATGATGTCATAATGTAATCAGAGCCGACATAACAATAATAATGTAAGGGCACAACAAGAACAATAGTGGGCTTCTATGGGGCACAATAATAACAATATGGGGACTACATGGGCACAACAATATAATAGGGGGTTGCACTAATAACAATAAGGGGTTACACTAGTAGTATAGGGACCTAACACGCCCCTCTCATTCAAAAAATGTTGTCCTCAACGCCTGAGTAGTTATGGATGCTTCTGTATAAAATTGTCGTCCTCCCATGTGGAATATTCAGCGGGTAAGTTCTTCCACTTAATGAGATACTCTAAAATTGATCGATTTCGTAGCTGTCGAGTTCTTGTTTCCGTGACTGCTTCAGGTTCCAATATGATTTTAGCCCCCTTTATTAAGCAACGAACCTAAATATTTGTTTGTGACGTATCTCGGGAGTGGGTCCGGGTCTCAATCGCATTTCGCAATCTCAGCGAATGGTAAGTTTGCGGTGTTCTTTTGAATATCACAAATGTGATGCGATAAGGGAGATGTTGTCATCGTAATTTCGTATCTCACACATTTTAAGGTAACCCATTAAGGTACGCTTTACAAAAATAGTGATATGCGACGCGGGCCTTAGTTTTAATAAGAAATGCCATAGGACTTAGTTTATATAAGAAACGTACTAATTTTTAAGTATTAAAGCGCAGAGTCCTATTTTGATCGTTTTTCGCTAGATTTGGTGGTTTAGCAAGGCTTTCAATCACGCTTGATCGTGCGATATGCGGGAAAGGAAGACATTTAATAGTTTTTGAGAAGGTGTTTGATTGATATCTTGTTTTGTTCCAAAATTTAATAAGGAAAATGCCTAAATGCTAAACTTATTTTTGGATTCTAAGGGTCATAATGTAATCAGAACCGACATAACAATAGTAATTTAAAGGAACAACAAGAACAATAGTGGGCTTCTATGGGGCACAATAATAACAATATGGGGACTACATGGGCACAACAATATAATAAGGGGGTTGCACTATTAACATTAAGGGGTTACACTAGTAGTATAGGGACCTAACATGCCCCTCTCCTTCAAAAAGTGTTGTCATCAACGTTTGAGTAGTTATGGATGCTTCTGTATAAAATTTTCATCCTCCCATGTGGAATCTTCAGTGGGTAAGTTCTTCCACTTTATGAAATACCCTGAAATTGATCGATTTCGTAGTTGTCGAGTTCTTGTTTCCGTGATTTCTTTAGGTTCCAATATGCTTTTTCCTTCCTCGTCAAGTTCCGACAATATTGTTTGAACTGAGAGCTTGTCACTTATAAACTTCTTTAAGCATGAAACATGGAAAAATCGGGGCACTCGGGAAGATGAAGGAAGCTCCAATTTGTATGCCATAGTGCCAATCTTTTGAAGCACCTTGTAAGGACCATAGTACTTTGGTGATAATTTATTATCCTTCTTAGCTTTCTTGAGGGAGATTTGTTTGTATGGTTGTATTCGTAAAAATTCTGAGTCACCTATATCAAAACTTCTTTCGTTGCGATGTTGATCTGCCTATTATTTCATTCGATTCTATGCCAAAGTGAGGTTATCCTTTAAGAGTTGGAGAACTTGTTGTTGTTGAGGGTCTATCTTAACACCTTCTTGAGATACAATATGACCCAACTATTCCACCTCTTATACTCCAAAGAAACATTTGGAGGTTTTTTCATATAATTGTTTCTCGTCCAATAGTCTGAGCACACTATCAACAAGTTGAACATGATCCTTCCAAGACTTGTTGTAGATTAGTATATCGTCAAAAAATACTAACACAAATTTTCTAAGGAAGGGTTTGAAAATGGAATTCATCAAACCTTGGAATGTAGAAGGTGCATTGGTAAGGCCAAAAGGCATTACCAAAAATTCATAATGAACCTCATGAGTTCTAAATGTTGTTTTTAGAATGTCTTCAGTCTTCATTCTGATTTGATGATATCCTGCATGAAGGTCCAACTTGCTGAAGTAAATTTCTCCATGCAATTCATCCAATAGTTCATCAATGAGAGGAATGGGAAATTCACATTTAATAGTGAGCTTGTTGAGCTCTCTATAATCCAGACACATGTGCCATGATCCATCCTTCTTGTGCACCAATACTATTGGAGCAGAGAAAGAACTTTGACTAGGTTGAATTATATGAACCTCTAACATTTTTGCAACCATACGTTGAATTTCACTCTTGTGCAAAGGGATATCTATAAGGCCTGATGTTTGGAGGAAAAGTTCCTGGAAAATGAATAGCATGATCGTGATCACAAATAGGTGGGAGGCCTTTAGGGGTCTCAAATACCTTGGAATGATTGTCCAACAATTTTTGGAGATGTGGAGAAATAGATGATTTCGACGTGGGAACCTCTAGCAAAGATAATTGTGCAGTTACGCCATGTTGTTCTTCCTTTAGAATCTTTGTCATGTCATTAGAGCTGATTATCTTTCCCGATTTCCCTGCGATACCCCTTAATTCAACTTCCTTTCCTTCTGAAAAAAAAATTCAAGAAGAGTTCTTGAAAATTAAAAGTTATCATACCCAAAGATTGTAGCCATTGGACTCCTAGTACAACATCAGCACCACCCATTGGAATGGAAAGAATTTGACTATTCAAAACATATTATCCCATGCATATCTTGCTATAATGGCACTTTCCAGAGCAATTTATGGTTCTTCCATTTGCAACCATCACTTGACACTCTAGTGCTGCATACAGGAAGCAATTAAATTCCTTCGCTATCTTACAATGAATAAAATTATGGGTACTGCCCGAATCAATCAACACTATTACCATTTTCTTCTTGATATGTCCTTCTATCTTGATAGTTTGAGGAGTGGTAATTCTTACCAATGTATTACAATATATGGTCAAATTCATTTCTTGATGCTCAATGTGATCTTTCACTTCTTGAACCTTTTTCTTCTTGATATGTCCTTCTATCTTGAGAGTTTGAGGAGTGGTAATTCTTAAAAATGCTTTACAACATATGATCAGATTCATTTCTTCTTTCTCTAGGGTTGGTTCCTGGTGTATATCCTCTTCTTTTGATGTTTCTTGATCCTTTTCTTCCTCCTCTTCACAATCTATGTAAAATAATTTCTTCTCAACACACTTATGACCTTTAGTGTATTTGCTATCACAAATGTAACAAAGCCCTTTTTCTCTTTTTTCTTCCAATTGTTGTGGTGTAAACCTTGTAGGTTGTGGAAGGCTAGGAGAAAAAAAAATCCATATTTATAGTTGTGAGTGGTAGGATTCCTTGTTTCCATAATTCCGCTTTCAATTTTTCTTGCCAACCTGAATGCCTTCTCCAATGAATCAGGTTCCCAAAGACAAACCTCATGTTGAATGTTATCCTTCAAAGTCCCTATGAAGACATCAATCATTTGCTTCTCTGGAATATCATTTACCCTTATATTAAATTTTTGGAAGTCCTCAATGTGCTCTTCCATTGAACCCTTTTGTTTGAGATTTATCAATTGGCTAAAGAAGGTGTTTCTCTTTGTATCCTCATAATGTGCTATCATTTCCTCTGTGAAAATTGACCAAGTGACAAGTGGTTTACGAGAACAAAGCCCTTTATACCATAAAAATTGATTCGATTCTAAATATAAAGATGAAATATGTACCTTTTGTAACAATTGTACATCATGTAGATCAAAATATTGTTCCATCTGTAGTATCCAATTTATCGGATCCTTGCCATCAAACTTCCTCATATCGCCTTTTCTTGATTTTAGGAGCTCGATCTTGAAACGACTGTAACTCTGTAATTTTAGATCTCCAAGGTCTGAAATTGCGACCTACAGTAGCCCTCTGTGTCCTCTTTCCAATGCCACCAGTCTGATTGAAATTGGATTCTCCAAGAAAGAGTTATGCCCAATCTCCCAAGATGACCTTCTTATATACTTTTTCAGTAGAGCGAACTTGTACGAAGTGCCACGTGTTACTGTTTCGACCTTCAAACCTGAAAACAATACACAAAAAAGTAAAGTCCATCCTATTTCTGTAGATTCTTATGAAATTTCAATCTGATGCTCAGAGAGAAAGTTATGATGATTTTCCCTAGGTCACCTGTTTGGGATGTAATTCGGGAGCCTGCAGAAACCCTAAATGTCTTGGACTATATCTCCGAAAATATAGCGAAACAAGATCTGAAATTTGGGCCCGAGCTTCACCAAGATTTCCTATCATATGGGTCTTAATTTCAGAGTCTGAAACTTCGTAGAAAACAAATTATAGTGAAAATTCCACGATGACCCGTTTGATATGGCATTTTGGAGCTTCAAAATACCCTAACTTCATCAAATTATAGCTCCGCAAATATAGTGAGACAAGATACAAAATTCAGACCCGAGATTCATAATGATTCCGTCTCAAATGGGTTTTTTGTTTAGCTTTTGAAACTTCGTAGAAAAAGATTTATATCGAAACTTCCACGATGACCTGTTTGGAGCAGCAAAACCCTACAATCCAAAGCTCTGATACCAAATTTTATGAAACCAGCTCACAAAAGGATAGAAAAGATAGATCAAAGCCTTAGAAATCAGCCTCTTCGAGGGGGAAACCTCCTTTACATTACACAAATGAACAATGGAGCAAAACTTGAAACTTTCAAAATTTGAAGGGGGGGAAAAGGTGGACAGTACAACTTACAGACAGTTGATTGGCAGCTTGATTTATTTGACAAATACTCGTCCTGATCTATCTTATGCAGTCAATATTCTTTCCCGTTTTATGCAGGAACCACGAGACAGCCACTGGAATGCAGCCAAAAGAGTTCTTCGATATATCCAAGGAACAAAAGATTTTGGTCTTCTTTACACAAAGACTAAAAATTTTGTACTTGGTGGATATTCTGATGTCGACTTTGTTGGGAGTATTGATGATTGAGCATCAACATCCGGTTATTTAATGAACATGGGATCAGCAGCAGTATCTTGGAGTTGTAAGAAACAAGCTACAATGGCCACTTCTTCAGCAGAAGCAGAGTACATTTCAGCATGGGAAGCAGCATGTGAAATTGTTTGGTTGCGCAGAATTTTGCAGGAATTGGGCATTTCTCAGGCAGAAGCTACATCATTATTCATTGACAGCTAGTCAGCCATCAAACTTGCCAAGAACCCAGTTTTTCATTCAAAGACAAAGCATGTGGACACCAAGTATCATCATATCAGATCTCTCATTGCCAAAGATGTCCTCAAGCCAGTTTATTGTCCTTCCGAAGATCAGATCTCCGACATTTTCACGAAACCGCTTGCAGAATAAAATTTACTAAGTTCAGGGATGAACTTGGTATCTGTTGTAATGTATCTTTGGATCATAGGGGGGAATGTTAGATGATCCAAAAATAATTTATTATCATAGGTTATAAAATTGAAATAAAATAATTATTAATTTAAGAAATTAAATTAATAATTATTATTCTAGAATGATTAATTAATGGAGACAAATTAGTATATTGTTGTAACAAGATATGACTCTCCAAATGTGTCGTATCTTAGGCTCTATTTTAGGAGATTAGTTAGCTAGTTGGTTTGAATAACATTTAATGTAAATGGACACTTGTTATTTAATAAGTGATCCATAATTAGAGGTAGTTAGGACATGGAGCTTATAAATAGCTCATTGCAAGAGTGTTTGGTTGTTCGGGTGTAAACTCTTGCAAATCAATTATGTAATTGTTTTTTTTTTCTGATTAATAAAATTACGTGTCTGAGGACACTTCTGCCATTATTCTTGGATGATACAAATGACAAGACCTCCTTTCTATATATAGGAGTCTAAGGGGTCATAATGTAATCAGAGCCGACATAAGAATAATAATGTAAGGGCACAACAATAACAATAGTGGGCTTCTATGGGACACAATAATAACAATATGGGGACTACATGGAGACAACAATATAATAAGGAGGTTGCATTAATAACAATAAGGGGTTACACTAGTATTATAGGGACCTAACACAATGACATTCCATTCATGTATATCTCCCTTTATTTTCTCAATTCCCTATACTAATATATAGTCAATTTTTGTTTAAAAAAAAAATATTAGAAACTTTGTTTTAAAAAACCATACAACACAAGTATATGATAAGCAATGTACAATATATCATCTCATGATAAATGCAACTTATTGTATCTAACTTTTAACGAGATGTCATTAGTTTCCAAACAACATATTGTATTTCACTATATAACTACAATCCATTAATAAGAATATGTTCATCATACTGAAATTAATGGGTTTGAAATCATTTTTTATACAAAATTATTTACAGTGACCATATATTATTTATGTAGTCAAAGACAAATATGAAAATTTTATTTATGCAGTGAAGATAATTATGAGAATGTTATGTATACTTCATAAAAAAGGAAATGAAACAAATATCCCTCAAATCAATTGAACTACATCTCTTTAGTATTACAAATATCATCATATTATTCTTCAGTGTTATAAATACCATCATATTATTGAAATTTAGTAGCAAAATGAGAATGAATAACTATCTAACATTCATAACATATGAATATGTAGATTTGCTAAAAGTCTCGAGTTTATTTACCCAAAGAGTGCTTTCTCTAGTTTTAGTGCAATCCCTTCATGTCAAACAGGAGGCTGTACTAATGAGATCTGACACTATGGTAAGTTGAAACTTATATCTCACTTAGAATGCCCCTTATATTAAAAATTGCATGCAAATGTTGGGTAGTTGCACTTTGAAAATGTGACTCAGCTGAATTTCTGTAATGCTTGCACTTAGTTAAAAGCCTGATAAACACATGCTGAGTTTTGTTTTGCATACTCCATTCCTCACAACTACAACTAGTAAAACTATCTTTAATATCTTTATAAAAAACATTCTTTAAATGAATCAGGTCGATGCCCTTTCACGTGAATGGAAATCTGATCATTATATACAACATCAATTAAATTACCCATTGTGGACCTATTGTGCACATCTATGAATCTTTACACTTATATATACATGGGACCATGTATAGAAATATTTTCCATAAATATTTGATTTCTTCCCAACTATTGTTGGCCATGAAATTCATCCCATCATGAATACATTTCCTCTAGTTAGTACTCTGCAAAATTAACAAATAGTTGTATATGTTTAGTCAGTTTAGGATATTTAGAACATTGAAGTGACAAGTTTTTGTAGACACGATTTTTGGTAAGTGCATAAAAACTAGTAGAAGATGGCTAATTAGTTACTAAAAAAAGTGACTAAACTTTGCATATAAACGACCATTTTTCAGTCGATGACCAACAGTAGCTAATTTACAGTATCTAATAACACGACCAACTTTAAGTTGTTTTTAGTTTAGTCATTAATTGGTTATCTCAACTTTATTGGCTAGAAGAATATTTAGTCATTAATTTGGTCATTAATTTAGTCATTAATTACCACAATTGATGACCAAATATACAACACAATATATTACTATATGATCACCTAAGAAAACCAATTAATGACCAAAGAAATATGACCAAAATGTTGGTCGTGTTATAAGATACTGTAAATTAGATACTAATAGTCATATACATTCAAATTTCAGTCATCATTTGAAACCAATTATTGACCAAAGAAATGTGACTAAATTTCGGTCGTGTTATAAGATACTATAAATTAGCTGCTAATAGTCGTATATATTCAAAATTTAATCATCATTTGTAATCACAAATTTATCATTTGCAGTAGTCATTTTTTTGGTAGTTTCATATTCATATAAATAACTGATTTAGTAGTTTATATTCATATCATTTATTTTCATTAATAATGTTTATAAACAACTAATTTAGTCGTATATTCATTTTATTTGTGTTCATCATTAATCAATATAAACTACTAATTTAGTAGTTTTGGATTGATTTTATGTGATCATTATTAATCAACAAATTAATTATTATAATTTTGCGACTAAATTAAAAAATAAAAAATAAAAATAATGCATCTAATATGAAAACGCAAAGTTATATATGTTAATTACAATACTAAAAAATATGAAGTGAAACTATAAATAATTTCAACCACATAAATTATATTATATAAAATGTCAAGTATTACAATATGAGTTTCCAATTTAATATTAGTTGGACTACAATTTACATATGAAATATTGTTTCATCACTTCAAAACAATGTTGTTGTGTTGTCAAGATAATGTAAGTGAATTCAACAACTGTAAAGATGGTCACCAGTCTATATATGAGTGTCTCATGTGGGATATTAACTCTAAAGGTATCACTAGACTGATTCTCTACTCTCTCTCTTTCTGCATTTGCGACTCTAGTGTTATTGTTCTCCTCTTTCTTCAATTTTTTGCTTCTTAACATCAACACTGAGTTCCTCTTCTAAAACTGAAAGAAGATACAATGTAAAGTATAAGACATGAAAGACGATCAACATTGAAATATAAACTAAAGTAGACTATAGAAAATTTATATGACATATACCTTAACATCCGCAATGTCAATGCCATTTTTCCCTAGAAAAGTAAGAAACTTGAACAAGTTTTCTTCAGTTGGGCGATAGTGGCCACTATGTGGCAATATGACCTGTATAAACAAAGAAAATAAAACGTCACCATAGAAAACAACACCTTAAGACTTAGTATTCAACCTTCAGGAAAGTCTTAGGCATAATCATGCTAACTAAGTTACATACCAAAAAGCTCGAGTTGTAAATAACTTTTGAAAACAAATAGAAAGAAAAATAAAACATATAATAAATAATGTATGACAACTAGCTAGAAAATTGAATCATTGAAGAAAAAAAATCTCCTATGGTTACCCATACATGTGGGTGGATAAATGACCACAATATGTCATGACCCTTAGGATCCAGAGGAAGTAAACCTCCTAATAACATAATGATTGATTGGTTGCATCTTGGCCTCCACACAACTACCATGATTTCCCTTACACATCATAATATTCAAAGATTTAGAAAACAACAAAAGAACCAAAGATATAAAATTGTGTTCGATAATGACGATACATTCAAAGAATTATGAGGTTAATAAATTAGTTTTGTGCAAATATAATAAATATGGTAATCTGAAAAGTTTCACTATGCCATGTTTATCACAAATCTAAAAATGTGAAACAAATATCTCTGTAATTACTAGATGATGAACTCAAATTATTGTTTTAGAAAAAAAAATGGTGCAGGTAGAAGCACCTTCATCGATGATGGTCCTATGAATGGTTTTCTCATTTATGATCACCTGAATGAGAAAGGCAATCTGATGAGGTAAACGCGGAACGTGGTTTTCCAGGTCAAAACAAATGAGATTAGATTCATCTGGATCAATACCCCCAATAGCCGACAATAACGATTTCTGCTGAGAAGGATAGCTTTGAAGGACCTCGAGAGCAGACATAGCTGATGGCGCTTGAGCCAAATCTTCAACAATGTTATAATGTTGAGCAGCTCGAGCGTTGGGATTGTACGAGGACTTTCATAGCACACCTTGAGAAGGTGGTCGAATGGCAAATCAGGATTAGGTCGCTCTATATGGAGAGGACCGAAACTAGATGGGGCAGAAGAAGAAGGGGTACCTTATTTCTCTTTCCCTGCTGTCGGGGTAGGAGTTTGATAATCTTTTGACCTGGTAGCCACGTTAATCGGTGTACTCATCATGAACACTTGTGAACCTGTGGAAGCGGATGACTGAGGCTGGTCTACCATTTGGGTCTGCTGGGACGGAAAGGGCTCTTTCAGGACAACTGGGGTCCCTTTGAGCAAATGACTAACTTCGGATCGTCTAGGACAATCCTTAGTATAGTGATCCTCCTCACAGATGAGGCATGGATATTTGGGCTTCCGTTGGGAAGCATCACCAGTAGATGACTTAGGAGGACCCTATTTCGGGGCATCGGATTTACCCTTGCATTTTCCTTTCTTCTTATCCTTAGAGGATTTATCCGCTACGGTGGACTCGATGGTGTGAACCTCCGAGGTTTTACCAGGGCCAGATGAATTGCGAGAGGAATCATTGGGAGCAGTGTTGGAGACCAACTTCTGTTTGGAAGAAGATTTTGCAGGGGTCTGAGTCACTGAACCAATTACTCCATCAACAGGAGGTGTAGTCGGAGACTTAGATGTCGTCAGATCAGATGATGGTCTGGGTGCATCAGGTAACACATCATATAATGTGCCATATTGTGAATAGACGAGGTCTAGATACTGGGCACGCACGATGGATTGTTCCTCAGTGACGCATCCACTTATAGAAATGTCCTCGGCAATTTTGTTGACGAAGGATTTGGTGAACCACTCGGTCAACAACTAATCAGCAATCTTAAACTTAATCAGATGGTGCCTACGTCTCCATTCATGGATGTGATCGGAGATGTGGGTCGCAATTCCTTTCTTGAGAAATGTTAGCAGATGGGTTCCAGTTTCATAGCGAATTGATAGCTGGAAATGTGTGAGAAAGGCCATGGCGAGAGTGTTAAAGTCATGATAGGTATTTCGAGGTAGTTCGATATACCATTTGGCTGCAACACCTGTAAGAGTTCGTTGGAAAAGCCGAAGATGAATGGAATCATCAACATAGCAATTCGAGGAGCACCATAGGTGATATGTCATCACATGGGCTTGTGGATCCTCTTTCGCTTTTACTTCAAACTTCCGAAAGTTGCTCGGGATCTTGGATGTAACTAGAGGCTAGTATGGCGAATGAAGAATCA
The DNA here is from genome assembly GCA_031772625.1 of Pinus tabuliformis. Classification (NCBI taxonomy): domain Eukaryota; kingdom Viridiplantae; phylum Streptophyta; class Pinopsida; order Pinales; family Pinaceae; genus Pinus; species Pinus tabuliformis. Next base: position 1,453,152,995 of record CM062817.1, read on the forward strand.
GGTCATTCATGAGTCTAGACACATCTGGCAATTCCAGTGTAGCCAATAACTACAATTGGGTATTGAAAGGCATTTGAGGTCCGATAAGGGGGTCCAATTGGCGGGGCCCATCCCTGTTGGTAAGGATTTTTTCCCCATAGTGGAGGATTTTGTCCATATGGAATTTGATTTTGCCCCCACTGTAAGTTACCTTGCCCGTAGGGAGGATTCTGACCTTGAAAGCCTTGAAACTGTCTAGCCATAGGCTGTTGATAAGCAACATACGGGTTAAAAGGTTGTTGAGCCTGCTAACCATGGACATACGGATTTTTCATCTGATGTCCCTGTTAGACTCCGTCTTGTCAAGTCAAATGTGAGATTGATTCTTCTTTAAAACCCTGTTTTGAAAAAGAAATCATTAAATGTGTTTTTTAGAATATGTATCAAATTCTCCAGCTCTTCAAATGGCAGCAGTTTCATCAGCTCCTATCCCTGCAAGCAGACAAAGAAAAAAGCCCTCATTCAAAATCAACAAATTAAAAAAAAAAAGGAATTAGAAAACAGAGTTTGTAATAATGTCTTGGAGCATAATTGGCAAAGAATATTGCAAAGAGGATTTGATCAGATGGTGGCGGTGCACTCATCATTGATTATGGACAAAATGGAATAATTTCAGACAGCTTACAGGCCATAAGGAAGCACAAATTTGTTCATATTTTAGTTGACCCAGGAAATGCAGACCTTAGTGCTTATGTTGATTTTTCTTATGTAAAACAAATCATGGAAGAAATGGTAGGTTCATGTCTTCGATCAACATGGAGTGATTGCAGAGTTTAGAGGGCGAAAATCGGTTTTCAGTACTGTGGAGCAGAATTGGAGGTGGGCGCCACGCATCAGGTTGGGCGCGCTACGCATCAGGCAACAATTCTCAGTGTAATTTTACATGCGCGCTACGCATCAGGAGCGCGCGACGCGTTGGGTGAGGCGCGCTACACATTGAAGTTTATGCCCAGACTTTGCCCGAAACACATTCAAACACCTCTTCTCACACATCAAATCACATGTACAATTGAAGAACATGAAGAGGAGGCTTTGGAGGTAGACTTTGCTAATGCATACCTTGGAGGTGGTGCACTTAGTATGGGAAAGGTTTTCAAAATATGAAGGATATGCTTCAGGATTCCATTTTGCTGGTGACTATGTTGATACAAGGTGTCATGATTTCTGTGGTAGGCGAGAAACAAGGATAGTAGCAATTGATGCATTAGGTCATCCTGGGGAGGGACAATTCAGATATCAAAAACTTATTCGAAATTCATGGCTATTCAAATTTCATCGATAAGTTTGGTGTTGACACATAGCAACAATCTTGGAGATGAAGAGGATGAAGAATGCTCAGGCAGCGACAAGAATGCTATCAGCAACAGGTTCAGTCAACAAATAGAAATTGCAGATGGCTAAGTGGGTGATCAACTACTTGGAGCAGTGCAACAAACAGTTGGAAGATGAACACACACTTTATGAGTTGTGGCGAATCCGAGAAGACCGAAACTTGGCCCGCAAGAGACCTGGTGATTTGACACCTATTGAGCGAGAGTCTATGCTCATCCGGGTGAACACTCATTTAGAGAAATTGTTAGCCAAGGCAAACAGAGACAAAGATATGCTCCGCCATATGAAGAATCATTACTGGGCCCGCATGCATGTTTGCAAAGCGAAATTGAAGATCCTTAAAGGGTGATTGAGCAAGGCACTAAAACGGAGAAAAAGGGCCGATCCACTCCAAATTTTGGCCGAAGCCTCTTTGAAGGAGCATGGTACTTGATGAAACATCCCCAGCTCAAATCTCAAAAAATTTGGAGAAGTTTTTGTCAATTTTGAAATTTTTGTATTAAAAACAAGTTTTTGCCCTCAACGCGTAGCGCGCCGCGCGCTACCCTGAAGATGGGGAGGTCCAATTCAAGAAAGGTTTGCATTTTTGGATTTTTCATGATGAAATACACCTGCTCAGCCACTGCCAAGACATTTCATCAAGTTTTGGGCCCCCAAAAGGTCAAAAAACATGCAAAAAAATGACCTTACTGCCCCTTTTTGGACACACAGGAAGCAGTCTTGGGAGAATGCACTTTTGGAGAGGCAAATCGCACCAAATTGAAAAATTCCACTTGGATTGGAAAGTAGACATCCAGACCTTTCCAACAAGCCCACCTGAGCTCAATTTGGATGCTGGGAAGTGCCCCAAAAGTGAGCTGAAAGGCGCGCTACGTGTAGGGTTTTGGCGCGCTACGCATCAGGGTATTTTCTAAGTTTTTCATCTTCAGCTCAGGAAAACGCAGCCATTTGACCAGTTTTGACTTTTGGAGGGATTTTTCATCTTCCTTGATGTAATTAATGAAATTTCATGTTGACATGACACTTATTTACCTATTCTAGAAGATTCATTCATAAAATAGCAAAAAATAAATGAATGAATTGGTTTCCTAGATTATAGAGGCAAGTTGTTTTGACTTCCTAGATTATAGTGCTTTGTTTAGAATTGGTTGAAACAGCTCCTAGGATGATGAGCTCGACCCCTAGAGGCAAGGGAATGTGTTAGCTTGCCTATATTATGTATTTTCTTAGTCATTTTCATGGTTGGACTCTTGAGGGATAAGCTTAGACTGTATTACACATTGTATCTCTGCAATTTTGGCAAAGGAAAGACCAGGGTTTTGCAGCACTATTTGGGATTCCTGTGGTTATTTGTGTTGATGGTGTGTTTCTCTCATGTACTTGTAAGTTTGTTATGTGTATCATTTTCCTACTATTCTCTTTTGCAAATTAAACAAATGAAGTGTTGAGGTAGAATTCATAATCTTGTATGCTCTGCCTTTAAGTTTGTTTAGTATCTATGTTTTCATCTGTTTAAGGAGAACTCCTGAAAGTTTCTCGCTCTCCTTAGCTCCTCACCAGTCATATCTATCCATTCAAATACTTTAAAGACATCAGGACGATTGCCTACCTTGCCCCAAAAAGACCTCTGCAAAAACTGTGTCACATCCCCGCACCCAAAATTGCCTTTCCCTGTTTTCCAACAAAACCTTAAAAATATTAAATCAAAATATCTTTATCAATTTACTAGCCTAAAATCAGTATTCATATCGGTCATCTCAGCCCCTTTGAAGACCTTTTACCGAGATAGACCCGGAGAGAGCCCTCTCCTGTCCTCGTAGGGCTAGCTACGAGGCTGAGCTTGGTTTGATGTTGCCTTGAGTTTCGCCTTCCTCAGCCTGAGGCAGATTCGAGCGCTAACAGTCCCTAAGCATAAGAGTTTTGGATCTGCTGCCCCTTGACGAAAGGGTTTTGGACCTGTTGCCCTTGGAAGTAAGGATTCTGCACTTGCTACCCTTGGACATAAGGTTTTTGGACCTGCTGTCCTTAGACTAAAGGAGGTTGAACCTGTTAACCTTGGACATACGGATTTTGCGCCTACTGCTGCAGGACTTTACCTTGACCTTGCCCTTGGAAAGGTTGACCCTGTTGATATGAGTGTAAGGGTTGCAACTGCCCGGGTTGGCCTTGCTGCTATAAGGGTTGACCTTGCGGTGGTAAAGGCTATCCCTGTAGCTGTAGAGGTTGACCTTGCGAAGGCATAGGTTGGGAGGATTGCGGCGCATACTGCACTTGCGACTGCATGGTTTGTTGTAACGGTTGCGAGGGTTGCCCCTGTGGTTGTTGCAGTTGTCCTTGCTGCAGCATTATCTGGCCTTGCTATTGCATGGATGGCCCTTGTTGCAATGAAGGTTGCCCTTGCTACTATAGAAGTTGTCCTTGCTGCAGCAAAGGTACTTGAACAGTTCTCGGAATGACACCTTGAAAGTTCCTGAACTGTATCTGGCCATACCCACCTGACGCAATGGACGGACCAGGTTGGACATAAGGTCCAGGCAAAGGGATGTAGGGTGGATTAACCATCACTTGTGAACCATATGGAACATAAAGAGTTTGGTACTGAACCTGAGCCATATTAGGTTGCTGGTACTAGATGTTACTTAACCCAAACGGACCAACAAGTCCGGCTGTTGGTACTAGACATTACTCAATCCAGCAGGACCAACAAGGTTTAAAATGTCACCCGAAGAGGGCTGGTTCATTCCAACCATGTGAGCTTGTGAGCCACTCACATTGGTTGTACCAGACATCATATAAACATTTGGACTTTTCCCCCTATGCGGTGGCACAGCTTGTCCACTTACACGAGGGATCGAAGAACTGACAGAGACATGACTCGAGACCGTGGTTTGAACCAGACGGGTTACTTGGACCAATGAAACAAGAGGATTTGGAATGGTGGGTTGCATTGGGATTGAAGTAACTGCAAAATGCACCACTGACTCGGAGGTCGGGTTCTAAATGAATGAACCTAAGGTAGGAATAGTGATAGATGCCCAAATAGGGTTGTGATATAGTGATGAGGAAGTAAGCGTGCCGAAAACCAACTGAGCTAACGTCACGTAATTACACGTAACTCAGGATGAACACTGGTCGGAATGCTTCCCGTGTAAGGGAAACCTTTAGGAGGGAAATGATATTCCTGCTCCTTGACTGTGCGTGGAATGGAAACCTTCGAGTGACCCGGAGAGGAGACTGGGATCTCGCTTTCTGATTCCATGGGTTAAAAAAGGTGACGAAGGACTACCGAAGATGTTCGAGGGGATAATTCCAAAGGAATACCTGGCTGATCGTACGGACTGTACAAACGTTGCGGTGATATCAAAACAGGATCAAACAAATGATTCAGAGGATAAATAACCAGTCTAATCTAATGTTCAAAAGTGGACGGACTCTCGGGATTCTGGATAGGATTATCCAAAGATTTCGGGCCAATGTCAAAAAGTGACCCAGTTTCTGAAGGAGGGGGAGGACGAGATGACAAAGGTTGAATACTCAGAACAATTCAAAGCTCAACACCTTGGTTCTCAAGTGACTGGGGCAATTCAGGAAAAGGCTCCTTAGACAATCTTTTAGAGAGAGGAGAGGAAGAGGAACTAGGCGAACTAGTTGGTTCAGCCACGATGATTTTGTCTCAAATAACCATAAGAGAGATTGATTTCAAGGCTTTAAAATTTATTTAAAGGTATACTCACAATGTGGTCTAGAAAAGACTAACAAGGATGTTATATGATCGTGGGCAACAATTTTTTAAGACGCAAAAACAAACTGGTGCTCTTTCATGTTTTAAGAGTCGAGAAATAAGCTTTCAATTTCAAATTCGAAACTTGGATTTTATGCCTTATCTCTTTGACAATCAAATGATAACCTCCTCAAACGACTAAACATACCTTGACCCTCTACAAACTTTATTGATTGATTCAATTCATTGGCTTGTTTCACTGTTTTCCCTGTAAGAGTCGACGATGGACTCGTTCCTTAATTTGTCCTTCAATTTCTTCATGCAAATATTTGACCCTTCATCTTCTTTTTCTCCAATTTTCCTTTATTATCATAAATAAATGTCAATTATTGTCTCGTTTCCTTTGCCAAATTCCATAGCCATTTATTAATCACAATGGTACCCATAACTATGTTTTACCCAACATTCAACTTGGGATACGTGTCCCATGACCTTGTATTATTTTTATTTACATAGGAAATCATCTAGGGGTTGTTACAGTAACACACCCATAAGGGCACCATAGCGGAACTAAGGGTTACTCATTGCTCTCGTCACATCCTAAACCTCCCCCCTTTATCAGGAGGTGTGCGAAGTCTCACACCATCTCTATGTAGAGCACATCATTCAGCCATTGTGATTGGTTCATTTTTCATTGGAGCAACCTTGCTTGGGACCCCTCCCACTCAAGTTACCCCTTTCACTACCCCTGAGGGGAGTTCACATGCTACCCCACCGAGTAGTCCTAGGCATTTACACATTGCAGTTCAAAATCGTTTTATGATGAGGAATACCAATCACATCCCATTTCTATCTTCCTTGAATCTCCCAAATTTAAGCAAGCTGACAAATGATCCCATTGCCCATAATCAACAATGGCCCCCTATTCCAACCAAATTGCCTTCAAATATACCATAATTTGAAGGAAAGCAGAGGGATGGTATTGCAAACCACATCATGACCTTTCACTTATGGTGTTCTTCCAAAAGAATCACTAAGGACTCAGTTCGAATGAGGTTATTTCAATGCACCCTCATAGGCCTTGCAATGAAGTGGTGTGTATGCAAGGCAGTTGGTTCCCATCGCACGCTTTAAACCCTTGCTCGCTCATTCCTCACTTTATTTCAACTCTGAGTTCGCCATGACACTGCGTTAGATCTCCTTACCCACTTTTGACAAATGACCTCCACACATATTTCAAACCATGTCCATGAGAGGCGGAAGTGTCGTAGCCTAGGAAAAGTGAGCTTAATAGAGGACGTCTGCCTCAACTTTTTTCTAAAATCTCTTGTGCCAGCAATAGAAAAATATGTGGCCACAACCCGACCAAAAACAAAAGAAGAAGCTATTAGCCAAGCTCAACAATTTTAGCTTGTTTATACTCAGTTGGGGCACCTTTATTTTGTGTTTCGTGATGCCCCTCGGCTACAGTCATTTGGATAACATCAAATGTTTTATACGGTTTGATTGGAACCATCACCCAAAATCAACTCGAAAACACTTTCCAACTGTCTGGAAATGTGTACAGCAGACAAACCCATTTCCCATCATATGGTGATCCACCCATGACGCAAATTCCACCCAACACAGGATATTATCCAATCAACCTACTCCCTCTCAATTCCTTAACATTTATGGTAACCAACATCCTCCCATGCGGGGTGGCTAGTACCTCCACATGTTGCAAAGGTCGTGTCCACCTCCCAAACCACTTACCCTAACACAGGACAAGGGAACACTTACTACCCTTTTCCAACACCCAAATAGACCAACCCCAAGGCTTAGCCTTACGTCGGGGTCAATTTTGTGCACCCTTCTTGTAATGCCCTACTTAATCTTATCATGCGAATTTTATTAGTGTTTAAATTACCTGAAAATATTGACTTGTAATTAATAGAAATATGGGTATATACCTACATTTGTGAAATTGTAAATTTTTATTTACTGATATAAATATTGTTATTGTTATTATTGAATTCCCAGCTTGTCTTCTCAAATTTAGTTTTGGATAGGATATGGTCTCCTTCCATTTATTCCAATTTAAATATCCATATCCCAAGGTGTCATCCCAAAATATACTTGGGAGAAGATATGGTCTTCTCCAATTAATTTTCAAATTAAATATCCATATCTTATCCCCAAAATGTCTTCTCAAAATCTACTTGGGAGAAGATATGGTCTCTCCAATTAATTTCCAAATGAAATATCCATATCTTATCCCCAAATGTCTTCTCAAATCTACTTGGGAGAAGATATGGTAATAAAAGTCAAGGTTACTAAATGAAAGGATGAGGGGGTAGTCATGACATTAATGAGAGGTGGTTGAGGTGGATGGGAGGAAGAGGCATAAAAAGGGAAGGATGATGAGAGGAGAGGGGGATCCTTGGTCTTGGTTTTGTTTTGGAGGATTTTGTTTTGGGGGAGGAATGTGGAGAAAGAGAATGGAGAGATAAATGAGGGAATGCAAGCTTGGATTTGGAGAGTGTTTGTTAAACTTGGACACACTACATGTGGTTGGACTTGGGCTCGGAGGGCTAGGGAACCTGTGGAGGTTCTCTGGGCTAGGAAATACTTCGTAGTTGGCTAGGAGGCAAATCCAGTCAGGTAGTCAAGAGGAGCATCCCAACAGATTCCGAAGCTCAGCAGCATCTCAACTAAGCTATTGGAACAGGTATTCCTTCGTTTATTGATTACTTATGTAAATGGTTGCAATGAAATTCTTACTTATTTAATTTGTGGTAAATAAATTTTAATGGTATATTATCATCAAATAAATGTTTAGAGATAAATAAGTTATTTCCCATTTTATTGTGTTTCAAATCAGAGAAATTTAGTTTTTAGTTAGAGGACCTTAGGAGGGAGCTTCACACTTCTTTCCCACAACAACAAGAGTCATTTTAATAGTTAAACATGAAAAACCCCTCAAATGCCAATAAGAAGAAAGGAAAGAACAAACAAAAAAGGGAACCTGGGTAGGGGTGCAACAACCAAAACCAACCTCTGCGGGAATCAGTTGGGGGGCAACCCCACTAACCGAAACTAGAACCAGATTCAGAATAATGATAACCCACAAAAGCAGAGTAAGAACCCTAGTCTAAGGACTAATCACTCCAGTGCTATTTTTGGGGAATATGGGCATTACACCCATCATTTCCCACAACTCTTAGAGTTGAAAAGGATGAAAGGAGTCATAAGGAAGGCGGGGACGAATCAACAACCTACATTCATGCATAATCCTATCCCACACTAGGGAGTACTGGGAACCCAACACGAGCTCACCCCCAACCAGTATCAAAGCCCAACTGGGGGCAGTTCCAATGACCCACACAATCATGACTTTTTCATGGCCGGGAAAACTTGGATTATGGAACCCCTCTAGAAACCAATCCTTCCACATCAACTAATGCTACAACCACGACACCTTTGACATTAACTCGACCCATTATAGAAACCATCCCACGAATGATCAAAATGCCACTATGTCATCTCAGGCATAATTCAAAGCTAGCTCACAACGACAACATCATTAATGGTCTAGCTCAATACCCATTAGCTATGTTAGCATTAGAGGTTTTGCAAACTTGCCCAACCCAAAGGAAATCCATTCTTTCCACATTAGGTGAAATCTACCCTTCTAATTCACATTTTATGCCTTTCGATTTGGATAATGCTACACCACGAATTCCATCTATAGTTGCTTTCCAGATCTCGGTCATTATCCGGAACATAACCATCCATCAATGCATTGTGAGTTGTGATCTTTTGTGGACACCTTTGCTCCACTGTTACTTACGCCACTTGCAACCAGTTAAACATTCTTGAATAGTTATCTTACTAGTTAACTTACAACCACTTCCATCTATAGTTGCTTTCCAAATCTCGGTCATTATTTGGAACATAACCATCCATCAATGCATTGTGAGTTGTGATCATTTGTGGAGACCTTTGCTCCACTGCTACTTACCCCACTTGCAACCAGTTAAACATTGTTGAATAGTTATCTTACTATTCAAACTATCCCTAGTCCAGGAATCCCAACTACACCTATTATGGATGGTGTTCAACATTTTCTTGCCCATACTCCTTTCCTATCAGCTCATGGACCTTCGGTTATCACTCCTTCAGGTGCTATTAGTTCGACCACCTTCAACAATCCATTTGGTTGGAACCCTCTTCTTAGTTATAACCCGTAGATAGTTTCAAATGGGGGCAATGTTTTTGGTATGCACATACTTATTGGGAATATTCTTGTCCCTATACCTCTTGTGGTACAACCAAGCTCTTCGTTGATTGATATTTTTCCTTTTGGTGGTTATCTCATTGGTGGTGGTCCCACGCGTCATACACCTTATGTGGTCAGTAGTTTTACTTTTCTAGGACATGTTGCATCTCTTTTGGTCTCCCTGTTCAACCGTCATTGCCTGCTGGGGGCAACTTCTATCTTAGGCCAGTACGGTGACACCAACACTCCTTGCTACTTCGACAGTGGATGAGGTGCCTCAGACTATTTATTGTGTCTTTAAGGAAGAAGCCCCACGAGGAGTTCACCCATGTGCTTTCTGTTGCCATACCTCTCACCCTATGTCCGTCTCCACCAGGAAAGAGAAGCATACGAAACCAACTCCCCCAAAATCAATTCCTTTCAATGCAAGAAGCCATCTTTGTATATGCAAGCACTTCTGTATATGCATATGGATATGCAAACAAATATAGAAAAATCAACTTTCATAAATGTGCTTGCCCATTTTGTAATGTGTGACGTTTGTAATTATACACAGATATAATAGCATGCATATCTAGACCATATAGGAATAGAATTATAAAGTCTTATTTTCATATAGGAAAATATTTATAAAATTTTATTGTCATATTTGTTGTTCTCCTAATACTTCAAAAATCTTATAGGTACTCTATAAATGGGAATGTGGGATGAAATTATGGAACTAGACAATGAAGACCCAAAAGATATGATAGAATTTTCTGCTAAAAATCTAACATGGACATAAATTGAATGGGATCAAATTGTTATTATTCCTTGTAGTCGACTAAAATATTTTATAAATAAAGCCAATTATATGAATATTCTCCCACTCAATTTGTTGTTAATACAAATCGATCTAAAAACATGGAGGATGTTGTATGTGCTCGCATTAACACATATATCAAATATGACATGCGAGTCTTTATTTATTCAATTGATTAGATACATCTAATTCAAGTTCAAATGAATTCGAAATGTGTAGACATGTTTTCTAATTTCTTATCATTGTTCTTATTTCGTTATTGGTGTGAATATGTTCTCGAGCCAACATGTAAATACAAACATGATGAAAATACGAAGAACCCATAACGATCAACAACAAAAAAAAACATAGTCCAGGGCAAAGCATAAAAGTTGGTTGTAGATGTTACTTCATGCATCGTCTTTATGTGCATCCAAATGATGCTATTATAAAATACACTAACTGTAGACATTTTGATCAATCTAGTGCTTTCTATCATGGAAAGAGTGTAGTTGGAAAACCTCAAATGTTGAAGTATGTGCCACATATATCCTTGGATTTATGAGCTAGTGGGAAACATGGAAAAGTTTAGGGGCTAATGTTCACCCTGTGGGCTAATTTTCCATGATTTTCCACAAAAAAGATTCGCCAATTTCGAATTTTATAAAAGACGATTCGCCCAAATTTTAGAATATAAAATTATTTTACCTTAAAAATCGCTAACATTATATAGAGACTATATAAAATCATTATAAATTTGAATAATTTTACAAATATATCAATAAACATTTTATAGTTTGCATATTAGGGATTAGTGAGATTCACCAATGTTTTTAAACTTCAAGAAAATTTTCCATCCTTAAATTTTTCCTTGATGGGAAAATGATGGTTGAAGATGGTTTTAATGGCACAAAGGTTTGGTACAAATTAATCTCTGATGTAGCGAACCAATTTGACGAGTTATTCACAAGGTTGGGTCGGGATACTTCAATGAAAAGGATGGATATTTTTAACATTTAGACAAAAAGAATATATGAAGGATGATAGTGATCCAAAAAGAATATTAGACAAAACGAATATATGAAGGATGACAATGATCCAAAAAGTGTCGAATGTTGGTACAATAAGTTTTTAGATAGTTGATTTTTCTATCAAAAGCATAATATTGTGCAAAACATACCATTTATTGTAGGTATACAAACACATTGGATGTGTTCCATGATGGTGACACATTCACACAACAATGCTATGCCAATGGATTCTACATTTAGTACGAATATGTATGGGGTGCGTATTATCATTTTTTTTATTTCTATAATGATAAAAAATAATTCATTTTTGTTGAACATAATACTTATAATTATGTGATTTAAATGTAGTATCAACTTTATACCTTAATGGTATTCGACAAACATTGTAATGGTGTCCAAGTGGCTTGGGTGATATGTGATGTCCCAGAGACTAACAATATCTTAATATTCAACAAACATCGTAATGGTGTCCCAATGGCTTGGGTGATATTGTCAAGGGTTCATCAGGTATATATTTATAAATTATTGTTATTTATTTATATAATTGAATGAATGCTTATCTAATTTAATATTTAGTGCACTATGTCATTCAATTAACTCTATATTTATTTTTTATTAATGATTTTTGATAAAAGCTTAACCAAATAGCAATTCAAGAAATTGACAGACATGCCGACAAGCCCATTGATTCCAAAATTGAACATGTGAAGTTTGATGAAAGGTAAACTTAATAAGTTAATAATTTCAGTGCAAGGATATAATAATGGTGGACAAATGTTGGCTTCCTCTAGCCACATTTACGTAATGTTAGTTAGGGAAAAATGTTACTCCTTTTGTTATCATTTTCTATAATGAGTAGCTCTATTTCATGTGTTTCTATATCAACTTTGCTTGTAAGAATACATATTGTAGTGCCTAATGATTTCAAATTTATGATTGTATATTTGGTACTTAACCTAGCATATAAAATGCAACAATAAATCTTCTTGATGTAAATTTCACACGTGTAACACTGGATTTGGAAAAAAGAAAAAAATTACTTTTTATAATGTATGTAATTTAACTTGCTACATAAATATGAATGGGAAAAAATGGTGGTATTCATATATGGGTTCTATTAATGTTATACTTGTAATATGTGGGAATTATATTTTTTTTAGTAATATTTTATTTTTTTTAACAATGCTAAATTTATTCGGGAATATATATATATATATATATATATATATATATATAGTTTATCTTGCTACATAAATATGAATGGTAAAAAATGGTGGTATTCATATATGGGTTCTATTAATGTTATACTCGTAATACATGGGAATGAATTTTTTTCTTTAGTAATATTCATATTTTTTTTTGAACAATGCTAAATCTATTTATTTGTTTATGTTTTTATTGTCATGCAATTCTTGACAATGAAGATGCGCCAAGGTTGATGTCAATTATATATGAAATTACTGAGATAGAAAAATGTCTTGGTTGCATAGTTGATGTAAGATCTTTATTAGAAATGAATCTCCACCCCACATTCTTTATGAAACTTTGTAGATTTTATGAATGCTGAAATGAATCATTTGAACATGTGTAGATGTTTGTGATGGGGAGCAAGAATAAAATTAGAAGAGAAAGGCCTATGAGTCATTTTACAAAGCTAAAATGGTTTTTTTTAAGCAATTTTTCAAATTTAATGTAACGAACTATTCTTAGTGGAGGCTTAGTTCTAAAATTCATTTATTACACTATATATTGTTGTACTTTTAAGGTCAACATTGATGTCAAATGACAATATATGCATTGCTATGGTTTACTATGGTTTGTTCTTTGGTTTACTATGATTTTTTGAGAATAGGTAAAGTATTATATAAATGGTTTGTTATATGTTTAATGCCAATAGGAAAAATTCATTTCATGTAATATTTTTATTATTAAGCAATTAAATGATAAAGATTACTAGTTTTTTTCAATAGATTTGGAAGATATTTCCCCTCCCCTAAAAAATTATTATAAATATAATCTATTTGACCATATATATGTGTGTGTGAGAGAGAGATTACTTTATATATTTAGTAAAATTATAATAAAAATATTATTTAGTATTAATATTTATAGTAACCACTGCTTCTAGAGACACTCTACAACTAGTATGGGAGAGCGAGAGATGTTGTCACTTAAAGTTAAGATAAAAATAAATAAAAACTATATAAAAAAATGTAATATTATTTCAATAGTAAACATAAATATTAATAAAAAATAAATAAATTCAATATCAACTATAAACAAGCACTTCAATTTACATCGTAGATAACATAATTAGATAGATAAAGTAATTCACAGTATTTTTTTTAATTCATCCATATGTGCTACTTCTACTTTTTAGTACAAAGATGTATAACTCCTTCACCACTCAACATGGAGATTAGACAATCTAAAATTATATTGATATTACAATCAATCATAGATGACATGTGTAAAACTTTGAAACTTTGATTATAATCAAGAAGTAAATAATAATGATGATCATTATTATAAGAATATGTTATATTATAGAGATAAAAACCTTTGTCATATATGAACATTTAGATTTAAATTAACAATTATTAATTTTTTATATAAAACAAATGCATCAAACAAAATATTCATCTTTAAATACATATAATATATACAATATTTCAAAAAAAAAAAACATATATATAAAACACTTTCATTTCAATATACACAAAGCTTGATTAAAATTCCACAAAAATTATAATGAATAAATAGTGAAGATGTTTTTAGACACAAGTTACACAGAATTGCCCTATTTTATCTTTAAATTGAACGGGAACAACATATAATATTTATATTGAGATCAATAAATAATTTGACATAAATATTTTTAGAATGTGTTTTTCTAATATCAATATCATATAGTATTTAAGAGAAATAAAAATAGATTTCATTTAAAATATATAAAATTTTAATTATATATATTTGTATTTAAATTAATAACATATTTTAAATTTTATATAAATTTAATTAAATTGTAAATTATATAAATTTGATTTTAATATTTATATGGAAATTAATAAATAATTTGACATAAATATTTTTAGAATGTTTTTTTCTAATAAATAATATAGATAGTACTATTTATGTTAATATCATATAATATTTAGGAGATACAAAAGTAGATGAAACTTCATCAAGAGTATATAAAATTTTGATTATATATAATATTTGTATTCAAATTAATAACATATTTTAAATTGTAAATTATATAAATTTGATTTCATAACTTTTATTTTATATTTATATTTATATTTAAGTTTTATTATAAAATTTAGATATATACTCTTAAATAGATGAAATAATTATCATATATAATAGATCCACTGAAATCTATTTAAATTAAAATTAAAATTTTACAAATTAAATTATTAAATCCATTGAATCTATATAAATTAAAATTAAAATTTTACAAATTAAATTATTAAATCCATTGAAATCTATATAGATTAAAATTAAAATTTTACAAATTAAATTATTAAATCCATTGAAATCTATATAAATTAAAATTAAAATTTTACAAATTAAATTATTAAAATGAAAATATCACAAAAATAGTTTTATAATAGTATTTTATTTCAAAATATAATATAAAAAAATTAATAAAAACTTTGAAAATTGAGTATAGAAAATAGTGTTATATTTTAAATTTAATTAGAAAGGAATTTCAAATTCACATTTTTTTTTAATGAGATTTTGTAGATTTTATCCATGATAGTCAACTATTTGATAATGTGTAGATGTTTGTATCATTAAACCAAATGTATCTTTTATGTTTTAGGTGCCAAAAGCATTGGTATTCAAAACATTAAAAAAAAATACAAGAAAGTTAATTTATTGAAATTGTCCTTATATCCTCTTTATAGACAAAACAATGGCTAAAACTCTAATATTGTAGCCCAAATTATTTAAACTTGTTGGAATGTTTAGATTTTAAAGTAGCAAACCTAGTGGGTTTAGTGAGGGCAATGCTAGTTGAGCATATATGCTCTATGTATTGTTTGCGTTACTTGAACCCACGTGCTTTCAAGTCCTTTGGTGTGATTTTGGTCCTTTTAACCATAACATCAATGTTCATCATTTTTTTTTTAATTGTTCCTGTCAAAATTACAACATTATCAATAAATATCAAAATCCACATATATATAATGAAAATATGTGGACCATGTATGGGAAACAGAAAAACAATGCATTAACTAGCTATGTAGTTTCAAATTATAATAAATTATGTCAATGTTATTATGAGCTAAGATATATGGTATATACCTAACCTCTCTTAATTTATCTTGAAGTCGAGAAGAATACCACAATGGTTGTTGAGGAGAATGTGATTTTTTCTAACTATCATGTCCACCATCATATATGTGCAAAGGTGTTTTCGGAGATGTATATTCATTACTCTGAACATTAGATTTTACATAGATATAAGTATGTGACTCAAATAGTAGTAAATATAAAAATATGATAAAATTATAAGAGTATAAATAAATATAAACTTACTTTGCATTGTGACATTGGATGTGAAGATGGTTGTAGCATTTGAACCATTTCATTTTCATTTTTCTTAAGACTTTGACCATCTTGTAGTGTTTTCATTGATTGCATTGGTTCCAAAGGCAGCACCTACACCATAAATAACAAACAACATATAGATTAAAAATAATTAAATATATATAATCAAAACAAATCAAGGATAACAATATAAAATATAGAACATCCATTTCTCATCCCATCATTATAGTAAAACATAACTATTTATATATAAGTTTTTGTGGAATAGGTTATATGGATTAAAAAAATATTGGCCCAATAACCGCGTGAAATCTTGGTGAGCGTCGTAATGGTTGGTAGCTTGAAGTTTTTTGTATATCCAAGTCTATGGATCTATATTTAGCAACGAAACTATGTGGACTCTCTAGAGAATTTTGTTGATTATGCTATACATATCAATAATAATGGGAAATTAGTATACACTTTCTAATAAAAGTAAATATCATTTTAATGATAAAATATCTTGAAAATTAATACACGCAAAAAAATGGAATCAATTGTGTAGTCATTTCTATTATTAGTTTCGTCAAAGTTTAATATATGTGTATTTCCATCTAATCCTTCTTCATGTACATCATCAAGAACCTCTGTCCTCACTTTCCATGTTAAAACATTATCTATGCGCTTCATTGTGTCCATATGTCTATGAGGTAGACTCTGATCGCAAGGATGATTTTTTTCACAAATTTTTTGCTTTGAAGTATCACAGAGCTGATCAAATGTAGAAACTGACAATGAAAACAAGTTTCAATGAATTTAGTCCACAACAATAAAATTTTATATTATTAAAAATCATATGCACATAAATACCAATAAATACTTATAGATGAAAGAATCTTGTCATTGACAAATCTTTATATGCTTGTTGGCATGCACAACATAGCCTTGCATCTAAATCATAAATGTATTTTTGCATTTTGGCTTTTAACTGCACTTGTTGATTTGAGAGTTGTGTAGCTGCTACAACCACCCTCCAAAATTTTCCCCATGCTTTGATTTTGGAGCCTCCCTTCTGTCCATGGGAATGAGAGCTTATCTTTTACTATCATCAAGTATTCATGTTGTGATAAAAGACTTATATTTTCATGCTTTGCTTGTGATGCACTGATCCCGACTTGACATCTTTGAAACACAAGCTAACTCCCGACCTGGCTTTGCAGCATTGTTGGGCTTGCCTCCAGAAACTACACAATCTTGGAAAGTGGGCTAGGCTTGCCTCCAGAAACTGCGCAATTCTTCTTGGCAGGCCAACCTTGAGCATGAAAAATATGCAATTTTGGATGGCAACCCAACCTTGTTGATGGAAGATGCACAAAACATCTCTTGAGCTTATAAATTGCACAATGCACTGATTCAAGAAGTTTCCCGACCCTCGGGAATTGCACAATCCTTCTTGGCAGTGTGCATGCAAGTTTCCCGAAAAAACAAAAAGTAAAAAAAGAAAAAAAACAAAAATTATCCCTAGAAAGTATGGATTCACTAATTAGTTTTGCAAAGGTGGCACACTTACTATTTTTGGAACTTTCCGCCAATTGTCTGATCAAGGTGTATATTGGTGGCCACCCTCCTATTCCACTTGGATGCTCAACACTGCCTTTTTCAATTTCCTTAATTGTAGCACAATTTACTGTTTTAGGCATTTTTTTGGGTCTTGAACTTTTAGAGTCGTTTTCAGGCCCTAAATGACGTTTTTAGGGAAAACGAAGAAACCAGAAAAGTGTCAAACATGAATGCCTATTCGTTGTCAACCTGCTCTTTGAGATCTTCGAAACGAGCTATTATGATAACCAAACGGAGATCGTATGCCAAAGTCATGACCCCGAGAAATTGAGTACCAATTTACCCGAACGTGACCCACAATTTTGACGCTTCATCTCCTAGGGTTAGGTTTCTGGATGTTTAGGGTTTTCCATTGTTTCTCAATAATAAATAGGCCTTGGAGCCTCATTGTAACATAGTTCAGAGGCATGTAGTCGCCACATCTCTTCTCAGAGATAAGCTACCACGCCCGAGCTAGTTTATTTCCATTTTGTTTGTAAGCATATTTGAGTATTATAATATTAATGAAATGAAATGTTATTTATGTTGCTTTTACGTATTTATGGTTATATCTGTAATTTGTTGCATTCTTGTTTAATTCCATATCAGTGGTATCAGAGTGGTCTTCTCTTTCTTTGTTTTTCTTTGCATGTCCCCAACGAGGTCAAGGTATAAGGAGTAAGGACTCGATCTGGTTGAACCTTTACAAGACCAGCCTCGCAAACCTCAACGACCTACAATGGCGGAAGAAAATAAAGATAAGGGGGCAGGAGATCATTTCAAAATATTTCTCGAGGAAGCCCTCGAGAGACAGAGGATCGTGATGATGGATAACTTTGCCCAGATCCTTCGACGGCTACCCACAGGTGACACATGTTCATCCAACATCCACTCTGGAGGCACCACTCCTTTTAAGGTACAAGTTAACTTCAATATTCCCATATTTGAGGTCCATATAGATGCAAACACCGTAGATAAATGGTTGAATCTATTGGAAGGATATTTTTCAGTTCATGACTTTTCCAATCAGGAAAAGATTACTTTTGCACTTCTCAAAGTTTCCCCACACATCAAGGACTAGTGGGAAACCTACTATGAACAAAGGACGAGAGGGAATCCTCACTATTTTTAGCCGCACCCACTTGGGATTCTTTCTGAGACACCATCAAGGAAAAATATTAACATGTCGGGAGCTATGAAGATAAATACATAAAGTGGACCACGCTATAGTAGGGAAGGGACCAAGATGTGCCAGAGTTCACAAATATTTTCCATACCCTCTGCACTAAGTTGGGTATCAATAATTCTGAGAAGCATTTGCGATTGTCTACATAAGTACATCAAGGACGAGATGGAGTTTCTGGACATCTCCTCGCTCCGCACAACATACCGATATGTTGTCAAGATTAAGCAAAAGTTTAAACCGAAGAAGCAAGACTTTGGATCCGCGAATCTGAAGCAAGGAAAAGGCGCCCCCAAACCATAAAGAAAATGCCAAAGCCAAGGTGAGGTGGCCCAGGACAACCCGTTGAAGCCGTAAGAAAAGAAAAACACCATGAAGACAAAGAAGGAAACTGGAAATGGTGTGAGTTCCATAAGAGCTCCACTCACAACACAAGTGAGTGTCAGGCCAAGCAGTCACTAGTGGCCAAACTGAAGGCTTCTGATTCAAACGCATGTTCTGACTTTGAGTTAGAACCCAACAAGCTGAATGACAAAGGGAAGCAAATCATTGACGCAGATCCCAGTGCCATAGTGGCCACCACCAAAATCCAGAAGAATGAGCCTAAAGATCCAAAGTAGGGGGAATGCCTCTTCCACTCACATATGTGGGTGAAAGGTTCTCCGTTGTAGTTCATTGTTGACAACGGGAACCAATAGAACCTCATTTTAGTAGAGGTCATGAAGCGGCTGGGCCTAACAACGAAATAACATCTGCTGATATGAATTTAAAAATGAAAGCAAAAAATTACAGATGTAACCATAAATATAGAGATGCAGGAGAAATAACACATAATTTCGTTAATATCAGATATTGAAATATGCTTACAAACAGAATGGAAATAAGACTAGCTCAGACAATGGTAGCTTATCTCTAAGAAGAGATGTGGCGGCTACATGCCTCTGAATTGTGTTACAATGAGGCTTGAGGGCCTATTTATTATTGAGAAACAATATAAAACCAAAAACATCCAAAAACCTAACCCTAGGAGATGAAATGCCAAATTGTGGGCCCCGTTGGGGTAAATTGTTACATCAACTTCCTGGGGTCGTAACTTTGGCATACGACCTCCATTTGATGCACAGGATGCCTCGTTAGAAATATCTATCCGAGGAATACAACTGCTAACAAAGAATATCAAATTGAAAACTCATATTTTTCACCCGACGATTTTCCAAAAAAAACATCGTTTAGGGCCTCAAAATGGCTCTGGAAGTTCAAGACCCGAAAAACTGCCAAAAATAGTAAACTATGCTACAATTAAGGAAACTGAAACACTGAAAGAAACAATGGTGGAGGTCGAAGTGGAATAGGTGGGTTTCCACCAATATGCACCTGGATCATTCCTCCCCCCTTAGGAAGAAATGGTCCCCATTGCGTTGAGTTCCTCCATGAGATGAGGAAACTTCTGCTGAACTTGGTCCCTGGTGAGCCACTTGCCTTGTTGAAGGAGTTGGCATGCTTTGGCAACTCGATATAGTTGGATCCTTTGCTTTCGAGTGTTCTTGATCTGTGTGTCCATGATCCAATCAGTTGTGGATTGTTCCATGTAGTCTCGATTTAACTCTGTAGGTGTGAGTTGTTCTGCAATGTCTGATGTGTCCAACAATGGTGGGAAGTATGGTGCATGCCAAGGAATGGGGGAATGTTGAGCTCAAATACAGCCTTGGTAATGGTGTAAGGACCATATCAAAGTGGTCTGAGTTTCCGATAGGCTCCGGTAAGGCGTTCTTTCTGCAAATGCAACCAAACTTCGTCGCCCACCTGAAACTTGTGTGGCACCCAATGTTGATCATGTTGCTGCTTGTACTTGGTATTTTACACAATGAAGCGACAATATATCGGCCCGTTAGGTAGAGGTGCTCTGGGAGTCAGATCAAACGAATGCTTGACCTCATAATGCAACGGTACCCCTGTGGGTGAGGAGAAGATGTCCCTGTATTCTTTCATGACCGTATCCACCTGCTTCTAATGTGGGGTAAAATGCACAGTGTATGGAGAATGGAAACTACCCTCAAAGGCCTCCCCGGGACCTTTGAAAGACTGTAAGATTATCTACAGAAGCTACCAAGTTATACACATGTTCATCTATCAAATATCAGTTAACAAAGTATGGAAAGAGGATTACCTCAAGTCTACTTCTAGATTTGTTTGGAGATCGCAATGCAGCTAAGAAAAACTCCCTCAAAGCCAGCTCCAAATCAATTCCTGCACAAAGGAAAGGCAAACACAATCACAACATACAATATTGAAAACTAATATATGAATGCACAATGAACATTTATTTGCATACAACTAAACTACTCATCTAAACAAGTATCGAATGAACCACTTAACGAACAATGTTACCGACACTATGGAGTGGGGAACACAACTGTAGTTCTGTATTAATAACGGAAGAGTGATTACAACCATCCGTTGTATCAGTCTTCCTTTGCCCCTTCCGCTTCTCTCTCTCTCTCTTCTAGCTCACTTCTTCAAGTATGTGACAGTTCACAACAGCTTAGTAGGCTATCCTTTCAAATGCTCTGACCCTTTTCACAATGACCCTCACCTTGCTTATATAGCAATTGAGTTAGGGTTGCCAAGTTCCTCATAGAGTTCACTAGGGCAAAGGCAATGAACTTGCTATGCTTTTCAGCTCTTTCCCATTTGCCTTCTTTTCTTAGATTAGAAATCCTCCAAATATCTCGATTTTGGATGTTTCCTTGCTTTTCTTGAGCAAATTTAGGGATAAATATCTAGATATTTGTGAGTCAATTCGTTGGTTTGACCCATTGAACTTCCCTTAGTTTCACTAATGCTGCCCCTGGTCTAACAACTTGAGTTAGTAGGGTCACTAACGCACCCTTAGGCTTGGTAAAAATCTTTATAAAGGAGGTTTTCAGTGTGTAACCAACGTTAATGTGGAATCAAGGCCTGCAATTGTGGTTTTTGCTTCAGTCATCATGTCTTTCACCTCTGAGTTGATGAGGAGGTCATTTTGTTGTATAACAAATGCCCCCTAAAGTATGAGATCAGAGGTAGAGACGATGGCCGAAATACTTTACTGAAACTGTAATTTTTCCTGTCAAAATGTAGAGAGAGAGAAAAGCTTCGGGCGGCAAGGAAAACCTGATACAACACATATATATAAAACTGCTAAAATCATGTCCTGAGTCGGGCATTCCCATGCTCAGTAGCTATGTCAGAGTAATTTTCTCAAAGAGATATGACAATACTGGCCGCCGATAAGCACAATGCGGATCCAGTGTCATAATAGAATCATCCTAAAACAACTGTCTCCAAAAAATAATATCCGCAGCTTGGGAGAGGAAACAAGGCTGAATGATGCAAGCCTCTACCCAAGGTCTTGATTTCTACTTCACCGAACAGCATAGATCGATACATGTGAATATATGCGTTGATGTCGAACATGCACGAAATCCTCTGATTACCAGTCAATAATGGAGACCGTTAACAGACGTGAGGAAGGCCACCGATAGTGGTGATGGTCTCCAAGATGCACAATGAAATCTAACGAGTGTGAAAAATGTCTTCGTCATCGAACACCCATAGAATCGCTTGATTAGGAGCCAATAATGAGAACCCCTGACCAAGCACAAGGCAACTTGCCACTAATGTCTGCAAGTACCAAGGCACTGAATGTGTTTTTGGGTTATCTTCCTAGATAGAGTGTTGAAGTCGATAGGAAGAAACCTGTCGAAAGGTAGGCAATAATGTGTCCTACATCAATCGACATGAAACAAGACAAGAATGATTTTGTTTTTTGAGGAATCTTTTGAGCATTTGGGTCTAAACAATGGAGGGCATGATGAAAGGATATGTTTGATCAGATGATGGAGGAAATAAATGGGTAACCCTTGAACAATATAAGGCACGACAACGATCCAGATAGCACTAGACTCATGAACATTACAGAGTGTTAGGATACAGAGATGCAATTACATCAGGGTATATAGGCTAAAACTCATAGGATGGTAGGGTTCATATTGAGAGGCCATCAAAAGGAGGTTTATCTGAGGGAGTGCCATGTTCAAGGGAACAACTGCTGCCAAACCACGCTTTCAAATACGGAATACAGTTGTATTGTCCACTTTCCCTGTCTGATTAATTTTATGAGTCCAGACGGATAAACTCATCGATCTTTTCATATTTAAAGAGTCTAAAAAGGACCGCAAAAAGAACAACTCTTTTCCCTGTCTGATTAGTTTAATGAGTCCAGATAGGCAAACTCGTCGATTTTTTCATGTTTTAAGACTCTGAAAAGTATCGTAAAAATAACGACTCTATATCTTGTCTGTGTAATTTAAAGAGTCCAGACTAGACAACTCGGTGGTCTTTTCATATTTAGAGAGTCTGAAAAGATCGTAAAGTGCAACTCCATGGTGGTCCCTTTGTCATTGTTGTTAACAGGGTGCGATAAAAGGTTAATAGTATACACGGATCAATTACTTTTCCGTTAGTTAATCTATTGAACCTGGATAAAGAGAAACCTATTTTTAATAGATGTCGACCTCATTTTGTTACGAGTACGAGGCGACGGACTAAAATCATTTTTCGTCGTGAATTTTTAATGAGTCACGTGACGACAAACTCAATACCTTCATCAAAAAATTTTAACGAGTGAAATGAAGAAAACTCAGGGTATCTTTTTCAGTTTAGTGAGCGAGAAAAAGACGGAAAAGAACGACTCATCCCTTCTTCATATTTTTACAAGCTCGAAGGAGGGGAAAAACTCGGGGATTTTTCGATTTAAGAGCGAGAAATGGTCCCAAAAAAGAACATGCTCTAGCTGTGGCCGTATGTTTTTAACGAGCCCGGTAACAAAAACTCGGGATTTTTAAGTTTAACAAGCGAGAAAGTACCTAAAAGAATGCTCGGGTCATCTTTATAAAGTTTAACGAGCCTAAAGACAAAGCTCGGGATTTTTTCAGTTTTAAAGAGTGAGAAAAAAGCACCTAAAAAGAAATGCTCCCTTGGTCTTTTTCGGTTTAATGAGATGGAAAAATATCAAAAAAGAGTTTGCTCAGAGCATCGTCATATAGATTTAATGAGTTTGACAATGAAAACTCGAAGATGTTTATATTTTTTAAAGAGCAATAAAATATCACAAAAAGTGCTCTAACTATCGTCGCATAGATTTAACAAGCTCAACAACAAAAACTCGGAGATGTTTATATTTTTTAAAGAGAAATAAAATATATCAAAAAGTGCTCTAACTATTGTCGAATAGATTTAACGAGCTCAACGATGAAGACTTGGAGATGTTTATATTTTTTAAAGAGCAATAAAATATCTCAAAAGGCGCTCTATAGTATTTTTTGGTTTTGGAATGTTTATGTAATGTTACAAAGCACATGCCGAGTGCAATAATAGGTGTAATACTTTTTGAGATAGAGTCCATTTCTGGGCTCCTTGAGCGGGACTCCTTCCCAGTCCTGCAGTTCATATGCCCCTTTGGAGAGGACTTTCTTGACGACTAGGGACCTAGCCATAAGGGTTGAAGCATGCCTGTCCCCAAGAGATCATGTTTTTGTCATAGAGCAACACAAGGTCGCCCTCTTGGTAAGAATGAAGCTTAACCTCTTTGTCGTATTGGGACTTTACCCGGCGCTTGTGAGCCTCGAGTGCCAATTCAGCATCTCGATGGGTTTCGTCCAGTTGATTAAGGTATAGTAAGCGTTCTTCTTCGGCAGTAGTGCCGGGTAGGAGTTCAACGGCTATTTTCAGGGAAGGGATCTGACACTCAATGGGTAGAACTGCTTCTAGCCCGTACACCAGTTGAAAAGGTGTAAAGCCTGTGGCAGTTTTTACTGAAGTCCGGTATAGCCATAGCGCCGAATATAACATTCAGTGCCAATTGGTTTTATGGTTTCCTACCAATCTCCAGATAATTGTTTTTAAGACGCCATTTACGGCTTCCACTTGACCATTAGCTTGGGGGTAGTAGGAGGATTATTGATCCTAACGAAAACCAAGCAGTGACATTAAGTCAGACATCATATGGTTCTGGAAGTGAGATCCATGGTCTGTAACGATTGTGCGGGGTACACTGAAACGATAGATGACCTGATTGAACAAGAATAGTGCCACAGTTTCTCCATTGGTGTTGTAGGTAGGAAGGGCTTCGGCCCATTTCATAAAATAGTCCATAGCTACAATAATATAGTTGTGTCCAGTAGAGGAAACGAGATTACAGGTGATGAAGTCTATCCCCCATTTGGCAAATGGGCCAACAGAGATCACCGGGTGCAGTAGGGCCAGAGGGGCGCACATTTTCTTTGTGAATACTTGACAAGGATGGCATTGTCGAACGGCCTTGACACAATCTTTGAACAAGGTCGGCCAATAATAGCCTGCGCGCAAGATTTTCTGTGCAGTAGATATGCCAGAAAGATGACCGCCACATGCCCCAGCATGGCAGTCATTTAAAACGTGCTTCGCCTCTTCATGAGTGAGGCAACGCCGAAGAACTATATCCGCACCGCGACAATATAATGTATCGTTAATCACTAGATAGTGTCGCGCTTGGTGACGGATGCGACGACGGTCACCTGACGTGAGTTCGGGGCGGAACCGTTGTGCTTGGAGGTAGAAAAGAATGTCTCCATACCAAGGGTCAGTGGTGTCGATTAGATAGATAGCTTCATCCAAGAGAGGATCGTGGGCTATCTCGTTTGGATCGATGATGGGAAGTTCCGACAAAAGTTCGGCAAAGACTAAGGAGTTCTTCACCTTGGCAGCTGTGAAAACCAGATCAAATTGTTGGAGGATCACGATCCATTTCGAATATTTTCCTCTAATTACTTGACGAGACAAAATATGTCTCATGGGATTCTCTAAGGCGATGACAGTGGTCTGTCAGAACATTATGTAATGTCGGAAACAGTTGACAGCAAAGACGACTGCCAATGACAACTTTTCCACATGCGAATATCTGAGCTCGGGCCCAGCCAGGCCTTTGGACAAATAATAGATCACATGTTCACTCTGGTCATCGTGCGTTTGAACCAAGACCATTCCGGGAGAGGATGGCGAGGCTGCCAGGTAAAGAAGAAAGTCGCGGCTATAGTCGGGAGCGCTGAGGAGTGGGGCTGATATAAATGCCTTTTTCAAGGCATCAAATGATCGTTGAGCTTGATCGTCCCACAGATACGACACTCCTTTCTTAAGTAGGCACATGAAGCCTTTCGTTAATTCAACATAATTTACGATGAATTGTCGTAAAAAGTTTGCTTTCCCCTGCAAACGTTGGAGTTGAAGAACAGATTGTGGTTTTGGCAATTGAACAATTGCTTTTACCTTATCGGGATCAACCCTAATCCCGTACTTGGAGACAATGAATCCGAGTAAGCATCCAGACTCGACGAAGAAAACGCATTTATGCGGATTCAAGCGGATGTTGTAAAACCGGCACCTTTGAAAAATTTCTCTTAAATGGTTTAGGTGCTGCGTTCGTTGCTTGGAATGGGCTGGAAGGTCATCTAAGTAAGCCTGAACGATATGCCTGATATCGTGAAATGCATAGTCCATGGCTCTTTGAAAGGTTTCTCCATCATTCTTCAATCCGAATGGGAGTTTTCGATAGGCAAAGACACCCCATGGGCAGGCGAAGGCAATTTTATGCTGGTCGTTGGGTTTTATAGCAATTTGGTTGTAACCTGAGAATCCATCGACGAATGAAAATGATTCACAACTGGCGTAGTCGTCGATGATTTGGTCGATGAACGGTGTCGGATAATTATATTTAGGACACACGGCATTCAAGTCTCGATAATCGACACATACACGGATGGTTCCTTGTTTTTTATCGACAGGAACCAGATTGGAAACCCATTCTGTTAAAGGAACAGGATAGACGAAACCAGCATGTTACAAATTTTCCACTTCGGTTTTTATGGCTACTGTTTTGCGGGGATGGACCGGTCGAAGTCTTTAATGGACAAGTTTTGCATTGTCATAAAGCTTGATCTCATGCTCAATGATAGAAGGATCTATGCCGGGAATTTCCTCATAAGACCAGGCGAATACATCGCGGAATTCCTTAAATAGGCAGGTGAAGCTTGCAATTTCCTCAGGATTGCAATTAGCTCCAATCTGGATGTTTTCCACGACACCTGTCGTGACAGAAATATCGATGAGCAATGTCTTTGAAATATTGCCTATGTTTCCTTCCGCCTCCAAAGTTTGGATGGTCCTATAGGGTGAGGAAAAAATTTCTAGTATGTCAGGGGACAGGATTTGAAGAGGCATTGTGTCTGAATCAAATATCGAAACACGATGGTGCCAATCCTCCCAAGGTCGCTCTCCTAAACTCATGACTTCTCGAATAGCTTCGTCCGTAGGTAGGACTTGATCGAGTGGATCGAAAGGAGGAGCGGTTATGGGAGGGGCGGTGGTACCTTCGGCAGTAACCAATGTGACCGGAGATGCGGATGCGGATTGAATGGCTTGTTAGGCCAATTCAGCTGGTCATAGTGGCATCTGTTCTCCAAATGTGTTAAGGTCTGAAGGAGCCGGTAGGATCCATGGGTCGGTCAGTTCATGAGGAATAGATGAAAGCATGTTGACTGTTTGTGAAACCTTTGGCAGCTGAAGAGGAAACAACCCATGAGTGAAGAATCCTTCAGTAGACCGGTACCTAAACTGATATAAGAGTCAGTTCCACCTCCTACTAGGGGTATGGAGCCACTTGGTAATGGTGAATAATCAGGGGTGCAGAAAGAAAATTGATCTACTGTAACAACCTTTCCATCCAATGGAGATAAGATGATGCGAAAGACAGTAGATACGACGACCATCATGGCATATATCCAACTGCGACCCAGCAAGAGATTATAGTCATGTTTTTTGTCTACGACTTCTATGTCCATCGTTACGATTTTCCCATACAACATGACGGGGAAACTGGCTAGGTATCCTTTTGGGATAAAGGTGTGGCCGTCTAAAGCTTTCAGGGAGTTCGATGGTGGGGTTAGGGTTGGAGAACCCAAGGCGAGCCAACATGAAGCTGACATGACGCAGGTAGAAGCACCTTTGTCGATGACAGTTCTGTGTATACCTTTACCTTTCGAAGTGATATGCACCTGGAATGCAAGCTGGTGAGAAAGGGGAGGTTTACACTTGTCCGTGTCGAAAATAGCAAGTGTTAGCACCTAAATCTGCCTCAGGCTGAAGGAAGGCAAAAATTAGGGTAACCACAAACCACGCTCAGTCTGGTAGCTAGCCCTACCAGAGCAGGAGAGGGCTCTCTCCGTGTCACGCTCAGTGAATGGATAGTCGAAAACGGTCTGAGATGACTTACAATGAAATATTTACCTTAGGCTAGTAAGTGAAAAGGGATTTTGAAAACAATTTTATGAATGACCGAGCTTCTGGGATGTATATGGGACTGGCGCTCAGCAAAGAACAGAGAATTCAAAATGAAGGCACAGATTATTCCGTGAGGCAAGGTAGGCGGAAAGCGCAGCAATTTCGGCTTAAGGTAACGCGGAATGGAAAGATTGCTGAAGAGAGTGAAAATGGCATGGTCGCATGAATCCTTTTCAACAGAAGAATAACACTGCACATGAAATTTTCCCACAGGCAGAGCAATATAAATTGAATTCTACCTAATCTCACTTAGAAAATTTCACTGAAATGAGACATGAAATGAATTATGAAACATAGCAAGATACATATGGAACATAAGAACACATTTACTACACTCACAACCACAAGAATCTCATGAAACAGAGCTGCTGCCTTTCATTAATTCTCTGTCAAAAATACACAGTGCAGAAACAGAGTTTCTTTCCCACAGTCTCCCAGAAGTTACAAGCCAACCAACCCCTTGCAAATAAAATGCATACAATATATAGAATGTGTGGAGGAGAGATGGAATGCCCAGGGGTTGGGAAATTACTCAAATCATTTCGAAATGGAGATGGAGAGCCAACCATCAGCTACAGGTGCAGCGCTCTCAAGCATGACATTTGGCTGTGGTGACCCTTTGCATTCTTTTGCCACTTGGATAGATGCCCATCTGGAGAGAAAACTCTTTAAAAGCCACCTTTGGTGCCAAAAAACCGAAGTGTAGATGACCGGGCCCACTTGGAGAAGTCGCGACCTGAAATTTCGGGAAATGGGAGAAAATTGGCCGTTTTTTACCCTGTGCGCCGCGCCAAATCCTCTGTGCGTCGTGCCACTTTGGAGCCTGCTTTGGGGCACTTGCAGGTGTCCAAAATGTGCCCAAGTGGGTTTGTTGGAAAGCCTATCCTGTCTACTTTCTGACCCCACTGGAATTTCTCAATTGGGTTCTCATTTGCCCCTCCAAATCCTCGTTCTCCGAAGACTACTTTCTGTGTGTCCAAAAAGTGGCAGAGAGGCCATTTTTGGGTGTTTTTTGACCTTTAGGAGACCCAAAACTTGTCAAAATTTCTTGCCCGGACACCAGTAGACGTATTTTTTGATGCTGAATCCAAATATGCAAGCCTTTCCTCGATTGGAGTGCTAGAATTTTAGGGAGGAATTTCCTCTTTTATGCCCAAAAAATTTGCCTGTGACCAAAATTTGCCCAAATTTTTTGAAATTTGGGCTGGAGGTTCCCTATTAAGTGCTATGCTGTGCCAAGGAAGCCTCAGCCAAGATTCGAAGCCGATCTTGCTCCTTTGCCTCCTTTGCCTCCTTTGCCTCTTTTGTCGCTTTGCTCAATTTTGCCTTTAGGCTCCTGATTCTTGCTTTGGAACTCATGTTTCGGGCCTGGTAGTGATGAGTCATGCACCTCAGCATGTCTTTCTCCCTGTTTTCTTTGTCCAACAGCCTCTCCAAATGCATGTTGACCCTCTCAAGGTTGGACTCCCGGTCTTCATTGATTTCTTGCTCCAAAGAGGTGAGCGGAACCCTTCTTCTTTGAGCAGCTTGGCGCTGCTCACGGATGTTCTGCAGCTCCATGATCACATGCTAGTCTTCCAGCTATTTGTTCCTCTGCTCCAAATACCTGATGTTCCATTTGGCCATCTCCAACTTGAGTGTCAAGGATTGAATCTCTGTCTCTTGCTCCTGGATGGTCTCTTTCAGCTGTGCACTTTGCGGATCTGTGTCGGCATCATCATCATCCTGAAGGAGAATGAATTCAGTCTCTCGTTCGCCTGATGGCACACCTGAAGGCCCCTCCTCATGCTTGGGCTTCTTGCCCTTGTCCTGTACCTGTGTCGTCGATGTAGGAAGCGAGGCCCCTTCCACCTTGGGTGGAGATAACACTCGCTTTGCTGCTGCAAACAAAGGTCTGGTGCCTTTCGGATAGCCTCTCTGATATGTGATGAAAACTGGCATGGTGGCAGTCTCATGGCTCTCAAACTGATGTGAAGGACTTCCCGTCTCATGCTCAAACTGATGTGAAGGACCTCCCACCTCATGTTCTGCCTATGATGTCACCGGTGGAGTGCTGAAGAAATCATGGGAGATGAAGTCCTCCCAAACAATACCCTGTAATCCCAACTGATGGTCTACCAAAATCCGGATGAGAGCAAAATGATAGACACTGTTTAGCTGCTATCGTGGGGTCTTGCGTTGCATGAATTTTTTCATCTTCTCAATGTTGTTGCAGATGAAAAATGGGAGGCTCATCATCCTCACCCTGGTGAAGTGAATGAGCAAGCGGATGTGATAGGCATAAAGGCGAGAAAACCTCCCGTCGCAACTGAAATACTTCATGACAATCTCATGAGTGGGGTATACTCATCCCTCAAAAATCTGAATGGAAAAACTCTAGTGAGCTGGCTCAAGCAGCTGTTCTTGATGTAAGGCTCACAGTGATGCCTCTCCACCTTCTTCTTCTTATGCCACTGCTCCCCAATGTTTGGTATCCCTGTTGCCACTGATATAGCCTCCGGTGTCAAGGTGAAAGTGACCCCAACCAGGACAGATTGGCCTCCCTGTAGATGAAGTGCAAAAAGGTGGGCCAACTCATGATGGACTTTGACATTCGACACCCTTTGACAAAATTCATAACATGCCAAGTGCTGGAAACAAGACATGGCAAGTGGGCATGCCTGTAGCTCTGTGAGGGTGTTTGGCTCGTCTCTGAGATGTCTGCCACTCCGGTGATGTCTCCTATGAGCCCTCTCTCCTGAAGATGTGTCACTGTGGGTACCCTCCTCATAATCTGATGAATTTTCTGATGCCATTACTGCTGCTTGTACCCTGAATTTTATGCTGCCCTCTGAATCCAATGAAACTGATATATGCTCTGAAAATCTGTCACCAAGGGGACAATAAAACAGGGGAGTGTTAGGAGGGGGATGATGAAAAGGGGAATAGGGGTTTAAAGGAGAAATTTATTAGGGATTTGGGAGTGTTTGGGGTATGGTTTTGATGGGGTAGGTTTTGGGATATTCTGAGCTATAGGAATAAAGGGGACAAAATGGATATGATTGCAATGTAGCTAGGGTAACTATTAGGGGAAGACATAGCGATGGGTTTTCCCGAAGGGAAAATTATAGAACAAGCATATGTTATCCTCCTCAAGCTTGACAAAAATAAAGAGGTACTAGTCAGCAATGACTGGGGAAAAATTGGGAAGAAAACTTGAAGAAACTTTGTTGGTAGCAAGTCGCTCTTGAACATGACACTTTCACTTCGCATCCAAGTCGGGTTGGGTTGTTTCATTCACCGGTCACATCACCATGGTCACATCACACCATCCACATTTGGGGTTAATGCTACCAATCCATCATGTCAGTGTCGCCGATATGTTCAAGAGAAGTCACTCAGAGAATTCACCTATGTCTCACCCGCTGCAATACATTTACGCTCCATTCTTTCATGACCGCCACCCTGAACCTTATATCATCAGACCGTTTTCACCTCCATTAAAATCATTCGCTCCGTTCCGTGTCATTGATGTGGGATTCATTAAGGCCCTCCTATGACGGATCGCTTCTTGTTGACATCAGCTCATTATCCAAGAAGTCGATATAGGAACACCCATTTCAGTACTTTGAAGCTTGCATGCCTCAATGGCAAGTTTCTCACTTCCGGAGACAGGTTTACATCAATGGTCTTCGACCGAAAGATTTTGTGTGGTGTTCGACGCCAAGTCCTTTATTCACACCACGTGAATTGTATTGTAGTACCTTGAGGATCATTATCATTATCGGTGATTCCTCTCGCGCCTGTTAACAGCTTACATCATTGGCTGGTAATCAGCGACGTCTTTCCATGTTCGAATCCAGAACATTTCTCACATGGATCGACTTGTACTTTGAGTGAAGATCGAACGAGATTGAAGACCCCGGATCTAGTTTCATCCATCCGGGCTGCGATATATATTCAGGAAAATAAAGACATCAAATGTACATCATTGCTACACAGATAATCATCCAATCTATGGGATGATGGCTCCTCCAGAATCATCAGTCTACACTCAGACGATTGTCTGTCCTATGTACATGAAAATGAATTTATAAAGCTGAGCATGGGAATGCCCGCCTCAGCTAGATCATGAAAATATTATGAAGATAATGTATTGTATTGTATCTTATTACAGGTCTCCTCCCAGCTTGAAAGAACTTCGGATCCTCATGATAAAGCATTTCACCCGACATAAAAAAAGATTAACGACCTCATGCTTTAGGGGGCAACTGTTATAGACATTTTTGGGCACTGCAACCCCAAGCATAAAATGTCCATAAACCAAGGGCTCCTAAGTCCCTAAAAGTGTTGTTCCAACCCCTAAAGGAACAAGGTCAACTGATTACAGCTTCTCCCAGAAGTTCTCCATGAAAAACTACTCAGAACTGGTCAAAACAGGATCATTTCACCTGCTCCATAGGAAAAGTGCATTGCATCTCACCTAAGTACACTCAGTGGGTGCGTTTCATTTCAAAAAGCCCTTCTATGGGGTGCGATGGGGGGAGAAAAGACAAATGGTAGTGTCAATCCACGAGGTGAAGAAGCATGGAATCTTCCAGAAACTTCTCCTGTGACACTTGCCTCTCTGAATTCGACCAAGGATGAATAAGAGATCATCAATCTCCAAGTGGAAGCAAGAAATATCAGAGGGAAGACACTAATCAAATCACAAGCTGACTCATCTCCCTTACAGATATCTATATATGGATCCCTCATCCCAGAGATCCAGAGGCTGGAATTTTGCATCTTGTAAGGAATTGCTGTTGGTTTCTTGAGGCAACATCATAGTGTTGGGTGATCTAAGCTTTGCATGAGGTGAAGAAGGGCTTACTTGATGAGAGGATGATGCTGGGTCAGAACAACTGTTTGTAACTCTCTTGGCTCTTTCTTGATTATTAATAAAGCTATTCAAGTTTTCCTCCATACGCTTGTGTAATCTATGTTTTGTGCATTTGTATGGTCAATTTACATCTGATCCTAGATTGTTTATGATAATAGATCCATGTTCTCGTATAGTGTTATGCTGCTTTGATTCTACGGGTACTCTGTGAAGCTGGGTTTACAAGTGAGCAAGTAGCAAAGGACTATTAGAAGAGAGAGGAATCGAGCAAGGAACCAAGCGCAAGACAGAGGTTGGTCTCCTTTATCCTTCTCTCATCTATCTTTCATAAAGGAAAACGAAAGTAGTTTTACTTTGTTTGTTTCTAAGGTAGCTACCACACCTTAGTGGGATTAACAGTTCTGCATAGACACTTTTTCCTGTAACAAGGGGCAGTATATGCCCAATATTGGATGGACTTGTTTCAATCCAACGGTGAGCATATATTGTCCTCGTGCATTTATGGCTCCAATACATATAACAGGCAAAGCCCTATTGCAATGGAGTTTGAATACGAATATAGGAAGATAAAAGGAGTTTGAATACGGGTATAGGAAGATAAAAAAAATGGACTTTGATACAATGCCCTATTGCAATGGAGTTTGAAACGAATATAGGAAGATAAAAGGAGTTTGAATACGGGTATAGGAAGATAAAAAAATGGACTTTGATACAATCCATTGTCATGGTCGTTATTTCCACCCATGATTATTGTGTTTCTTTAAATGTGCATTCCTTTTTTTGCTGTTGTTTTTTTTTTAATTAGTTTTTCACTGTATAGGAAAGTCCAATTTTTTTGAGATACTTGACTTGAATTGAATTGTGGAGAGTTTATAATTCAAGTTTGTAATTGCAATAAATTATTGTCATACTTTGAATAAATTAGGCTTAAAATACACCTAATTTTTTTTCAAAACCTAGAAAATATATATTATTGCCTTTTTTATAATTTATTTATGCTTATATGTGTTTTCTCACTTTTTGATGGGTCATATATTTTGAAACCTACATGCATTGGTGAATTAATGAGGAATTAATTAGCAAGATTGGCCTAATTCCAAAGAGGAGATAAAAAATTGGGTGATTGAGAAAAATAAGTTAGGAAAAAAAAAGAACACCATATGTTAAAAATTTCAACCCAACATGCTCACATGATGAAAATAATTATTTGAGTGCCCCAATCAAGGAAAAGGGTAAAATTTTAATATTGCAGCTAAGGACATGATCTCACCATCTTACATGGGAAACTCGTAGATGGTTAACACCCAAGGAAGAGTGAGAAAAAAAAACTTGTATTGTTTAGAGAAAATGAGAAGTTGAAACACGATATCACTTCATCATGGAATGTCCTTTTATGTGGACATTCTTACTCACTTTCTAAAAGTAGACACTTTCAAAGAATTGTTTGAGGAAACAAAACTTTGTGAGCCTTTTGGTAAAGATTCATGGCAAGAAAATTGCAATAAGAAAGAAACTTGAAAATATGATTTTATATTTTGTTAGAAGCTCTAAATACCTTAAACAATTTGATCTAGTAGATACCATTAAAATTCTTTCAAATTGTTCATGTATTGGTATTTAAACCATTTGATCTAGTGGATACCATTAAAATTCCTTCAATTCAATTCAATAATTTGTGTTCATGTGTTTTCTTACTTTCTTGTGGGTCTTATAATGCTCAATGTGAAAAAACTGAAGTGCATACATTATCCAACACTTATAAGATCACTTTGTTTTAATGATGACATTATTACAATTGTGTTTTAGTCTAATATAACTATTTAATATTTTTATTTTTATTTTTAAAATTAAAAATATAATTTTAATTAAAATTATATTTCTTTAATTATTTATATATATATATATATTTATTTTTAAATTTTGATTTAACCCAACACATGATTGAAAATTATATTTTTAACCATTTCGAACTGCATTTTGAAAATGGTTAAAAATAATCGTCCAACCAGTTTGCCATTGAACATCTTTACCGCATTTTAAAAATAGAAAAAACTAATCGTTCAACTATCGAACATTTTTTTTTCAAATTTGGAGGACGCCGTGGCCGGTTTCACAATAATATTCCACTGCAAAAAAAGGACATCGACTGTGTGGTACGGCAGTAGCGTGAAAAGCATGCCTGCAAGAAAGGACATCGACTGTGCGGTACGGCAGGAGCGTGAAAAGCACGCATGCAAGTTTTGACGGTGTTAGGTGCGTTAATGATAAAACCGATTAAACCCTAGCCTGATATTTTTTCGCTGTCACTGCCTTTTAATTTCATCTATTTTATCATTTGTCAATCTTATTTTTTCATTCGAATTCGCATAAAAACCTTTCAGCGTTCCTCTTCTGTAAACAATGGCACCATGGCTTTTTGTACCCGGGACCTCTGAGAATCAGGTAAGACACCACATAGTGTGTATTGTAGGACAATTAGGTGTTCTCTTGACCTTTTTCTCTGATAAATATTTGTTATCTCTGTACAGTTGGTGGAGGCAAAGATACTTGGAAATGGTACAGTACAGAGCAAAGTATGAACTGGGTAGAACTGAAAAGGAAAAAAATGGTATGTGTTTATCTACCCTTGTTTACATTTTTATCCAGATATTTAAAAAGAAGCCATTGAATGGTGCATAGAATTGGAAAGAAACCTATGGTTTATACAGCTACGTTTTCGTGTTCATATTTAGAGAGAATACAATGAATGGTCAAAAATATGGTCGATCGAACCTTTTGTCGAACCAACATGCTCTTGTGAAACCTCTGAAGAATCATTATCTCTGCAAAATCTATGTAATGCTAGTGTACATAAGTCAGCCATTGTGTGAGTCGTTGCCTTGCCTTGCCTTGGAAAGAGAAAGGCGCAGTGGGGGCCAGTTATTATGTTCCAAGGGAATAATCTAAGTACTCATTTTCATATGAACTAAACATATATTGGCATGCCTTAAGTGAATCATTATTGGCTTAGTCCATGACCATTGCCATTTACCTTCACATAAGGGATCATTCCTGTGATTTGCTTGGTGCTTGGTGAGCTACAGTCTGACTATCTTACTTCTAGCAAGCAGCTTCTATCTTCACATGCCTTCGTCATTATATTTTCAACATATAAAATTACACTAGGATAGCAGGACAGAGTTGCCATTAATCTAACCTGAACCTTAGCCACCTACCCACAAGCTTATTTATGCTGGTGCTTTATGTTCCATCGTCCACTAAAATCTGTGAATTTGCAACAAGGAGCTAAGGTAGCAAGGAGCTAAGGGAGTCCTCATCCGTTGTTTCCTTCCCGCTTCTGGGAGGCTACATGTCCTCTCAAAATGATCATTTTTTCCTGGCTGTTATATTGGAATAAAAATCTTACTTGGGAGGTTCTTCAGAGAAAAAATTGGCAGGGCCCGAGCAGATGTCCCATGTGCCTCAACGAAGCGGAATCAAATCTGCATATGTTCTTTCAATGCGCCTCGACCCTCAATATCTGGTATGATTTGTCTTTACAGTTTGGTTTTCCTTACATGATTTTTTCTTCTGTTCAGGATGCTTTTATATGGTGGAGTAGGCAATCCTCATCCTGGAGGTCGCTGTTTATTATATCCTGTTGGTTCATGTGGATCTGGCGAAATGCACATATCTTCCAAGGTTCAAGGGAACCCCTACATGCTATTCTTCAGAAGATCCTGGCTTTCCATGAATCTTCTCACCAAAATGTCCTCTCGCCAAATGTTCATGATACATGACTCTGCGGCTGCTTATTTTCTGGCATCGATGGATTTAGTCTTTTTGGATCTCCGTTAAAAGGAGAAGCTGTCGGATCCTTCTACATTATGTGGGCTGTTTCTTCCAGTTTTGTAATCTGTGGCAATCTTGGACAAGCGGGCTATATAGATGTGTTTTATGGGTTTTTCCTGGTTCAGTCACTGGTTGATTTGGACTATCTGTCTATTGTTATTCTGCAAATAGTGGGGGGCTTTATCTTATAGCTCATTCATTTGTCTAATGTTTTTCCTGTTTCAGTCACTGGTTGATTTGGACTATCTGTCTATTGTTATTCTGCAAATAGTGAGGGGCTTTATTTTATAGCTCATTCATCTGTCTTAGGTACTGAAGACCTTTTATATTTTCTTAATATAAATCTATACTGGTTTTTTCCTCTGAAAAAGTGGCCCAAAGAGAAATAACGCTCCTTTGTTTTTAATTCTCCAAGTCATGAGCTGTGGTTTCCGTTTAAATTCTAAGGTATTTTTCTCAAAATTTTCAAATCTACTTGGTGAATCTTACAATAAGGAAGACAAGGTCACATTTAAATAAACGGTAGTCTTTTAGAATGAAGCTCCCGAACACACATTTTACTGACTCAATCGCCCATTCCTAGCAGAATTTAGAGCTCCACATATTGGAAGAGGATTCAACAATTGATGATTGTGATCATTGATGTAGAACGTGGGGGAAATGATTTTACAGGCAATGTAGAGCCTGGAGCTTGGGGATGTCATATTACAAATTACAAGCAATCAGTTAGAAGAAGTGAAAACTTGGCCAGAAATCCAAGAAACTCACAAATACGCTATAATGTGCCCCAAAAAAAATAAAAATGGGTTGCTCCTCCTTATCAAGAAATCTTTCTCCCAGTCAGGTACACTTTGGATGAGATATAGCAGACATCTCCGTCCCAATCAGGCACACTTTGGATGAGATATAAGTGGAATTTCAAATGTCGGTCCAAAAGGTCCCATACTTTAAAGCATGCACAGTCAGTTCAATTTTAATAGTTTTTGCGAGGAGAAGCAATGTTTACCTCACTATTATAGCTGTGAGACCCTTGGTGCTGAGTGCTTTTTGTAAGAAGCATGTTTATGTTATTATTTGTTTCAAGTTTCATCTATCAAATCTGATTCATGCTCTTCTTTGTTCCAGTTTACTTCACACATCTCAATATAGTCACTGT
Organism: Pinus tabuliformis; assembly: GCA_031772625.1. Lineage (NCBI taxonomy): Eukaryota > Viridiplantae > Streptophyta > Pinopsida > Pinales > Pinaceae > Pinus > Pinus tabuliformis. Next base: position 1,453,190,743 of record CM062817.1, read on the forward strand.
TAAATATTATTGTGGATCAATTTTGGACTTCTATACGTATTCTTCACATGGACCTGTGTAAATATAAAGTTAAAACCCATTAGTCTGGATGCAGAAAAAGAGTATGATTTTGTATATAGCATTTTCAAAATTAATAGAACTTGAAAAAACATTTATATAAACTATTATTATTATTCATGAAGTAAATAAGAAAAGGAAGGCAGTTGGACTGCATTGTTAATTTGAGTATGAATGACTAATAAGAGAAACGAGGTATTCATAGGAATCTTGCCATTGAATCACTGATGTTTTTCTTTGAATTCCTACAGCATCAGCATATTTATCCAACAGAGAGTAGGGTTGTACTATTGACGAGTATAGTTGAACTAGTGACAAAATTTAGTTAATTAAATCATTCTTTGAATGTTAAGGGTTAAACAGAGATAGGTCTTGCTTGTGTCTCAATTGAAATGTCAAATTTAATATCACTTCTCAATTCAAATGTCAAATTTACTATCACTTCTTGGGGTGGAGTGAATATAGCTGCTTCGGGCAAACTTAGGTTAGAAAACGACCCACAATTTTGTAAATGGAAAGGAGATGGGTATAGTTAAAAGCCAATTATGAAAGGAAATTATCATTATTATTAGGAATGAAGTAAACTAGCTTATAAACAATAACAATAACAATGGTAAGTTTGGTTTCCCTCACATGTCTTTCTCTTTTGTTCAGGAAGCTTTTATTTGGTGGAGTAGTCAGTCCTCTTCGGCGAGATCGCTGTTCATTATTTCCTGCTGGTTCTTGTGGTTATGGCGAAATGCCCTTATCTTTCAACATTCCAAAGAACCCATTCAGGTTATTATTCAGAAGATTCTGGCCTTCCATGATTCCTATGCTCGGTAGACTATCTTTCAGCTCCATGTCTCCTTGTTGGGTTTTTCTGCTATGATGGCATCAGGCTATGTGTTTTATCCATTTGGCTGTTGGTGTAATGATCCCTCTGTTTCCTTCTCCTTTAAGGAGGCTATGTTCTGTAATCTGCTGCATTCTTAGTTATCTTGGGTCATATGTTCATTTAGCTGGACCTGTTAGTGGCTTTCAGGATCAATTTTTGGATTTTGTGGCTTTGGCATACGGCCATCCTCTGCAAATCTGTCGGGAGTTATGTTTTAGCTCTCCCTTTTGCCTTGTGTTCTGTTATATGTCTTTTTATATCTATATATAAAAATATGGTAGTTTTTTTTCCTCTGAAAAAAAAATAACATTGGTATATTTATGAATTATGAACTAACAAATTGTTTTTGTTTGCACAACATGCAGCACATAAAAAATGACAGGAGATGGTGGTTGTGAGAGTCCATTTCAATATTGAGCTTTGCTTGAAAGTTGAGAGGACGGCTATACCATTCCACTACCAGTTTTAGCGTTGAAACATCTCTAGTCTCAGATCCAGTGCAATTACCAGTTTTGATGTTGAAACATCTATAGTCTCAGATCCAATAGCAGTAGCAGCGCGACATCTTAAATAAAGAAAAACAGTACCAACGAATATCTATACCAACATAAGTAGTTTTAGTGTCAGATCTTTTAAGTAAAAGAAAACAGCACGAATGAATAATTCCAACATAACTAGTTTTAGTATTAGTTTTAGCTTTGAAACATTTAACAAGCAATGAGTTAGAAGAGAAAAAAACTTGGCCAGAAATCCAAGAAACTCACAGATTTCAAATATGGGTTCAAAAGGTCCCATCCTTTAAAGAGTGCACAGTCAGTTCAATTTTAATAGTTTTTGTGAACGAGGAAGAATGTTTACCTCACTATTAGAGCTGTGAGATCCGTAAGGTTGAGTATTTTTTGTACGAAGTACTTTTATGTTACTATTTGTTTAAGTTGCAACTATCAAATCTGATGCAGGTTCTTTGTTCTAGCTTACTTCACACATGGCAATATATTCACTGTTCAACATTATGGAGGATCAATTTTAGACTTCTATACGTATCCTTCACATGGACCTGTGTAAATATCAAGTTAAAACCCGTCAGTCTGAATGCAGGAAAGGGGTATGATTTTGGTATATAGCATTTCCAAAACTGGTTGAACTTGAAAAAGCCATTTACAGCTGGACTGCATTGTTAATTTGTGTACGAGTGACTAATAAGAGAAATGAGGTACTCAGGAATCTTGTCATTGAATTATTGATGTTTTTCTTTGAATCCAGCAGCATCAGGATATTTATTTAACAGAGATCAGGGTTGTAATATTGATGAATATAGTTTGATTAATGAAAAAATTTAGTTAATTCTACTATTTTTTGCTTAATCTTTTGAAGGTTAAAAAGAGATATGTATTGCTTGTGTTTCAATTGAAATCAGGGAAAATTTTAAGAATGGAAATTTATCTTAAAGTATAGAAGACTGGCTAATTTTACCCGTCCTTAATACCCTAAATGTAAAATATTTGATGATATCCTTGTAAAAATTTTCAAATTTCAAGTGATTTTATATATAGTACCTATAAAATGTTGTTGACATTTGAGGTAAAAAAAATTATATTATAAAATTTAGACTAATGTTTTTAAGAAAGATGGAAATTGGCTAATTATTTTTGGGGAATATCCATTGCAAATATTAGCCCTTAAAATTGATTGAAATGTCAAATTTAAAGTCACTTATTTAAATGGGGTGGAGTGGATATAGTAAGCTTCCGACAAACTTATGCTACAAAACTACACAATTTTGTTACTGGAAAGGAGAGGTATAGCTAAAAGCCAAATATGAAGAAAATTGTCATTATTAATAAGATTTAAGTAAACCCTTTCAAGCTTATAAACCATAACAATGATACATTTATAAATTATGAACTAGCAAACAGTTCTTGCATTTAATTAGGCAAATTCAGTTATTCCTTTAGTGGATATATTACTGTTATATTTTTATAAGAGTTGGAGTTTTTAGTATTTTGTTCTTAAAATAATAAAATAACTATATATTCTAGTGTTTTTTGGATTTCTATTATAATAGTAGGAATATCATGACTGATTTGTATATAACAAGATAAAAATAGATATGAATAGTAATTCTTCTTTAATAATGTTTTTATAATTGTTTTAACATCACAATGGTTTACATGTTCATTTATAAGGAATCCAGGAAAGTAGACAGAAATGGAATGTACAAGCATTCACTTGTCTTGTTGGTCTTTGTGTTTGGAATATTGATGTCATCTAAATTATTTGGCCTTATTTACCATCTTCTATGATACACAATGTCTTTCCAATTTCTCTACTTAAAAGATGTCCCATCAGAAATGAAAATATTAAAAGTGCTCCCAAATAAACAAGTATGATTAAAATGCAAAATGCAAAAGCTGTAGTGCACACCAATAAGCATATAAAAGATTTGACAATGATGGAATTCTTTCCACTTGAATATTTTTTAGCATTTATATACATGTGTTTTTTAATGATATAAATTTATTATTGTAAACTAAATTCAATGAATCTTGTTTTCAGTGGTACATAAATTATGAACTAGCAAACGGTTCTTGCATTCAATTAGGCAAATTCAATTATTCCCTTAGTGGATATATTGCTGTTATATTTTTATAAGAGTTGGAGTTTTTAGTATTTTGTTCTTAAAATAATAAAAGAGCTATATATTCAAGTTTTTTTTTGGATTTCTATTATAAATAGTAGGAATACAATGATTGATTTGTATATAACAAGAAAGAAATAGATATGAATACTAATTCTTCTTTAATAATGTTTTTATAATTGTTTTAACATCACAATGGTTTACATGTTCATTTATAAAGAATCCAGGAAAGTAGACATAAATGGAATGTACAAGCATTCACTTATCTTGGTGGTCATTGTGTTTGTAATATTGATGTCATCTAAATTATTTGGCCTTATTTACCATCTTGTATGAAACACAATGTCTTTCCAGTTTCTCTGCTTAAAAGATGTCCCATCATAAATGAAAATATTAAAAGTGCTCCCAAATAAACAAGTATGATTAAATTGCAAAGTGCAAAAGATGTAGTGCACACCGATAAGCATATAAAAGATTTGACAATGATGGAATTCTTTCCTCTCAAGTATTTTTTAGTGTTTGTATACATGTGTTTTTTAATAGTATAAATTTATCATTGTAAACTAAATTCAATGAATCTTGTTTTCAGTGGTATATTTGATCAGCTCAAGGATAATTCAAAGCAAAAAAATTGTGAAAAAAATTCATTGATGGGATAAGAGTCTACATGGCAAATATGTGGACACAATAAAACCCAAACATGTGTACACAATAAAACTCATAGATATTGTTGTAAAACTGAATTAAGAATGGAGCTCCCTACATTAGATGGGGATAACCTTATATTAAATTATGAGGAAACTATAATAACAATGACAATATAATTGAGCTTATTTAACATTAAAAGATATTGACTTTTATTACAAATTGCAATGACTATATAATTGAGCTTATTTTTTTGTGTGTTAATTTTCAAGACAATTTAACATTAAAATATATTTACTTTTATTACAAATTGTATACTAATTTCCCATTGCAATTGATATGCTTAGCCTACTCAACAAAATTTCCTAAAGAGACCACCACATGGTTTTTTTTTGATAAATATGGATCTATTGACTTGGATATCTAACAAACATCAAGCAAAGAAACTCACCTACATTTCAACAGGTCATAGGGCAAGTTTTTCTTCCATACAACCTATTCGACAAAAACATTAGTATATAAATTGTTGAGGGTGAGAAATGGATATTCTATATTTTCTTGATTTGTTATTTGATTGTGTAGATTATTTTTTTTACTTTAAATGGTGCATTCTTTTCTTTTTTGAGAAACATGGTCTAAATTTTAAGAATAATGTAAATGAAATGGTTCAATTGGTACAACCATCTTTATATTCAGTTTGAGCCCCACACACACACACACACATACATATAATGTTTAGAATAATGAATATACATTTCAAAAATTCTGTTTGCACATATATGATGGACATGATAGTCAACAAAATTCACATTATGTCCAACCATTGAGTCATATACTTAAAGATAATTTAAGAGGTAATTTATATACCCTATATCTTAGGTTCTAATAACATTGACATATTTTATTATAAATTTAGAACTACATAGCTACTCAATGTATTGTGTCTTTTGGTTCCCCTATTTTAATTGTATTTATATGGATTTTGATATTTATTAATAATATTGTAATTTTGACTCCAAGAAAAAAAACTGATGATTTTTCTATGGTTAAAAAGACCAAAATCACACCAAAGGACTTGAAAGAACAGGGTTCGAGTGAGACAAACAATACATAGAGTATATATGCTTAACTAGTATTTCTCTGGCTAAACCCATTAGGTTTGCTACTTTGAAGTTTAAATATTTGAATGTATTGGAATCCTCACTTTTTTTACCTTCTATGCGAACGAGTTCCCATCAAATGGAAAGAGGAACATTTCTTTTCATAAACATTGTGAATTGATTTAGAAGGGCTTCTAATCTAGTCTTATATGAAGATCGGTTCCCTATATTTCCAAACTAGGATCATGACTCCATGGCCCTTCCTCTAATATTAGTCTTTGCACTACAAGAGCCTACTCGAAGTGGAATATGTATTTTAGTCTCCAACCCCTCTTAATGTTTTGAGAATAGTCTTCGCACACTTTTAGGTGCAAGAACCTACCCAAAGTGGACTATGTATAATGCTTGGTATTTTACTTTTAGAGGGATACCTTCCTTCTTGTTCCCTCGCCAAAGAATTTGAAACTTACTATCACGATTTTTCTAATATATCGTGTTGTGTATGCCAGAGTATGCAAATATATTGGGTTTGCTTTCAACATTGATTTGACAAAGACTAATATTTCCCTAGTAGATAAAAATATGTTAGCATAAATTATTTACCCTTTTTCACCCTTGATAGTAGCTATTACCAGTCATTTTTCCTTAGTTATTTGTTTTAATAAATAAACATAGGTATTTAAATCCATCTTGGAACTCGGTGCAATTACATGGGAAAAGTTGTTCGATCACGGTCTCATCTAAGGCTTTTGAAAATTGACTATTATACTTTAGCAGTATAATAGAGATTCATGAATTCTTTTAACTTGCATCTCTATATACCATCTCCAAAATATAGAACATCCATGAAAAGAAGATGGGTCAGATGTCAAGTGTGGTGTTCTAGCAAATTATAATATGTGTTAGAGCTCTTGTTGTTTTTGCCTCTATTATTTTCTTAAAATTTTGGGGATTTCATGTTGGATTTCTCTCACTTCACTTGGTTTGATGAAAGGTTTCATGGACAAAGTTTGGTTTGTCCCTGCATGAATGCTACTAGACAAATGAAGGTTTTATTAGCTACCATGTTGTCTTCCAATACGCAAGAGTTCAACTAAAGAATGAAATGGATTTACTTGACACAACATTGTATCAGTTACAGTACAATTCTAAGATTGATTCCAACCAATGGAAAACATTGATCCTTATGTATCATTGAAAGGGCCTTTGCCTATTTCTTTGATATTCATTGCTCCGTACAAATTTTGTACTTGTCAAAGCACAATCTTTTTGTTAAGTTTCATATTTATTATGTAACAATTGTGACTAAATTGCATGTGTTTGAATTAAACTACAATCCTTTGGATCCACGCTTAATACTATGAGATATAATAGCTTAAAACCCTTCCTTTGTTGCAGTTGTTAAGTTCTAATCTAATAAGACTTATTTTGTCTTATATGACCAATATTAATAATTACAAAGCAAGGAAACCTAGAACTCTCCTACCAATTCATTAGTAGAATTATCAAAGGAAATCGCAAGTCTTACTAAGCTTTGTCAATTAGTACTCTATTATAATTATCATATAGGAGAGATCTTTTAGGGTTTAGAAACCTCACATTCTTGAGCTATAATTTTTATGAGTGATGTTGGCAAGTCTTGGAATATTGAATTTTTTCATAGGTTGAGCTTCACTAGCAATGACATTTTTAATTAGAGGAAGATAATAATATTGGCAATGGGGGTACTTGGGCAATGAATAAGTTTTTGTGGTAAAAACACAACAATATCTTGCAAAATCCCATTATCCTTGCAAAACACAACAATAATGGGGGACCTTGTTTGGTGATAAAAGCTTGAAAAATCCCTTTAAGGTTGTAACCCTTGATAGTCTTAGCTTATTATAAATCAAGGGATTATAAACCTTGAGCTAACTTTGTGAGGTGAATTACCTTTTCTTCTCCCACTCAAAAAATGAGGACCACTTCTAACGCTATATGTAGAACTCATTTAGAAATAATCTATCACACACAAATCTAGGTAAGAGATAAGGTTTTTCCTCATAACAATAGAGTCAAATGTATGAATTTTCTTTCTTCATAAATTGGAGTCACTCTTCTCCTAGAAATGGCCTTGGGCTCATTTCATTAATCTTTATTGGGAATATCCAATCTATATTTATCGGTAACTCCCAACAAACAAATCCTAAAATTTGTGAAAATTTAAGGAGGCCTCATCTTTCCACAACATAAGTTCACATGAATATTCCCTTTGGAGGTCACATTTTCAAGTCAATTACAAAAGGGAATTGGGTATTGCCTAACACAAGGACATGAGTAATCTTTGGGTTATTTGAAAATTAACTAAGTGGTGGACATTCTTGTTTCGATATTAACTCTCAAGAAGCAAAGACTATGTCTTTGTTTACTATAATTCATGACATATGGAACATACCTAGGAACTTTGATGTACTCATCTGGCCAACAATCCTAGTAAAATGCCATTTAACCTCTTAGTATGTATGTACCAACTTTGTAATGTCTATTTGGTAGGTCATGTTCTCAATGGTTCGATGTACAACCATTTCCTAAAAATAGAAACCTCTCATCCAATTTCGTTCATGAAGGTACCTATGTATTCAAGTTGAAAACCTTGGGTAGTGTTGGGAGTTTCAATATACCTCTAAAGGTGGCAATCGTTAGATAAACATGTGATTTACAACTTCTTTCACCTCCATAATACTATGTTTGGCATTGAAATTTTTGGATTTCCTTGTCCCCTTCTCTAGAGTGTCCCATGTATCACCACAATATGGTTCACAAATATTTCTAGGAGTCATTTCTAGCCCTTCATCCCCTTGATCTAGAGTGTTCCATGTATCACCACAATATGGTTCACAAATATTTCTAGGAGCCATTTCTAGTCCTTCGTTATCAATGACAAAACTCTAGGCATGGTGCTATTAATAAATAGCCAAGTCATACATTGCCCACATTACCATCAAATTTGTGTAACACGATGCTCTTTAATAAATCCTTGCCACCTTGGAGATTTGGTATTATTCTCAAATAGAAATCTTTAAATGCAAGAAAATGGGGCTTAAAAGCAACATGTTGACAACACCAACATAGACATAAATGAAACTATGAGCAAGATGGAGGTGACAATTCTCCACATTCTGCATGTGAAATGAAATGTAAAGAACTTAATGAAGGTGACTATCTCCACACTCTACACTCCTACATGTGGGATGCCGAATGTGAAAATCCAATCCAAACATGGTGAGAAAAGAGAAAATACCTCTAACTCTACAATTTTCATGATCATGCAAAGGTAGCGTCGTGCTATTCAACAACCCCCCATTTATTTATATGTGAATGTCTTAGGAAATTATTATATAAATAATGGGGACCCTTTAAATTTTTTAAGCATAGAAAAATAAAACATTTTAGTGTTTTAAAAGGACAAATTTGAAATTATTTGAATAAAAAATACAAATTTCATTGGCCCAAACAACTAGAATAAGCATGCCTTAAACAAATCCTGACGTTTTCGCATTTCACAAGTCCTAATGAGTAACTCCCCTTGATATCCTTTTGAAATGATGCGATGCGATTAAATATATTGCAAATCACATATCCCAATGTGTATAGTCTCCGATAACAAAAAACATACTTAAACTTTAAAAAGCCTTAAGTACTGTTAACAAAGCTGCTTTATATCAGAGCTTACCCACATCGCAAAATTTTTAATGGGTGTAATTTAAAAAAAAATCCTAAGGATCACTTTGATTGCGATATGGGATAATGCTTCCGGATCCGATATAACAATTAACACAACTACATAAAATATGTCACTTCGTGATGAACCACAAACTAGCAAAAGGCAGGTTGCTCCATTCACTTCCGAATTTCCGATTGCAATAAAACTCTTTGTTAAAAGGTGTGACTAATAAAATCATGAGAATGAATAAAATAAAGCAAAAACGCGTTTAGTAAATCAACAATCGGGCCCACTCCACTGCCACATCATTCCCCGTGATTTCGCAATCGCAAAAGGCCTTTGGTTATATCCATCCTCCTCTGCTCCAAAACCTCTAGTTGCGATATTGCGATCATCGCATTGCGGACATTCGATACACAAATCACCGATATAATGGTATCGCTATCGCATATTGGGAAGACACATGAAAACAGGTTTTATATTACCGTTTGAAAGTTTTTTGCGATACGATGTATTAATGAGATAATAAATTATCACTCGAAGCCATGATTTTAGTTATTAAAAACTTCTAACAGTATGTATGATTTAAAGCCACGAGGTGATTTGATGGCCTATATATAGGCATTTCATATTTGTTCGCATTTAAAATATATTTTCCATCATTTCAAACCTTGTATGTTCAAACGCTACTGCATTTCAAACTTATTTCTCTTCATTCCTTTGTGTTTCCAATTGCAGGTTAAACCCGAGAAAAAGCAGTGTATCAGGATGACCAAAGCAAAGAAAGGAAAGGAAGCCATGGAAACTTTGCAATCCGCACCTTTTGCTTCCGATGTAATAGAAAGGCCCTCACTTTTCTCAGAAACTACATGCACGATAGACAGTGGAATAACGTCATGGGAATCCATGTATCAATTGCTTGAAAGTGAAGGACCCAAGGTAATTCAAAGAGTGGAAACAACGGATGCTACTTCATCTTTTGAAGCCTCCAACTATGAAGCCACCAATTCTTTTCTTCATAGGATCACTGCTCGACCCAAGATCCTTCCTTATACCGATATGGTAAAATGGATAATTGAGAACATCAACATCGTCGATAGGACATTCTTGACTTCAAAAAACAGTCATCGGGTCTTTTATAACTCAAGATTTGAAGGAAATGTACCATATACATGACCCATAGAAGGTGTATGAAAAAAATTTCCTCGAAAATTTTGCATGCGAGAATGAGGTAGAATCAGATCCAATTAAACTATGGAGATTCTACCCAAACTAACACAAGCATGAAAAATCGGGCATGTACTCTACATCTTCTCTCGCCACTCCCTATTCTTATATCACAACTATGATGTGTAGGATATTCGGGCACCCTAATACAACTAAATTCTCAGTTGAATGGGTTCCTTTTATTGAGGCAACAATCGATTCTTATATAATGGATTGGGGAACTATCCTTTCAAATAATATTGCCTCCCAAATTCGAGAATTTAGGAAAAATCGGTATGTTACTACCAGAGTAGTTCCACCATTCTTTATGAGCGCATATATCATGGATGCAGTTTGTTTCACTTCAAATTTCCCAACCATGGGATGGAAATGGACCATTCAAGATCCCACTCCTATCCATATATATCATAAAATATTGTGGGAATCTAATTTCTACGCCCATTTCTATAAAATTTTCCAAGGAGTCATGCTGCCAATACACCAAGTCGTTTTTGACAAAAGAGCCCCAAGATTGTCCGAAGAGGCCAAAATTGATTTCATACCAATAGGCAGGTGGTTTGGTGAAGAGCTATTTACCTATGTTAGAGTCTATGGAAGTTTGGCACCTCCTCATGTTCTCCCATTATATGTCCCTGATAAACTACTAGCTAGGGAAATTGCCTATCAAACTGTAGGGGATGGATTGACAAAGACCCTAAAGGAAGCCAAGAAATCTCTTTTGCCTTCATTCCCAATCCAATGTGGTTTATATGCTCTACATGATTTCAAGCATGCTTCACTTGAAATTGAATGCTACGAAAAAGTAATTGAATGCCTCGATGAGCAAGGAGGAAAAAGAGGGTTGCAGGGCAGGGAAACTCCCATTTTAGTAAGGTTAATTACTGATATGCAAGCCAAATGCAATAGTAGAAAATGATTTATGTTATTTGTAGTGAAAATTTCTAAGGATGAGAAGGTTGACTAGAAAAAGAAGATGAGGAAGTTGAATTGCTACAAAGGTATCTTGTTTTATAGTAGTATGTAGATGTATTTCCATTGGAGGTTCTTGGATTTCCTCCTCACAGAGAGAGATATTTCTATATTAAGTTGGTACCTGGAGTAGCACCAACATACAAGACACCATATAGGATGAGCACCCTAAAGTTGGTTGATCTGAAATTGTAGCTGAAGGAAATGCTTTACAAGGGCTACATAAGGCCAAGTGTGTCCCCATGGGGAACACTAGTATTGTTTGTGAATATGAAACATGGAACCCTTATATTATGCATTGATTACATGAAGTTAAATAAGGTGACCATCAAGAATATGTACCCATTAACAAGGTTTGATGATACCTTTGATTAGTTGAGGGGAGTAGTTGTTTTCTCGAAAATTTACTTGAGGTTAGGCTACCATCAAGTAAGAATCAAGGAATAAGACATCCATAAAACTTCTTTTAAAACAAGATATGGGCATTATGAGTTCATAGTGGTACCCCTTGGGCTTAATAATGCCTCTACCGCATTCATGTGCATGATGAACAATGTGTTACGTCCTTATTTGGACAAGTTTATCATTGTGTTTGTTGATGATATATTGGTGTATTCAAAGACAAAAGAAGACAATAAAAAAAAACTTGGCTACAATGTTACAATTGTTCAGGGAGCAAAATATCTGTGGAAAGCTTAACAAGTGTGACTTCATCTAGTCATAGATACATTACTTAGGGCATATCATCTCCAATGAAGGAATCTCAGTTCACCCTGAAAAGATCGAAGCCAGTGGCAGAAACAACTCCAAAGAATGTGGATAAGGTTATATCATTCATAGGATTGGTAGGATATTAAAGGAGATTTATCTGGAATTTTACCAAGATAGGCCATCCCATTATAGCCTTGTAGAGAAAAGGAAAAAGATTTGAGTGGGATGTACAATGTGAAACAAGCTTTGAGGAGTTAAAACAATTGCTCACCAATGCACCAGTGCTGAGAATAGCAGATCCTAACATGGATTTCGTGGTGTCTACAGATGCCTACAAAGAGGGACTTGGTGGAGTCTTAATGTAGGAAGGAAAATTCGTATGCTATGAGTCTAGAAATTTAAATGAGCATGAGGTGAATTATGTAACTCATGATTTATAATTGGTTTCCATCATTCATGCCTTAAAAATGTGGAGGCATTACTTCCATGGAAATAAATTTGCGCTCATGATAGACCATAGTGGGCTCAAGTATTTGTTTCAACAACTCAAGTTGAAGGATAGGAAGCAGGATGGCCGACCAGGATTAGTGAATTTGACTTTGAAATTAAGTATATAAAAGGTAAACAGAACAAGGTTGTTGATGCTTTGAGTAGAAGAATTCAAGTAAATCATTTGGCAGCTATAAGTTCTTCTACAATAGACTTGATAGAAAGAGTTAAAAGTGTTGTGCAACAAGATGAAAAATGATCGAATCTAAGCTTCTGTGATCCATATCTAGTTTATGAGAAATATTTTTGGTGAAAATCACATAAAGATTCATTTTTCGACGCGTTTCGAACCAGCCAGTGTGGTTCATTGTCAGCAAGTGAAAGAAAAGTTGCTATAAGGAGGTGAAGATGAAGAATATCACCTCACTGAGGACAGCCTAATCAGGTTTAAAACCAAAATTTATGTGCCAAATAATGATGAAATAAAAACACTGCTAATAAAAGAGTTCCATGTTAAACTTTATTCAGGCCATCCAGGGTATCAAAAGCCCCTTATAGCCATTAAAAATTACTATTACTGGCCACTGAAGAAGGAAATGGTTTATTTCATGGAAAATTTCATAGAGTGCTAGTGGGTAAAGGTCGACTGCAAGCATCCAACGGGGTTGTTGCAGCTTATTTCCATTTAGGAATGGAAGTGGGAAGTCATTTCTATGGATTTCATTACAATATTTCCTAGAACATCCAATAAACATGATGCAATCATGGTAGTAGTTGATAAGACGAGCAAGGTATCTCATTTTGTAGGAGTCAAGTCCACTAACTCTATTAGTGAGATAGAACAAATCTTCATAAAGGAGATTGTGAGGCTACATGGCATCCCCAAGAAGATTGTGTTAGATAGAGATGATAGGTTCACTTCCAGGTTTTGGAAGGAACTATTTGTAGGATTGCGAACAAAATTGGCATTTAGTACAACCTATCATCCACAAACAAATGGAAAAAACAAATAGGCTTAACATAATCCTTGAGGACATGTTAAGGATCTATATGATGCATCATCCAAAGAAGTGGGAATATCTTCCACTCATGGAATTTTCAGACAACAACGGATACCAAGAATCCATAAAGATGATTTCATTTGAGGCGTTGTGTGGTTGGAGTTGCAACACTCCTATCAGTTGGAGTGGTTCAATTGGCAGGGTCCATGTAGGACCTGATAAGCTCAAGAATATGGAACAACAAGTTTAGATCATAAAATAAAATTTGAAAGTGGCAAAGGATAGAAAGAAGAGTTATGCAAATCAACATAGGGTGCACAAAGAGTTCCAAGTTGGGGAACATGTTTACCTAAGGACTAAACCCAAGAAGAGTTCCCTAAGGATTAAGACATGTTCCAAGCTATTTGAGATCCTTGAGAGGATTAGACCAATGGTATATAAGATGGCTGGCTTTACCTCCATCAATTAGAGTTCATGGTGTTTTCCATGTTTCTTTACTTAAAAGGTATGTACACGATTATAATCATGTCATTGATTGATCTACGTTACATGTGGAATCAGAGGGATAGTTCCAACAAAAGCCAATGCACATTCTACACTGGAGGAGTCTAATGTTTCAAAATCTAGCCATAGAGCAATCAAGGTGTAGTGGAAGCACTTTGGGCCAGAGGAGGCCACATGGGGAATCACTGATGCCATGAAAGTCAATTACCCTTTTTATTTGGTGGTTAATAAAGTGTGTATATGATTGTAAATATTGTATAAATTTTTGTATATAAATATCTTTAAAACAATATGTAATTATGTTTTATTTTTAGTGTTTCATATGGGAATATGAACACGGAGGGTAGTGTTTCTTCACGTGGGAGGGGTCTGTGACAACCTCACCCATGGTTCTCTCATAAAATGCATTGTAAATATTTTTACAAATATGTGAAATTTAAAAAATGAGATTGAGTCAAAGGGACACAAATTCCAAAGTTGGGGAGGATTGCTTTCTTGGGATGTTGTGGTTTCGTGTAGAGAAAGAAACTTGAATTTCTTGGAAAACCATTAAAAGCTAGCTGGTGCATCAATTAATGGTCTAGTTCTTAAAATTAAATGAACTGTAGAAAGAAAGTACTTAGGTCCATGTTCTTGAGAACCTTAGTAAGGAAAAAATGACATGAAATTTATGGAGGAGGAGACCAAGCCAAGGAAGCAAGGACAATGGAGGAGGAAATCCCTAGAAAAAAAGGAAAAAAAGAAAAGTAGTGGAGGCATTCAAACTCATGCGAGCAGAGAGATAGAAGAGAGACATCATCTTGGAGCAACCACCGAGAGTAATCAACAAGAAACACAGAGAAAAAGGGAAGAGGAGAAGTAGATTGGTTCTTTGGTTCCCTAGAGGTTGTGTGTTGATTTTCTAGTCTCTAGATCCCTATAATAGCTTGGGGTCCTTGGAGGCTATGGGTTGAGATAGGACTCCTAGAGCCTTGTAACAACTTGGGTCTCAGAAGGCTATGGGTTGAGAAAAATCCTTTGAAGCCCTGCAATAACTTGGGGCCCTGGAGGCTATGGATTGGGATGGAATCTCTCGAGCCCTATAAAATCATGGGTTCCCTAGAGGCTATGGTTTGAGATAACATATTATGAATCCATGGAAAACTTGGGAAGAGGCCAATCTTGGAACAACATCAAAGGAAAACTTGATTGAAGACCTTTGGTTACTATAGTATGGTTACAATGGATTTTGGACTCCCTAGAAAGGGGTGAATCACTTTGTGTGCACTTGGGGGTGAGGCAGAGTACTTCTAGACTCCCTATGTTGATGAATAAAACATTGCTTAATTGATGGGATTGAGGAAGGAGTTCCTCTGGATTCCATGTTTCAGTTGGAAGTTGGTGATCGATTCCCTTGAGAAAGCACCCCCCCAGAGTTTGGAATATGACTATTGGCTGACAACTGCAGGGAAGTGTGGATACAACTATTTATAGTTGGGTGGAGAGTCCTTATCCCAAAATCTCTTGCCCTGCAAGTTTAAAACATAAGTAATCTCCTAGACTTATTTAAATGTTAATGAATTCATGTTTCATTCTAGTTTAAATGACACATCTATGGATAAAAGTGAGACTATCAATGCATGAACATGTGGTTACACCCATGTGGGGATATGACATTGATGGACATGTTGAATATATTTGTGTGCGTGTTTCTCCTCTAAAATGAATGATATTGATAAGTAAACTAAGTAAGGGTGAGTTTCTGAACTGGAAATAGAATGTTATGTGAATAACTTGTTGGCGTTGATTAAAAAACATATGATGCACAAAATGTGTAATGAACCACATGATAACGAGGACTATGTTATATCATTGAGCTGCACTTTATTTTGAATGAAATGTTTAACTGTGTTTGTAACCTGCCTCCTCTCACATTTACCCACTTTCACCTGATTTCCCGGGGTAAACATGAGCTGAGGGTCACTATCACAAGACTTAACCTCCTATATGACTTTAGGAAATGGATTCGATAACTTGAGACCTCACTGACTTCCCTCAGGCGTTACGGGACCTCCAAGAGCAACCCAACCCCTCCAGATGTCCAACCCCTGAGATAACTATATTTTTCACTAACCTAGAGCTTCAACCGCTTCCTTTCCAAGGCATGAAAGGTAATGTAAGCCTCCAGTCGCTCCCATAGGCTTGCCTGCCAGTGATTGTGGACTTTTCCAGTGGGTTCTATGCCAACGACCCTGAATTTTGAGCCACTTTTTTAGAGCCAGGACTCAGATCTCTGCCTAGAACTTAGTGGAACTTCCAGAAATGATAAATGACATAGAAACAAAGCTTATAAACAAAAACTTGAACCGAGACTTGACCTGACCCCTCCCAACCGAGACTAACATTCCGTCAAACACATGGTAAACATGCAACCTACAGGTCATGAATGCAAATATAAAAATTTAGGTATGTGAAGCTTATATGAGGTTAAATAAGAAGGACCAATGCCTTCTCACAATAGTTGTCATAACACCAATTAGGTCATGCATTCATTAACCAAACATTCATTAATGGAAATGTGATAAGATCCATACTTAGATTTGTCAATTAACCATGCTTATAACCAACATATAACCAGATAAATAACAATGATAGAACCGCCATTAAAGCCACATAATAACAATTATATTTATTCATCAAAAGAAAGAGGAACTTAGCTATTATTAACCATATTAAAAATCCAACTAAGTCAGGGACTTCCATGTACCACCCAACCATAGATTGGGATGAACCAAATCTTTCTTTCAGCCAGTCACCCCTGTGCCATATTCCAAACATGAATGTGGGATCTCATGGGTTAAACCAATCCATAAAAAACCAAGGGAATCCATAGGTTAAACCACCTCCACCCTCACCATATTGTGATCTCACTTAAACTGATCCCGAGATCACAAAACCAAACCAAGCTTGGATGCCTCAAAATTCCTTCACCATCCCTTGAGGAATTTTCTGTCTCCACTCACTTGTTGAAGGATTCCTGAAGAAAACCATCTCCACCCCCAACCCTTGGGATTTTCCCGAGACCACCTCATCTGGATCAGAAACCATCTAACAATCGAAAGCTCAATCGAGAAAGAATCCCATCACATCATGGCTATCCGGAAATGGAAAGGCAAGGCTAAAACCACTATTAAAACCTGAAAAAATCTATGCACTTGAAAACAAAGAAACCAAAATACACACATGCATATGCGATGCATGCCAAAACCAACTAGGAAATCATACATGCAATCTGTTACCTGCAAGTATTCCCGATGAAGCTTCCTGATCCAACATTTCCTTAATTTATCCTTACTTCCTTTCACTTCCTTGTCCTTCCTTTGCTTTCCTTGTCCTTCCTTTGCTTGTTTTCTTTCCTTCTCCTCTTGGTGATCCTCTCCTCTCTGAGACTAACTCCAAAACTGAACTGATAAAAAGCTACCAACTAATGCTCTCATGTCTTTTTATTCTTTATGCTTCTAATTTCTTCATTTTTCCATTATTTTCCTTCATTTTCCTCCTCACATGAAACATGTGACCTTTTACCTCCCTTTTCTCCCAATTTCCTTTATTTTCATAAAAAAATATGCCAATTAATGCCTCTTTGCATTTTCAAATCAATTGCCATTTCATTTGCCAATTTCACTTTAGCCATAAACACAACAAGTTATGCCCGCTAGGATATTTTCCCCAACATTCATCTTGGAATAAGTGTCCCATGACCTTGGTCTTATTTTTCCTTTATTAACTTTATTACATGAACTTTTAACCTAGGGTTGTTACAGTGTTGTAAACTGGACATAAATAAATGGCATTGAAACATCATGCCATGCTACAGGTCGTCATAGGAGCCATAATAACTTGAAATTAAAGTTGGAATTTTGGGCACAAAGATCCTTTTTATTAATATGAAATAGTTACATGGGAGACTGTCTACCTAGTAGGGTCTGCAATTGCTTACATCAATTTATTTGCCTAATCTCCAAGCTCCTAAGCCACACATAAAGTGTTATATTGACGCTAAGGGGTTTATTTTTCTCTTAGGTCCAGTTGAGCCCCATATTATTTACCTAAATGGCCTATAAACCATGTATCAATAGTGTTACAGATATCTTCCACTAGCATCATGATTATCTAGTTCGACCTTGTAAGGCTCTGCATAATGCCATAGAGCTGCTTGCAAACTTGACATGGATTTTGGCACTCCTATCGTGTGGTAGGTGAGGTGGAGACCTTTAAGGAACCCACACCAAGACCGTGGTAGGTAATGGTTACAGGAGCACCTATGCCAGCATGCCTGGAATTCTGTTATGAAGATAGCTCAAAGAATAGAAGAAAAAATAGATCAACGACTTAAAATGTGTCCTCTTCGAGGGGATAGATTACATAAATGAACAATTCTCAGATGATACAAATGATAAGACCTACTTGGTATATATAGTAGTCTAAGGCGTCACAATATAATTAGAGCCTACATAACAATAATAATGTAAGGGCACAACAATAACAATAGTGGGTTTCTTTGGGGCACAACAATAACAACATAGGGGATACATGGGCACACCAATAACAATAGGGGGCTACACTAACAATAAAAATAAGGTAAATACACTAGTATTATAGGGACCTAACATGCCCCTCTCCTTCAAAATAGTGTTGTCCTCAACACTTGAGTAGTTTCGGTTGCTTCTATATAAATTTATCATCCTCCCATGTGGAATCTTTAGCACGTAAGTTCTTCCACTTAATAATATACTCTGAAATTAATCGATTCCATAGGTGTCGGTTTTTTTTGTGACTGATTCGAGCTTAAATATTATTTTTCCTTAATCATCAAGTTATAGAAACACTGTTTGAATTAGGAGCTTGTCACTGATAACCTTCTTTAAGCATGAAACATGGAAAACTGGGTGTACTCGGGAAGATGCAAGTAACTCCAATTTGTATGCCATAATACCAATCTTTTGCAACACCTTGTAAGGACCATATTACTTGGGTGATAATTTATTATCCTTCTTAGCTTTCTTGAGGGACATTTTTTTGTATGGCTGTAGCCATAAAAATACCAAGTCGCCTACATCAAAACTTCTTTCACTACGATGTTGATCGTCCTGTTGTTTCATTCGATCATGCATGAGAGTGAGGTTATCCTTTAAGAGTTGGAGAACTTGTTGTTTATGCTCGATGTGATCTTCCATTGCTTGAACCTTGGAATTTTCTCGTAAAGATGATGTGATGGATGGTGGATGATATCCATAAAGTGCCATAAATGGGGTCATTTTTGTTGTAGTATGGAAGGAAGTGTTATACCACCATACAACTAGAGGTAACCACTTGACCCATTGTGTTTGTTTATTAGATACAAAGCAACAAATATATCCATCCAAAAAATTGTTAACTATGTCATTTTTCCCGTTAGATTGAGCATGATAATATGAACGATGAGATAATTGAGTACGAAGACAAGAAAATAGTTCCGTCCAAAAATTTCTAGTGAAAGTGGGATCTCTGTCACTTACAATAATATTTGGGTTTCCATGTAGCTTTTGAATTGTTTCCGTAAATGCAGTAGCAATGATACTATCTTTAAAAGGATGAGATAATGCACAAAAGTGTGCATACTTGGTAAGTATATCAACAACCAACATGGTGACACTATTTACTTCAGAATTGGGTAAACATGTGATAAAATCCATTAGGACCTCCTCCCAATGTTGACTTGGAATGGCTAAAGGTTGTAACAGACCTGGGGTCTTAATTGTCTTAACTTTATTTTGTTGGCAACCAAGCATTCTGCCATAAACTTCTGAATATCATATTTAAGGCCATCCCAAAAAAATTCCTTCTTGACCCTATGGTAAGTTTTTAAAAATCCTGAGTGCCCTCCTAAGGGGAGGTGTACAATTCCAAAAGAATCTTTTGCTTGAGTTGGGAATTCTTACAAATATACAAGTGATCTTTGTACCATAATGAATCATTTTTTCCAGCTAAATGTATGGGATCTTTCTGCAACTTTTGAATGAGTGTCCATACCTCTTTGTCATTCTTCAATTCATCCCTTGCTTCAGTTATACAATCAGATTGGATCATAGAAATGATGCAAAGCAATGCTTCTGCACTTTCATCTTTTCTTGAGAATGCATTTGCAATGGCATTTTTCTTCCTTTTTTTGTAGATGATTTCAAAGTCATAACCCAACATCTTTGTGACCAATTTTTGTTTCTCTTCTGAAGATAATATTTGTTCCAAAAAGTATTTAAGACTATCATGATATATATATATATATATATATATATATATATATATATATATATATATATATATATATATATATATTATCTTGAAGTGTCTTCCCATTAGGTAAGGTCTCCATTTCTTTAGTGGATGCAGTATTGCCAACATTTCCTTCTCATAAATAGGTTTGTGTAAATACTTTCTTTAGTTGCACGACTTTCAAAAGAAATGGGTCTTCCTTCTTGAATTAAAACAACCCCAATTCCATTTCCTGAGGCATCACATTCCACAATAAAGGTTTTTGTGAAGTCTGGCATAGCTAAGATAGGTGCTTGGCACATTTCCTCTTTAAGATGTTCAAAGGCCTTAGTTGCATCTGGAGTCTAATAAAATGCATCTTTCTTCAGTAATGTTGTTAGAGGTGCTACTATTATCCCATAATTCTTAAAAAAATTGCGACAATACCCTGTCAACTCGAGAAATCCTTGAAGATGGTTTATGGTTGTGGGGATTTTCCATTCCTTGATGGCTTTAATTTTGTTAGGGCCTACCTTAACACCCTCATGAGATACAATATGGCTTGAATATTCCACCTCAATGTACTCCAATGAAACATTTGGAGGTTTTTGCATATAATTGTTTCTCCTCTAATAGTTTGAGCACCCTGTCAACATGTTGAACATGATACTTCCTAGACTTGTTGTAGATTAGTATATCATCAAAAAATACTAACACAAATTTTCTAAGAAGGGTTTGAAAATGGAATTCATCAAACCTTGAAATGCGGAAGGTTCATTAGTAAGGAAAAAATGCATGACCAAAAATTCATAATGATGCTCATGAGTTTTGAATGTTGTTTTCAGAATTTCTTTAGTCTTCATTCTAATTTGATTATATCCTGAATGAAGATCCAACTTGGTGAGGTAATTCATCCAACAATTCATCAATGACAAGAATGGGTAATTTATCTTTAATAGTGAGCTTGTTGAGCTTCGTATACTCTAGACACATACGCCACAATCCATCCTTCTTGTGAACCAGTACTACTGGAGCAGAGAAAAAACTTTGACTAGGTTGAATTATACCAACCTCTAGCATTTCTGCAACCATACGTTCAATTTCACTCTTTTGGGCATAGGGATATCTGTATGGTCTAAAGTTTGGAGGAACACTTCCTAGAATAAAATGAGTAACATGATCATGATCACAAATAGGTGGGAAGCCTTTAGGAGTCTCAAATACCTTGGAATGATTTTCCAAGACGTTTTGGAGATATTGATAAATAGATTATTTCGATGTTTGAACCTCTAGTGAGCATAATTATGCAGTTATGCCTCGTTTTTCTTTCTTCAGAATATTTGTCATGCCATTAGAGCTAATTATACCTCTTTGTTTCCTCACGATGGCCCTTAATTCAATTTCCTTTCCTTCCCAAAAAAAATTCAACAAAAGTTCTTGAAAAGTAAAATCTATTGTCACCAAAGATTGTAAACATTGGAATCCTAGTACAACATTAGCACCACCCATTTGAATGGAAAGCATTGGAACATTTAATTCATATTCCCCCATGGTTAAATTGATATTATGTAGCTTTCCAGAGAAATTTATAGTTCCTCCATATGCAAACATCACTTGACACTTTGGTGTTGGATATAGGAAGAAATTTAATTCCTTGGCTATCTTACAATGAATAAAATTATGGGTACTACCCAAATTAGTTAGCACTATTACCATTTTCTTCTTGATATATCCTTCTATCTTGAGAGTTTGAGGAGTGGTAATTCCTACCAATGCATTACAAGATATGTTCATATTCATTTCTTCTTTCTTTGGGGTTGGTTCCTGGTGTATATTCTCCTCTTTTGATGTTTCGTGTTCATTTTCTTCCTCCTCTTCACAATCTGTGTAGAATAATTTCTTATCAGCACACTTATGACCTTTAGTGTTTTTTCTATCACAACTGTAACAAATCCCTTTTTCTTTTTTTTCCTCCAATTGTTATGGTGTCAACCTTGTAGGTTGTGGAAGGCTAGGAGAAACAACAGTTCCATATTTGTAGTTGTGAGTGGTATAATTTGTTGTTGCCATAATTTTGCTTTCAACTTTTCTTGCCACCCTGAATGCCTTCTCTAATGAATTAGGTTCTCAAAGATGAACCTCATGTTGGATGCTATCCTTTAAATTCCCTATGAAGACATCATGTTGGTAATGTTGACATTGATGTCATTGATTACATGAATGTTGAATGATGAATTGGTGTTAATTTATTCTTGAATGCAAAAGGTTGAAAGTGATGTGAAGTGAAAAGGCTACGATAATCAATGTAAAGGATAAACATTGTCAAATGGAACATAAAATATTGAGACACAAGCTGAATT
This sequence comes from Pinus tabuliformis, assembly GCA_031772625.1. Taxonomy (NCBI): domain Eukaryota; kingdom Viridiplantae; phylum Streptophyta; class Pinopsida; order Pinales; family Pinaceae; genus Pinus; species Pinus tabuliformis. Next base: position 1,453,213,294 of record CM062817.1, read on the forward strand.
TTTTTTTTTTCATTGAACTTAAAATATATGATAGAAAATAATCATTATTGGTTGAGTTGTTTTATTCAACCTCTTGTTTATGTTACAAATTGTTTTCAGAATTGAAATGAAGAGACAAGCTTATGAACATTTTTTTTGAAGACCAAGAGACAATGCCTCATTTCATATTCCTGCAAATAATACAAACAACCAATAAGGCTTGCTTATAAAATATAAAATGTGGAATGGAAAAAGTTCTTTTTGAGGAAAAAAAATTTGCATAAGAAAGTTGATGAGCAGCAGTAGAAGAGACACAAAGTGGAAAAGGAGAAGCATTGCAGTAGTAGACTTGACAACAAAATCATAAATGAGGTAACCAAAATTTGTGACTTGATGTTGTGCTTGACATATTTTTGCCCCTTTCTATGTTGTAGCTTGAGAAAGAATAGGTTGTAGCCTGTTGAGGTAGGAGCCTCCTATGGGTTGTAGCCTGTAGAAAATTTGTGGGAGTGGGAGCTTCCTTTGATGTAGGAGCCTCTTGTAGGTTGGATCCTACAAAAATATGATGTAATAAGGAGTAGAAGCTTGCCTTCACATCACTTTCAGCCTAAAATTTGTGGTTTTCTCCCTTCAGGGTTTCCACTTATATTTGTTGTCTTCATATGTTGGTTCTTGAATTTTGTGTGAATGTTCTTGAATTTTTGATAAATAAATCTGTAATTTTGTCCATTTGACACCGAAAAAAAGAATTAAATAATATTAGAGCACGAACATAAACCATTAACTGCATAAGAAGAGAATTAAGTTGAGAAAAAGTAAAGTCTTTTGAATTATTGATTCACTCCCTCTTCTCAGTAATTCCCAATCATAAATATCAATTGGTATCAAAGCCAAGTTCCTTCAATAGCAGTCTAACAATTGGAAGGAGGTCCTAAAATGGCTAGTCAAGAAGGATGCTCAACAAATAAATCCCCTCTATTTACTGGTACAAATTATGCCTTCTGGAAAGTGAGAATGAAGACATATTTAATGTCTCTGAGAGTAGAAGTCTAGGCTGCTTTAATGATAGGGTATGAAGAACAAAAGAAAACAACCAGTGAAAAAGATGCCAAACTGAATTTTATAGCTAATGAAAAAGCTATGAATGCACTTCTGAGTGGTCTATGTGAGTCTGAGTTTATCAAGTAATGAATTGTGAGACAACCAAAGACATCTAGGTTAAATTAGAAAATATTCATGAAGGAGATAAAAAGGTGAAGATGACAAAATTACAAGTGTATAGAATGCAATTTGAGACCTTAAAAATGAATGAAGATGAAGATATAGCTAAATTATTTTTAATATTTTATGAATTCATAAATATCATGATGGGTCTAGGAGAAATAATCAAACAAAGTGTAATAGTTCAGAAAATATTGAGGTCATTACCTTCTAAATCCAATCCTAAGGTTTCAGCTATAGAAGAGACAACAAAATTTGAGACTTTGAACAAGGATCAACTACTTGGCTCTTTGACAACATATGAGATGAGAATTCCAAAAAGGAAGGCAACCACTAGAGAGATAACTTTCAAGGCAGACAAGCCCATAGAATAAAATGAGTGTTCATGCTTAGGTTCTGATGAAGAAGAAGCAAAATTTGTTAGAAGGTTGAAGAAAATCACATGTAAGTACAAAGTAAAACTTCCATTTAATTGTTTTAATTGTGGAAGAGTGGGACATTATGCATCAAAATGTCCTTATAAGAAAGAGGAAAATCAACCTAAAGGGAAAGAGAAGAATAAGTCTAACAAAATTCAGAAAGAGAGAAAATTCAAAAGAAATTTTTTCTATGCTCAAGAAGATAACAGTGGATTTGAAAGTTCCAATGAATCCTCTAGTGAAGATGGAACCAGTGAATTCATGATGATGGCCTTGGAAGAACTTGAAAAATATTTCTAGGAATATGAAGAAGAAGAGGAAGGTGAGGTAGACCTTGAGGGGGAGTTAATCAATTCCCTAGATGAAACATAAAGGCTTAAACTAAATAATAGAAAGTAGAAAGAGATCCTATTGAAATATGTAAAGGAAGAGTCAAACTCATAAGACATTATCAAGTTGAAAGTTGAACTTGAAGAAGAAAATAAGGTGGAAGACATTTTGATGAAGCAAATAAAAGAGAAAAGCTAGGAGTGTGAAAGATTGGAAGAAGAGGTGGTAAGTCTAAAGAAGAAGCTAGAGAAGGCTCAAATTGAACTAAACATGAATATTTAGCAGATAAAAGGGTCTGGAAATATGATGTGATATTAAATTCTCAGAGGTATCCACTTATAAATATTGGGTTAGGCTATGAAGGAGAATGCAGTAAATCCAAGGCAAAGGATAAAAGGACAATCACCTTCGTAAAAATGGCTAGGGGAGAGGATGACAACTCACATCAATCTGAGAACAAAAATTTGAGAAACACTTCAACATCAAATGAACAACTACAAAGAAACATTATCGGAAAAGTACAGAAGGCAAAATAAATGGAAAATCAAACAACAATCTATCAGAAACCACACTTCTTCAGGAGATAAGATTATGAAATGTCAAGATGGTTATATTCCCAAACAACATCCACTACCAAGTACAGATATTTTTTTATGGATATTGTTTCACTGTAAAATTTTTGGATATAAAGCCATAAATTGTAGAGCTTATGTCAGAAGAATTGATTTGTGAATTTTTAAGATAAGAAAGAATGGTTTCACAAACATTAAAACAAACATGAATCTAGAAAAAAATGCATTTGTTCCTCTCCTTGATATCACTGAATGTTTCTATTGTAACAACTTTGGGCACAAGTCATATGAATGTTAGCTTAAATACAATAGATTAACATCTCAGAATATTTATAAAACAAATGGATGCATGCAATGGAGAAAGATCAAAACAATGAATGACGTGGACAATGGTTGCTCTAGACATATGACAGGAGATAAAAGCAAGTTTGTTTCCCTAGATGAAAATAAAACTATAAATGTCACATTCAGCAATGATGAAGCAGGCAGAATTAGAGGAAAGGGTACAGTTAGTGTGAACAACACAAGAGGAAAGGCTCAATATGTATTGTTTGTATATTCTCTAAAACATAATTTGTTGAGTGTAAATCATATGTGTGATAAAGGTTGTGATGTTCTCTTTAAAGCTCGAGACTGTGAAACCAGACCAACATCTACAAGGAAGTTTTTGGCTAAAGGAGTTTGAACTGAGAATAATGTATATATATTGAAGGAAGAAAGTGAGGAATGGTACATCAACAAACAAGATGAATTCGTGTTGTGGCATAGGAAATTGGGGCATCTCAATTTTGATCACATCATTAGACTCAGTAAGAAGAGAGAAGTTAGAGATCAACCAACATTAAAGAAGCCTCAAAACACTATATGAAAATCATGTCAAATGGGTAAACAAACACAAACATCATTCAAAGTCAAAGATAAAGTTTCAAGTAGTAAGCCTTTGCAGCTAGCTCATATGGATTTGTGCGGGCCTTCTAGAATAGAAGTGCCAGGAGGAGAACAATATTTCATGCTGGTAATCGATGACTATTCGAGATTGACTTGGGTGGCATTTCTCATACATAAGCCAGAAGCATTTGAGAAATTTAAAACATTCAAGGCATTTGGAGAAAATCAAACAGGGTGCAAAATAAAATGCATAAGGTCAGACAAAGGAGGTGAATTTACCTCAGATGAGTTTGCATACCTGTGTAATGAATTTGGCATAAAACCATAGTATAATATTGTAGACACACCTCAATAGAATGGAATTGCAGAAAGACAAAACATATCTGTTCAATAAATGGCCAGAGCCATGATGCAAGAAAGAAACATTCTTCAAACCTATTGGGAAGAAGCGGCTCATACAACGATAAACTTTCTCAATAAGGCACATATCAGACCAAACTATGATAAGACACCTTATGAATTACGACATGGTAAACCAAGTTCAATAAAAAAAATTAAAGTATTTGGGAGTAAGTGCTATATCAAATTTTTTTATGAAAAGCTAGGAATGTTTGATTCTCAATCACATGAGGGAATATTTTTGGGATATTCATCAAAAAGTAATGGATACATATATTATAATGAAAGACTCCATAAGATTGTGGAATGCATAGATGTAAAGGTTTATGAAGAGCTACCCAATAAGAACAAGAACAAAGGTTTTATCAATCCACCAGATCATCATCATCATCATGTGAGTAAAGAAAATGAAGTGCAAGATGAAAAATTAGAAGATACAAAGACTCATTGGAAAAAGGACCCTCAATACACACTCAAAAGAATCATATTGAAAATAAAATTATTGGAGATAAAAGTGAAGGAGTACAAACAAGGAGGAAACTAGCAGAAAAATCTTAGCAAGTTCATATAGCTATGTTGTTACAGATATAGCCAAATAACTTTGATGAGGAAAGTAAAGACAAAAGTTGGATAGATGCTATGAATGAGGAGTTAGACCAAATTGAGAAGAACGATACTTGGGAACTAACACCAAGAGTTGTCATAAAGAATGTCATTGGCACAAAATGGGTACTAAAAAAGAAGATGAATGAACATGGTCAAGTTGTTAGAAACAAAGCCAGACTAGTGTGTAATGGTTACTCACAAGTGGAAGGTCTTGATTCTGAAGAGACTTTTGCACCAGTTGAGAGGTTGGAAGCAATCAAGATGTTTTTGGCCTTTGCGTGCTACAATGATTTCAAGGTATACCAAATGGACATGAAGTCTTCTTTCCTAAATGGTGACCTTAAGGAAGAAGTTTATATAGAAAAACCTGAAGGTTTTTCATTATTAGATAAGCCTAACTATGTTTGTAGGTTAAAGAAAGCATTATGTGGTATTAAACAAACATGGCGAGCATGGTACTCTAGACTAGAGAAGTACTTTCAAAAATAGGGTTTCAAGAGAGGAGGAGCTGATAGTAATCTATACATAAAGGTTGATGGAGATGAATAACTAATTGTGGTTGTGTATGTGGATGATATCATGTTTGGAAACAATAAATATTATCTAGTAAAAGGGTTTACTGAAGAGATGAAGTCTGAGTTTGAGATGTCAATGATCGGAGAACTTACCTTCTACTTATGGCTTCAAAAATTACAAAAGGTTGGAGGCATATTCATTTCTCAAGAGAAATATCTAAGAGATATGCTAAAATGGTTACAAATGGAAGATTGTAAACCTGTATCAACTCCCATGACTACTGGATGTAAGCTATGTGCAGATGATAAATCGCCTGATGTGGATCAAAATATTTACAGATCTATGATAGGAATTCTTCTATACCTACCAACTTCTAGACCAAATATAATGTTGGTAGCCGGATTAGTGGCAATATATCAATAAAAACCTAAACAAATTCATTTGTTAGCAGATAAGAGGATATTTAGATACTGAAAGGAACTACAGGCTATGGTCCATGGTATCTAAAAGGGGCGGACTTTACACTAACAACATACACATATGAGAATTGGGCCACTTGTGTGGATGATAGAAAAAGTACAAGTAGTTGTGCATTCTACCTAGGAGAGTCTTTGGTTGCTTGGTTAAGCAAGAAACAATCATTATTTTCTCTATCTACAACATAAGTGAAATATATAGCAGTTGCAGCTTGTTGCACACAAGTGTTGTGGATGAAACATACACTACATGATATGAAGGTAAATTTTAATGAAGCTATATCTATCAAATGCGACAATACAATTGCAATAATCATTTCAAAAATTCATGTGCTCCATTCAAATACTAAGCATATACATATAAAGTAGCACTTTCTCAGAGAACAAGTCGCTCAGTAAACATTGAAGTTGGAGTACATACACACAAAAGAACAAATAACAAATATATTTACAAAGCCTCTTGCTAGAGAACTGTTTGAATATCTGAGAAACAAGTTAGGGATAATTTTTGCAAACTCTCTTCACTAATGTGACTTCAAAAGGAGAACCTAAAATACTACAGAGTATATGAAATTGAGCACGATCTAAGGGGGAGATTATAGGAGTAGGAAGGAATAATGAAGAGGAACAAGAGGCTTATGATTATGTCAAGAATTTGAAGTAGTTAAGAAGTAGCAAGAACAAAAGCATCATCAAATTGTGAGATCAAGCCACTTTCTTCATGAGCTAGCAACATCAATCAGGTTCACCATTCAAAAGTTTGTTCTTCAATGGAATAATTGTTGTTGTTGTTTTTGTTGTTATGTACATATGTATATATCATGTACATAAACACGTAAATAAATATTTTCAAGAATACATAGTATTACTAAGACAACTGCATATCTATTCAAATCATGTTGGAAGATAAGCCTAACTTATTTTATGATTACATCATCAATTGTTTCTCAAAATTCTTCATTTTCTGATAAATATAAGTGTTTATATGGAATGCATCAATGAACATTATGATGATCCCTGTATTTGATTTCCATTTGATCTATGAAAACCTGAGATCCATCCAAATATATACATGGAAGAAAAAGCAAAGGTATTGACATCAAGCGAAGGAGAAAATTCTATTATATTCAAATATATATGCATGCAATAAAAATAAAAGGTATTTCCATCAAGCGGAGGAGAAGATTCTATATATTTTTATGTTTGGTTTATAGAAGCATTCATCATGAAGCATCATGAGATCTACATCCGAACCATATTATTTGCAATCTCTATGTGAAGGCATCTATCTCAACAACTAATCAAATGTTGTACTAATGTAAAGGATAATTTCATGTACATATCCTTTATGAGTGCAAGAGACTGCTATTGAAATGAAAATGGTTCTGCAAGTAATTAAGTTACATTGCTACATTTCACTGCATCACTAGGATTTCTCTAAATCCTTCAGCACTGTTATTATGAACACAAAGATTTGGATGCAAGAAGAGTTAAAATATATTCATCATCAATAAAAGAAATATCTTGAAAAGCATCAACAACATAGTTGAAGATGAAGATCAGATGAGGATCCAACATCTCATAAGGATTTGAATGAAGAATCAATACATTAGGAGCTTATAGCTATTCTAAAGTATAACATTTAAATTCAAAGAGGCATCTTCTTAACATGAGGCTATGTTTAAACACACACACACACAAATATATATGCTTATTTGCAAAAGAAAAGATTGCATCATACAGAGAGGGCATTCTCCATATCTATAAATGTTGTGGAAAATAAGGCTCATCTCTCACATAATGCGCAAATGGAAATACATTCAAATGTAGGTTTTAAACCTGTACAGAAATTACCTGCAAACGAATTCTTAAAAAACAAAAAATATACAATGGTGAGAAACACAAAACAAATACACAGATATTTTCCCCTGGATCCCAATACCGGGACTACCATATTAATTTTTCATTATATTCCCTTCAATGTTACAATACATATATATACATGTCGAAGTATTCATAAACCTAATCCATTAACCATGGATTAGAACATAACCATAGTTCCTTTGACCGAATCTAAAAAATACCATAGGCAGAAATCCATTATGCCCAAAACCGTGTGTGAAACCCATGCACGAAACCATAGGTAGGTCCGACCACCTAATATAGGGTCCATTTGTTTTTCTCGGGGCACTGCCTTGAACCATGTGTAAGGGGACTATATACCCCCCACTATGCCCGATGCAATAAAAGGGGGGCGGCCCCTAGACTTCGTGCATGGGGCTAGTAGTGGAAAGAATATAACACACACCCAACATCAAATCCATTGTGTTGCAGAATCTTTTCTCTGCACTCACTAAAATGTATTCGTCAAAGGTATCCAATATTAAGAGAATTTCAAGAGTACCAAATCCTTGAACAAGAAGTCACCGATGCATGTCATTGAAAGAGGCATCACCAATTAACTGCATACTTTGAAAAAGCTTAAAAAAAAATGAAATAAAGAACCCTAAAAAGAGTAAGTAAGCATCTCAACGTAGGAAATGGTAGCCCAAAAATGGATTTTGAGAGCTCAAAATGATACCCATATGTAGTGATAAAAATGAACACTAATAGGTAAAGTATCGCAAGGAAGAGTAACGACTATGTGGTCAGGAATATCATTATGGGGTTTCAGAATTTTGATAAGAACGGAAATGGGAGAAGAGATGGCAGGAGACAAAAAGTCAGATAATGAATACTGACAACCATATATTCCAGTCAAATACATTTCATATATTCCTAATTTATTCAGCAGTGCGTTACACTAAATCAAAGTTTTTTGTGTCCTAAATTAAACCATCATTGTTGGAGAGCCATGAGCATTTTTATGTTGCATTAAGGCACACATGGAATTAGTGATATTGAAACAATTGTAATACTTTTGGCCAGTGACATTGGAACAATTGTAATCGTTTTTGGCCACTGACAGAATTAGAGGGCAACATTAATGCCACTGCAGGCACGCCCTTGTATTCGAATGATTGGAATGATGTTATTATACAATATTTATTAAATAACATCTTTCGGAAGCGTTACCATATGCTAATGTATGTTTGTTTGTGAGAAAAAAAATGAAATAAACATTAAATAAATGGCACACAACATTGGTATTATTTGAAGACAATATTGAGGTATTAAAGGAAACATTTATATAATTGGAGGCAAAGTTGATACATTTGAAGGTAGCCTTGGGATTATTTGATATTGTTGAATAAATGTAACATCTTATATTATTTGTGGTGGCATATTACTTTGATACCAACATTTTCTTTCTCGTGACAACAATGCATTTTCTATGGACAAGCAATTTGTATTTACAAATGAAATGGTTTTTAGGTTTTATGCCCTAATCTGGGCAATATTATGTATATTAAATGCTCAATGTTATCAATGGACAACGTTCTCATAGCTCCAGTTTTTTTTATGGTGCCATGATATTTTTCTCACAGCTACAGTTGTAACAACATATGAATTTATGCGGCACTAGCCTTGTTTAAATATTCGTACTATCTTCCTTAAAGAAGCATGGAACGATAATACATTTATCTCTCTAGAGCGCTGGTGGAACGATAATGCATTTATCTCTCTCTTCAGTTCAAGCGGAGAATGTTCTCACTTCTCGGCAGGACCTCTCTAGATGAGGATCTTAGAGATCTTAGCGCCAAAACAAAACGCTTCAACTGATTGCAACAACATGACCGTTAGAGATCTTAGCGCCAAAGTATAACAATGCCCAACGTACAAAAAATGCAGCAAGGAACAAATACAATGTTCATCATTATCCCTTTCAGCGTACAACAAATGCATTGTTCATCATTATTATGTGCAGCGTACAACAAATGTAGCGCTCACCATTATTCTTTGCAGCCCAAAATTGCCAACAATTCGGTCTTATCCAGATAAGCCCAAACCACATGAGTAAAATTCATTCCTATATGAGTATACATGACTATACGTGTATGATAAATGATAAGAGTGCGATCCAATTTCCTTTGAAGAGGGATGATAGGATCAAATGATTGGGAGTGGGGACCATTCCCTATTTGGTGTGGAGATTGCAAGCAAGCGAGCTAGGATTATCGTATGGCATGAAGCTGAACAATACGTACTGTACCTCAACAACTTTGCTTTTCATTCATTTAGTGTTTAGTATTATATACCTTGGCAGATTACCTATGCATATGAAATATTACATCGACTTCCAATGCAAGTATTATATATACCTCGACTTTGAAATGGAATGGAAGAAGTATTACCTATGCATTTGCTCTAGCGTTATTACATGCCTCCAACATATTTACTCCAGCGTTATTACACGCCTCAACGTATTTTCTGCGAAGGCAGCGCCTAACCAGCCTGCCATAGGGCATTAAATGTCCGGGGATATGCAAGCCGGTTAGCCCGATAACACGCGAAAACCCAAATATTATTTAATGCCGAAAACTCCCCGCTTCGTGTTATCCTATTAACTAGCCTGCATATTGCCAGGCATTTAATGCCCTATGACAGGCTGGTTAGGCGCTGCCTTCTGCGAAGGCCTCAACGTTAACATACTAATGCCTTCAACGTATTACATGCATGCTCCAATGTTTAATACAAATGCCTCCAGAATTATTATAAATGCATCCAAAATTATATGTAAATGCATTATTACATATATCCTCCAACGTTAATATACAAATTCTCCAACATTAATATGGAGCCTCTTTTCATGTCCATAACTTGTATGATTTTGGTATTACAAACAAAGTTGGATAACAACATTGAGTTGATTTAGCTGAGTTTAGTAGAAATTACAAGCAGTGTTGGACATAGGAGAAGCCTTGGTATTACAATATATTACAAGTAACATTAATACCAACGTTCAATATTATGGAGCAACTTATTATTTATTTATTATAGAGCAACCTATTTATTTGGAGCAATATATTATCTCTCTTGCCACAAGTTTATTTGGAGCAACTTATTATTTTTCTTAGTTATTATTTGCAGCAATATTATTCATACATTAGACAACAGTGGCATCCCTATTGGAGAGCAGCAAGAAATATGGCAACATTTTCAATATATTGCATTTGAAGGGTCTACAATTTGGAGCAGCGTCCATAATGTTAATTAGAGCAACTTTAGGGTTTGGAGAAACTTTTGAAATTAGAAAACACACTACCCAACATTTAAAATGCATTAATACTTGGCACTAATAATGGATATGCTTTTATGGATTGAGTGTTATTATGAACTATCATTGTCAGTCTTAAAACCCCTGCCATTGATGTCAAAGGGGGAGGTAACAAAGGTAATTTTTTTTTTAATACTTGGCACTAATAATGGATATGCTTTTATGGATTGAGTATTATTATGAACTATCATTGTCAGCCTTAAAACCTTTGCCATTGATGTCAAAGGGGGAGGTAACAAAGGTAATTTATCTATTTATTTTCTGGAAGAAGAGGTATTTTGTGCTACCATCAATGCCAAGGGGGGAGAATGTTGGCATTGATCACATGAATGATGAATTGGTGATAATTTATGCTTGAATACAAAAGGATGAAAGTGGCGTGAAGTGAAAAGGATATGTTAATCAATGTAAAGGCTAAAAATTGTCAAATGGAACATAAAATATTGAGACACAAGCCGAAAAATATATGTTTTCATTGAATATAAAATGTATGATACAAAATAATCATTACTGGTTGATTTGTTTTATTTCAGCTCTAGTTTATGTTACAAATTGTTTTCAGAATTGAAAATAAAGAGAGAAGCTTATGAATAGTTTTTTTTGAAGACCAAGAGACAATGCCTCAATTCATATTCTTACAAAGAATACAACAACCAATAAAGCTTTCTTATAAAATATACAATGTGGAATGAAAAAAATGATTTTTGAGGAAAAACAATTTGCATAAGAAAGTTGATGAGCAGAAGAAGAAGAGACACAAAGTGGAAAAGGAGAAGCATTAGACTTGACAATAGAATTATAAATGAGGTAACCAACATTTGTGACTTGATGTTGTGCTTGATAGGTTTCTGCCCCTTTCTATGTTGTAGCTTGAAGAAGAACAGATTGTAGCCTGTTGAGGTAGGAGCCTCATGTGGGTTGTATCTTGTAGAAAATTTGTGGGAGTTGAAGCTTCCTTTGAGGTAGGAGCCTCTTGTAGTTTGAAGCCTACAAAAATCTGATGTAATAAGGAGTAGCAACTTTCCTTCACATCACTTTCAGCCTAAAATTCGTGGTTTTCTCCCTTCGAGGTTTCCACTTATATATGGTGTCTTCGTGTGTTGGTTATTGAATGTTATGTGAATTTTCTTGAATTTTTGATAAATAAATCTGCAAATTTCTCCCTTTGACACCTGCAAAAGGAATTCAATAATAATAGAGCATGAACATGAACCATTCATTGCATAAGAATAAAATTAAGTTGAGAAAAAGTAAAGTATTTTGAATTACTAATTCACCCCCTTTTTAGTAATTCCCAATCATAAATATCACATCAATCCTATGCTCCTATGGAATATCAGTTACCCTAATATTGAATTTTTTGAAAGTCCTTAATGTACTCCACCATTGAACCCTTTTGTTTGAGATTTATCAATTGGATAAAGAAGGTCTTGCTCTTTGCATCTTCATAATGTGCTATCATTTCCTCCGTAAAAATTGACCAAGTGACAAGTGTTTTACGAGAACAAAGCCATCAATACCATAAAAACTGATTCGGTTCTAAATACAAATATGCAATGTGTATCTTTTGTGTGTGTTGCACATCATGGTGAAAAAAATATTACTCCATCTGTAGTATCCATGTTACAAGATCTTTGCCATTTTTGGCTTGTTGGGGCCTCACCTAGGTTCAGAGTTAAGTTAGCCAAACAAATCCCGGTACTACTAGCCCTTTCAACAACACTTCGCGGAGCGCGGACTGATGTCTCACTCAAAGTAGTATGGGAGGGTGCTAGAACCAGGTTTTCGCACCCTCGAGATGTCTGATGGGTTCAAGTGGTCCTCGATTTGACCCTACGCACAAGTCACTTCGTGCACTTTCCCTTACCTTGCAGCCTGATATAGTGCCTTCGTGCAACCCTACTCGGGGGCCCGACGATGCACTTCTGCGTTATTACCCAAGTCCTTACTGGTATTCCAATGTTAGTTGATTATTTTAGCCTACTTGCTTCCTTTAAGTTATACTTAACAATATAAACCATTCATACAGGTGCGCGCAGTAAATAAACAATATATTTTAAAATTAGATCAATCATTCATTAACTCGAGAATAGATACAAAAATTGATAACAAGCTTCTCTTTATTAATTCCTTCCTCGGTTACAAACTCGACTTTGCCCTATGCACTCAGCTGCAGGGGTTTGTGCACTCAGTTGTGGACTACTAGGCCTCTGCGCACTCAGTTGTAGATCCTTCTCCTACTCTATGACCCAAAGACACACTTAGTCACTTAGCCTCTTCCTATCTCTCTCCTATCATCCTCTTCCTATCTACTTAGAGCCTCGCTCTATTTATACAATCCAATGGTCCACGAACCATGGGTAGGTCTATCCAACTGACATTACATTACAAAACTAGGGCGGACAACCCTGTGACTCTATCATACATTTTGTGCTCTGCGCCCACAATTCGCAGAGTCTTTATAACAATATCGGGTCAAAACTTTGGCTTTGAGCCCTAAAAAATGCCTTGGGGGGGATTCCATGCCCAACAAGCCCCCAACACAAACATTGTGACTTGCCCTCGAGTCACTTTGTCGGCACGACGATCTTTGCACGGAGTCCCTCCAACTGTTCTCGAACTTTGCTGAGGTCAGTAGCGCACTGAGTTGTTGCTTGCTGGATCTATTGCATCTGTTGTTCCGAGACCTTTGTGTCTCGGGTGCTTCTCTGCATCAATGTGTGCATCCCTTGTATGTGCGCGAGCTTTCCTTCAATGTCTGCTGTGATAGTGAAGGCCTCGTCAATCCAAGGCTCAACACGCGCTTATAGAACTGCCTCCTTATGGCGTGTTGCATCCACCTGCTCCTTCAGTGCCTTAGCCTACTGCATCCTCGCAAGCCGCTGGGTGAGGACCATTGTCTGTGCAGTTCCTCAGACACTGCCATATTTCTGTTGGAGTTCTTGTGCCTCTGTCTCTAAACGCTGGATGTTGGGATCCTCCTTCAGAGTCGTGAGGACCTCAAGTGCTTCTTCCAACATGCTGGTACAGTCTCGCACTGCACCTTTGATTTCCTCCAGTCCTGCTCTGATAGCGCTAGCACGCTGTTCTCTGACTTCCGGGGGAGTGGATGGCTATGCCTTTAACCGTAGCTCGGTGATATGAAGATTCAGCTCTAGCTGAACCTTTTTCATTTCTTCCCTGGCCTTATGGACTCTTGTTGCTAACCTGTGGATCTGCACCTCCACTGGTGGGTCTGCTGGGATGGCCAGCTCCGGGACGCTTCGGCAAGCATCGTCTACCACCTGCACCAACTGTTGATTTTGCGACACCCATTCATCACGCTGCAAGCTGAGTTGTTTCATATTTATCTTTTGCTCGTTGAGGACTTGGAGTGCGCGACTCTCCCTAATGCACATCTCTGTCGTTATCCCATCTTGTAATAGATAAGTGTCTCGCGCGGAAGGGCAGCTAGATTAACACCAAGGCCTTTCATCATTCTAATCGAAAATATATCGGCCTCATTTAATGTCACTAGAGCCCCTTCTGACAACAATATTGTGTTTTCCATCCGTGCGCACAACATCTGCTCTGTTGCTGAGGATCCTACTGCGAGGTGGGTTGAAAGGGTACCAACCTGAGGGGGGCATGCTTGTAACTCCTACAACTGTGCTTTGAGGGCCCCTAACATAGTCTGGTGCTCCTGCATGAAATCTTGAAAGGCCTCATTTATGACATGGCGCATCGTCTCGCCGATGTCATGTAGATCACCCTCGCTTAGGGTGATTGGGTCAATGGCCAATTTCGAGGCCTTGACCTTCTTCCTTGGTCCTACTCGGTCTACCGGTGTTGGTGCTTCAACTGTGTGGATGCGGTCCGTGGGTCCGTGCCTCCTTCTTCTGTTTTTGCTTCCTCTGCTGTCTGCCCTTATGAAGGCATTGCTTAGCCCTTGTCTGCCTTTATGGTTTCTTCCTGTGTTGCTACTGCAGCAACCTTTTCCTGCTCGGCTTCCTTCTATGTCGCTTGCTGCGCTGCCTGCACCTCGGTTGCTGGTGTTTCCTTCTGCCTTTTCTCAGCCAACTGCATGATGTGCAGCTTGGCATCGTCTTTCTTCTTCTTCGTTGCTGCCCTTTCGAGTTTTTCAAGATTTGGGGCGCGCCATTCTGGAGGCCATGCCTCCAAGACAGTGAAAATGGCGTCGTCAATGGCTACAAAGGGCAGCTTTGTCCATTGCTTCTTCAGATCCTTTCACACCCTGATGTATATATTATGCATGTCTGCCTTAAATTCTACAAAACTCTACAGGCTGTTGTACACCGTGGGCGACAAGCGCGGCTTCCAGTTGATCCACATTCAGATGTTCATCTCCTTGAGCACCCAAAATATCTCGCTGTCGCGTATTCTGGTAGTATCCTTTGTGGCCCAGAGCAAAGCGTACATCGCGGCCTCCGGTAATTCTCTGTCAATTATGGGGAATTGACTGTCCTCTTGCAATTCTCCTGCTACGAGCACCATGGATAGCAACAACCACGCATAGTGGAAGGTTTTACCCTGCTCCTGGGGTTCACGACAATTCTCTAAGAATTTTGTGCAGTGGAATTCGGACCAGTTAAACTGGACTCCCTTCGCGCACTGCTCGGCCAATGCGATCACCAGTGCAGGTACCTCGTCGGCGTGGCACTTGCGCATAACTTTGCCTGCGAGGATTTGGGTAGCTACGCGGACTGCTTTGTCCTTGATCCTGTAGATGGTGTAGCCCCTCTTCTTCTTTTCCAGCTTGTACTTTGTCTTCATGGCCTCTGCGATGGCTAAATCACTGCCCTTCCCTTCTGATATGGGCGCGGGGTCCTTTCCTTTGTATAGGAGCCGAGAAACATGATGAATCAGGTCTGCTGTGATGGGGATGTGCTCCTCCAGCAATAAATACCCATCATGCACTAGGAAGAGCAACTGCCTGATGAAGAAAATGGTTATTGGTGCACAGTGGAAATGCAACACCCATAGTAGGTTCAGCAGCCCGACCTTTTCCACACCGCGCAACCACTTCCACGGTTCTAATGTTGTCACCACCCCCGCGGTGTTCTGCTTCATGAGATTTCCGATCTCGAGGTGAGGGAACTTCTCGCAGTTAGTGAGGTCCCAATCTTCAAACTTCATGGTCGGCACACAGCCCAGGTGCATGCCTTCGAACATAATGCCATCTGGGAGGAGCGGGGTCTGGAGTGAACTCTTGGTCTGATCCAGGTCCTTGGGCACTTTGGTCTTCCCTTTTCGCAGGGAGACATAGGCAGGCAATTTTGTCGTAGAGTGCATAGGTTGAATATCTACCTCCATGCCTTCATATTCTTCCTCTCCGATGATAAGGGCCTGCAAATCTTCTTCTTCATCATCTGTTTCTATCGTGACAACTTTCCCTTTCTCCTCCATCGATAGTTTGTTACACAGTGGGTTCCGCGAGGACATGTGTACGGAGCCATTGCTTGTTTATCCTTCTTAGGTCTCAGTGTACGAGGTGATTTGGGGATCTCTGCCACAATCCAAACACCTTATGGAACATCCTCCATAGTTAGGGCCTGCGCAGCCTCGCCGACGGTCACCTCTTCTATTCCCAGACCATCCTTAGTGGTTGTCATTGTAGTTGTGCTACAATCTGTCACTCGCGAATTTAGGGACTCAATCAACACTCGGCTCACAATGCTCAGGGCTCTGCTCAATCGCTCAATTCTCAAATGACCAAGTGTTGTTTGCTTGGTAGCCCCTTGTATTTTACAGCACTTTTTAAATTTGAATTCGACCGTTCCACCCAATTCCAGTCCATTAATGCTTTCTTGGCACTAGATTTTCCCAAATCTTGTCCATAAATCACATCTTAAATGCCTACCTCCCACTCCATTTGGCCTCAAGTCGAGCATCCCATCATGAATAGTGACTTCTGTTATCACTTAGAACTATAAACATATGTATATAATCCTTTGTCCAAGTTAAATGTCAAAAAGTTGGTGTCAAATGGTTTTTGTCCTATGTTTCTTACTTAGGGTTGAAGTTTTAAAGGTGTTTGATGTAAATCATTCTCTAATCCTATCGGTCATCCTCCATCATGATTGTTAAAGCCATGTCTTGTCTTATTCATGTCACCGATCCTTTCCGTAATTTTGCAGCGCAGTCTCATTGGTCCGTTTTGCAGCATAATCATTGTTTAGCCATTTCGTAGCGCGTCAGCATCAAGCCGTTTCGCAGTGCATTATGCCAATTCATAACTAACTGCGCTACGAAATCGCAGATTCGTGCGTTTTGCAACGTATATTCCTCAAAGGGTCAAGTCTGTTGATGAGTCATCACTTCCATCCGTTCATGTCAGTGGGCGTATCTCCCAAACACTCATTAACCATCACTCCACCAATAGATTTGTAGGCATGCACATAAATATTATTCAAATGGTTTTTACCGTGCAAGGATTTTCATGATGATCGTAGATGATGCATAAATGACCAACCTGTGTGATGAGATATTTGAGTTTGCAAGCGAGCCCGAGTTTTTCAAGTGAGCCTGATTACAAGCGAGCCCGCGTTAAAAAGAATTGAATTACCATTTGAGTTGAAGTTGTTGGCTATTCTCTGTGTGAAATTTTCAAAAGCGAAATGGAGAGGAAAGAGCATAGGTCTGGAAAATGTCAGAGAACAGAGCCTGAAGGTTTGGACCTTGTATTAAGAGATGAAGGCGTGAAGAAAGCCTTCAAGGATGCTGGTTGTTGGAATTTCTGTGAGAAGCTGCAGGGTGGCCATGCTCAGGTAACATAGGATTTTGCTTTAAACTTCACGGGTTTGAATTCTAAAATAGCTATGTTAGAAATTCAAGTGTCTCCAGAGTCAATTGCTGCTGTAACTGAGATTCCAAGAGGGGGGCAAGAATGGTTTAAGAACTTTAAATTTGATATGAACCCCTGCAAAGAGTTCTTAAAAGAGGCATATGTGAATGAAGACCTAACAAAAGCAGTGCCTAGAAACTATGTTAAGGAGCACTATGCCCTTCTTCTCACCTGTATTCAGAAGTACTTAACCTGTGAGGGAAGATACAATAAGGTCTATTCCTATCACTTCAAGTTGCTGTTACATTTTACTGGTAAAGCATCCATAGATATTCCCTTTTACTTGTTTCGCAGTCTAAGCAAAATGTGTGACAAAGTGCAATTAAGGAAGGATGACTGTGAAACATCGTTATTTCACCATGGTTTGGTTAAGTTGTTGGTTTTGGATGGTCTTCAGAAAATAGGTAAGGATTGGAACTCTTTCATCTTCATGGCTGGTTTCCAGAGTAAAACAGGTCTTACTCCACAGCCGGTTAGAGAAAAAGAAAAATCAGTTGAAGAACCCACAATAGCTGAGCTTCGAAAGGAGGCAAAAGATAAAAAGAAGGCCAAGTTACAGTTGAGAAAATCAGTGAAGCCACTGATCATTAAAGAGCAACCTCAGCCATCATCAAAAGAAGAAGCTAAGCATAAGAAAGCTGTACCTGGACCAAGTGGATCTGAAACAGTGTCAAGAATTAGGACAAGGAGTCAAATAAGCAAAGAAAAAGGCAAAGCATTGGCTGTTGAGGAAAGCCCGATATCTAAGGCCAGCTTGAGTGATTTGCTTGAGGCCATTTAGTTTGAGCAGGTTGAACCGGTGCATATTGAACCAATGCACATTGATTTGACTCAATCATCACCAGAAAGCACTAAGAAATCTAAAGCTTCAAAAAGACTGAGGTT
The DNA here is from genome assembly GCA_031772625.1 of Pinus tabuliformis. Classification (NCBI taxonomy): domain Eukaryota; kingdom Viridiplantae; phylum Streptophyta; class Pinopsida; order Pinales; family Pinaceae; genus Pinus; species Pinus tabuliformis. The sequence goes on from CM062817.1 coordinate 1,453,231,647, forward strand.
TGATGAACCAGGTGATGAATTTATCTTTAAACCAAGAAGACCTGTTACAAGAAAACAAGTAAGGGAAGCTGAGAAACTACCTAGAGAAGAGGAAGTTGAAAAATTGCCGAGAACAGAGGTAGCAGAGGAATTGTCCAGAACAGAGGCAGAGAAAATTAAGCAAAAGGACAAGAATAGAACAGTCATTATTTCCCAAGGAGGTAACATTATAGCTATAAAGAACCAGTTGGAGACTTTTTGGCTCAGCTGCTGCTCTATGTGCAGACTGTGTATATTTTTAACCTAATGCAGATTTCTACTTAGACAACTCAAGATTCATGAAGAGTTCTTGTATGTTCTTGTTATGATGGTATATTCCAATACTTACATTGCAGTGGTGTTTACTTATGATACTCAGAATTCATCACTGATGCTCTGACTTCCTTCATAGATAAACTTACTATGTTTCACTGTTTTGTATTGTCATTTCTACACTCGAACTCTATAATGCCTTGACTTCCATGCTAGGTAGAATGCTTTGGCTTCACTACTCAGGATTCATGAAGGATTTCTTATATTCAGAATGTGTGTTGTCCTTTCCTTAGTTTTGTTTACAGTTGCATAGGTGTACAATCACTCAGAATTCACTGATTGTGCTCTGACTTCCTCTGTGCACTTATGAGCTGTGGTTCCATATGTGTGTTGTGTTCTGAATATTCAAATGCTGAATGCCCTGACTTCATGTTAAGCTGATCTTGTTATGGTACTGAAGCATACTTTGACTCCATAGCCCAATGGTAGCCAGCCTTCATCTTTCAACCTATAAACATATACAATTACAAACCATAGAGTTAGCCATCTATTCATATCTTTAATCTAAATCATTAACCCTTTGAGAGAGCCCTCTCAGGCTGAGGAGGCTAAGCCTTAGCTAAAAGATTGGTTTGAAATAGTTACTTGAAGTCTTCCTGGTCTGCAGCCTTCCAGGGCCTGATTTTGAGATAACAACTTCAACAGTCACTTTCTGGCCAACCTGTGTAGCAGCGCAACCCCCTGTGCGCGATCGCGGACCTTGTGACTCTCTGCTTCTGCGCGCATCTCCAATATCGCGTAGCTCCTAGGCAGAATAGTTTATAGTCCCATGCTCCCTTCCAACTTCTTGGAGCGCTAAGAATGTCCTTCCCTTGGCTAGTCAGGTGGTCGCACCACCCATGTAGAGTTCCATCCTGTCCTCCATCATGGTTCCTGGAGAATCCCCACCTTGTATTGTTACAGTCGGCACCCCGCACTTCACTATTGGCAACACATTACCCTCATCACTATGCTTAGCAATATTCGGTCCAAGCCAAGGCATCAGACTGATCAATTCGTGGCAATAGGCCTTAACCCTGTCATTGGGATCGCACGCACCCTGTCTTACCAGCCTGGTCTTTTTGCTGAGAAAATCTTTCGTTATTTCATCCTCCATCTTCTTGACTTCTGCGTCCATCAAAGTGCTTTTCTTCCTTAACCGTAACCTTTCTTTTTCAAGTTCGTGGAGTCTAAGGTTTCCCTGGTGGATTTCTTCCTCAAGTCCCCTGCGTTCTGTTTCTTGCGGCTGTGTGATCCCTCCTTTCCGGGCTTCGCGAACCATCGTATCTACGGGTGCTACTGTGCGCAGTCTAGGCTTCGCATGTTCCATAGGGATTACAACATCTGATTCATACTTCAGCTTTGGAAGTGCCCGCACGGTCAGGGTTTTGTGCATGGTCCTATAAGCCCATAGAACCGCTGGTACGCACAAGTCCTAGTTAGTGAGCTTCACATGGTGGACTACGTTCAATACTTCACATACTTTGTCAAAGGCTTCCATGTAGATAATCTTCTGCGTGCTTGGTCTTATCATACTTCCTGGTCGTCATTTGTGCCATCGTCTTGCCCACTTCTTCTTGTTGGTCGTGTTTCTTATCGCGAGGACAATGTGCGTTTGTGCAGGTTGCGCACCATACACCTATACCCATATGGAGAGGTGGGCGCACAGGCTGTTTTGTCTGTCACTTTCATCCACAACTGAGGCTTTCCAAAGTGCATGAGCATCATCCTTCTGCATTCGTGCCAGTCCTCAAAACTTCTTTGATGCGTACCCCACCATCTTGCGGGCGTAGCGCATAGTGCCCATTTTAGAGCGTCGAAACGCTGCTGTTTCGGTACTTTGCTTTCAAATTTGTTCAGGAAATCATCCACCTTGCTCAACCCATCATACATAGGTAGATCTCTTACCTCTGTTGTCACGCAGCGCATTGACGTTGTCATCATGTTGCAGTTGAGCATGGTTACCTTGTGTAACCGGTTTTGCCATCGTTCTATCTCCTTGTTCGAATTTGAGGTGCATGAGATTTTGCGCTCCCACGAAATCCTGTCATCCACTGTTGGATTCACCCAGTCCTGCTCCCGAGTGGTTATCTTGTAGATATAGTCTAGATCGTCATCACTGTCGTTGTCATGCACTGGCTCTGTGTAGCATGATCCTTCTTCAAGGTCCAAAGGTACCACTACGCGTAGTGACTTTTTCTCAAAAATCATCTTGCACTTCTTTAGATTTATCACTTCATTCATGTCAGTGGCCCAATCTATTCCTAGTAGCGTAGGATAGGGATTGCTGTCATCAACAATCTCTATTACTTCGAAATTTGGAAGCACGCTCGCACCTTCAATATCCACCATGATTCCCTGCAATCTTCCTTCGTGTAGGATCTTTTTTTGGTTCACCATTCACAATTATTTCAACTGCACGTGGACCTATTGGACTCCTAGGTTAGGGTCTTGTATCGGGGTTTCATGCAGTCTCATTGCAATTTCCAAGGCCCCAGCCTGAGTGGATAGCTTCTACTGTGACAGTGCGTTCCTTAGATGCAACATTAGCGAAGCTACAAACCATGCGCGATGTTGCCCATCTGTAAAGGTCATGTTGGCTTCACGAATCATACACTTCAGTCTCTGATCTAGCTCCCAGGGGGTCTTGCCTGGAAGCATCACGATTTTCTTAAATCCAATAATCGACTGTGTCTCTGATTTTGCCCTGCTAAATTCCTTGTTTAGTGCAGCTTGGATATCTACGATCCCTGCATTTGGATTATCATTGGAATGCTTAATGTACCATGTTAGTGCGTGATCCTGCAAAGCACTCACAAGTGTTTCCTTCTTTATATTGTCACCCGTGACTCCTTGCGCTTCCCATACAACCTTTACCACGAACCAAAACTGGTCTAGATCTTCGTTCTCTACTCCTTTGAACAATGGAAACTTTATTGTGCTTTCCATATTGAACTGTGGTGGTGGCGGAGGTGGTGTGGGTGAAGACGGGGGTGAAGATGGTGAAACTGGTGGTGGTGTAGGTGGGGGTGGTATGCACAGAATTCACTGCTTTATTAGACTAATCGCGCTTCTTGGTGAGACTTTCGCAAGCTCTTCCTCGCTTTCCCGCGGAGGTGAAATCAAGGGTCTAGACTCTAGTTCTGCGCTACCTTCATTTCTGTAGATCCTCCCACTCCACATAGCCCCAAACATCAATTTATTCGCATAACCCACTTTTCAAACAGTAACATTTTAATCCAAGTGTTCAAAGATTTAACGTACTTACCTCGCGGTCCTTTGAGGAAGTGTCATTCCACCTCACTATAGCTGACTGAAGTATCTACCACGAACTCAGTGATAAACCCTCCTATAATTTGATCGAGCGAATGGTCCATAGCGTGTGTGATCCTATCTTCTAATGCTTCCAGTCTGCGCACCAACTATGGAGTCCACACAATAGGTTTGTCGAGCCTACACCTTCCTTGACTGTCTGCTAGCTTCGCGATCCACTCGTACAACTCAGAGGGGAAGGATGCAAAGAAAATTTCATGGATTTCTGTATATAAATATCAATCTAACCACTCTTCCTTTGATAACTATGGATTCCTGTTTTCCTACGCCGTGAACTCGTGCATATTTCCTGTCTAACCACTCTTCAATTCCTTTCTTTGTCGGATTCCAGTGATACGACATCAGACATCTCTTTATGTAGATCCCAGTCCTGGCAACAAAACCATTTGTTGGCTTGTTGGGGTTTGACCTAGGTTCAGAGTTAAGTTAGCCAAACAAATCTCGGTACTACTGGCCCTTTCGGCAACATTCCGCGGAGTGTGGATTGAGGTCTCACTCGAAGTAGTATGGAAGGGTGCTCGAACCAGGTTTTTGCACCCTAGAGATATCTGATGGATTCAAGTGGTCCTCGGTTCGACCCTACGTGCAAGTCGCTTCCCGCACTTTCCCTTACCTCGCAGCCTTATATACTGCCTTCGCGCAACCCTACTTGGGCGTCGAACGCTGCGCTTCTGCGTTATTACCCAAGTCCTTACTGGTATTCCAATGTTAGTTGATTATTTTAGCCTACTTGCTTGCTTTAAGTTATACTTAACAATATAAACCATTCATACAGGTGTGCGCAATAAATAAACAGTATATTTGAAAATTAGATCAATCATTCATTAACTCGAGAACAGATACACAAATTGATAACAAACTTCTCTTTATTAATTCCTTCCTCGGTTACAGACTCGACTCCGCCCTGCGCACTCAGCTGCAGGGGTCCGCGCACTTAGCTGCGGACTACTAGGCCTCTGCGCACTCAGCTACAGATCCTTCTCCTACTCTATGACCCAAAGACACACTTAGTTACTTAGCCTCTTCCTATCCTCTCCTATCATCCTCTTCCTATCTACTTAGAGCCTCGCTCTATTTATACAATCCCATGGTCCGCAGACCATGGGTAGGTCTATCCAACCGACATTACATCACAAAACTAGGGTGGACAACCCTGTGACTCTATCATACATTTTGCGCTCCGCGCCCTAAATTCTCGGAGTCTTTACAACAATATCAGGTCAAAACTTGGGCTTTGAGCCCCAAAACATGCCTTGGGGAGGGGGGGGGTTCCATGCCCAAAAACCATTAAACTTCCTCATATTTATCTTTGGAATGTGGTGGCTCTTAGACCCAACATTGGATTCTCTAAAATCATAATTCATATTCCTTTTGTCCTCATCATGATTTTCACGGATTACCTTGTCAACACGAGGAAACCTTTTTTCTAGCAACTTTGTCAAACCTTCCTTCAACCCTTCTATCTTGACATTCATCATTTCTTCCATGTCTTATTTTAAACCATCATTCAAAACTCCAATGTCTCTTTTTATACCATCAATCTTAAAATTCATCATGGCTTCCAATTCATTTTTTGTTACTTTTTGCGAGAGTGAATTTTGTTGCACTTGGTCTCATAACTTTGATATATCATGTTGTATTTATTCCTCTTTTTCATGCGTCATGGAAGATATTTCTGGTTTCTTACTAGGTGTGTCCATTTTTTCTTTTGAGGCATTTTAGAATCAAACAATGATATATATGCTTTACGATGTCCTTTGATTCACTTCAAACTATTTTTTCAAACAAGCGTTATGCAAAATTTAAAAAAATACACACCTTTTTCTTACTTTTTGGGAGTTCGATATTGAAACTATTGTAACTTTGTAATTTTGGATATCCAAGGTCTAAAATTTTGTTCTGTGGTATCACTCTGAGTCATCTTTCCAACCCCACAAGTTAGACTGATATTGGTTCTTCAAGAAAGAGTTATTCCCATCTCCCACGATGCGCTAATTATAGAATGGTTCAGTAGAGTGAAGTTGTACATAGTTCCACATGTCACTCTTTCAAGCTTTGACCCTAGAAATGATACACCAAAACCTACAGTCCATTCCCTTTCAGTCATTTTTTACTAAATTCAAATCTGATTCTCGGAGAGAAATTTATGATTATTTTCCTGAGGCCACTTGTTTGAGATGGAACTATGGAGCCTACAAAAACCCTAACTTCCTCAGATCATATCTTCGAAAATATAACAAACCAAGATATGAAATTATTAAAAAAGTTCACCAATATCTCATCTCCACATGGATCCAATTTCAGGTTTTGAAGCCTCATAGAAGAAAAAATATAGCGAAAATTCCAAGATGATCTATTTGAAGAAGTGGAACTCTAGAATCTAAAGCTTTGATAGCAAATGTTATGCAACCAGCTCAAAGAACAGAAGAAAAGATAGATCAACGACTTAAAAATCATTCTCTTCAAGGGGCGAACCTCCTTTACATTAAAGAAATGCAAAATTCTTGGATGATACAAATTATAAGACCTCCTTGGTCTATATAGGAGTCTAAGGGGTCACAATATAATCAGAGCCTACATAACAATAATAATATAAGGGCACAAAAATAACAATAGTGGGCTTATATGGGGCACAAAAATAACAACATAGGGGATACATGGGCACAACAATAACAATTGGGGGCTACACTAACAATAAAAATAAGGGGAATACACCAGTATTATAGGGACCTAACAAATTCCCTATCTGAGAACAGGGAATGCAGATGGGCTAAGAACACATTGGAGGGTCTTTTGCCCAAGCTCAGGAGGGGTGGCACCATGGGCTACCTTAATGAACGATCGACATTGGAATGAAGCCTTGGTGTTGATATGGAGGTTTGTAGGACCCCCGAGGTGGACATGGGGGCTTCACTAACAAGCAATACCATATCACGTGCGTTCATATTGGGGTATAAAAAATGAAAAAACATAAAATTTTATATTAGCTATATAACAAGGGGTAAAAGGGCTTTTATATGTAATATTGTAATATATATATTATAAGGTATATTTTATTGCATATATGGGCCAAGCAGAGCCCAAAAAGAGGTGGGAGTATCGTGGGAGTAGAGAGCACAACTAACTTCGCCAAACTGGGGAGCCACACCTACTGAGTTTGGTTCCTGAGCGTAGGGAACATGGTCACAGTCGGGAGCCACACCTATCAAGTCTTGTTCCTATCTGCGGATAGGTTGTTTTACAAAAACCCCCATCTCTAGATTTTTCTCGTCGTGTTCCCATCAACATAGTTCCCATCAATAATTAGAGAGTGCATCGAACGTGGCCAAACTGGGGAGCCACTCCTACTAAGTTCTGTTCCTGAGCATAGCAAACATGGTGACAATCGGGAACCACATCTGCCGAGTTTTGCATTGAACGTGGCCAAACTGGGGAGCCACTCCTGCTAAGTTATGTTCCTGAGCATAGCAAACATGGTGACAATCGGGAACCACATCTGCCGAGTTTTGTTCCTGATCATAGAGAACAGGTGACAATCGGGAGCCACACCTACCGAATTTCGTTCCTAAGCATAGTGAACATGGTGACAATCAGGAGCCACACCTCCCGAGTCTCGTTCCTATCTCCAGATAGGGTGTTTTACAAAAACCCCTGTCTCTAGATTGGTCTCATCGCGTTCCCATCAATAATTAGTTTGTCTTTATGTGTATGATTTTTGGGGGTCAAGTTTGTTTTAGATTCATTGGAGTTTGTTCAATTTGGTCAAGGTTCTTCCCCCTACAGCAGAAGTTGTGAAACCTAATGAAGGTTGGGATAACTCATATATCTTAGATTGGGGTCCTAGTGAACTTTTCCTTTGGAGTATCAAGAGTGCAATAAAGTTCAGGTGACTTCCTAAGGCAATCAATGAGTAGCATTCATCTATTTGTGGTCTGGAAGAAAGGGTAATTGGCATATATCCTCTGGAGTATTGAGAGCACAACGAACTTTGGATTACGTTTTGAGATAATCAGTGAGGCAACATTCATCTATTTGTGGCATATGCTCTTTTCAATATTTTACCCTAAGGGATGTTTCATTGGCTAGTAATGCCTGTGTTGGCCTCGTCTCCCTTTTTCCCACTTATCTATTCTTTTCTAGCCATGGTTCTACCTATACATCAAATTCCTCTGGCTCAGGAACTATCTTTAGGGGATTTGATGGGGCCATGAGAAGGGGATCCCATGCACTCTAAGATTAAGATTAAGGGCTTCGTAGATGTTCAGTTCTATTTGTACCACCCCTTTCCCCACGGTGACTGGGTGGGGGCTATTGTGATCTCATCTTCCTTTTTAAAAAAGGGCTTGTTGTGATATCATCTCTTTTTATCCTTTTATGTTTTGATATTTATGTTTGGTGTGTTGGGAGTCTACAATTGGTTTTCATAAGTGTATGTTTTCATGGTTTTTCATTTCAAAAATCTATTTTTTGAGGTCTAGTACGTCTGAATGGAGCTTCTTGTTTTCATTCTCAAGAAATTTTATTCTCTGCAATGAATTTTTGACTTGTGATATCCATTATTGATAATTCATGCACCATGGTAATATTAATGGGGCTATAGACTTTTACTTGGTTTTTGTTACAAGTGCTGAGGGTCTAGTCTTGTGTCTTAGTTGTTAATTTTTCCTTGAGTAGCGATGATGGTGGCGATACCTCCCTTGAAGTCTTTGATATTTTTAAAATCTACCTCCATTGTTGTTGCCATTGTTTTGAGGCAACACCCTGCCACTTGCATTGTAGACTTGTTTGAGGTGATTGGAGTTGCTAACTTCTGAGTTGAAATTATTAGAATATGTATATTAATTGTAATTTATGTTTTTTACTTCTTTTTTCCTATCCCATTATACTCTGTATTCGAATTTAAAATCTACTAAATATTATTTGCATTTTTATTATCAGAAATTTTTGTTTGGATACATAGTTGTTTTAATCATATTCATGTTGTCAATGAAAGGTTGTTTCCATTAAAATGATTCACAATAAATAGACTAGACAATTAGAGGGTTATGGCTTTGTGGAGTTTGCAAGCCACGCAGGAGATGAGAGAGCTTTGCAAACTTACAATGGTGCATAGATCCTCAACACTGAAAAATTTTACAGGATAAATTGGGCAACCTTTGGCGTTGGAGAAAAGTGACCTAAGATTCGACCTGATTATCCTATATTTGTTGGAGATTTGGCATCTAATGTGTCAAACTATTTGTTGCAAGAGATATTCTAAACTAGATACCAAACTGTAAAAGGAGCTAAGGTTGTTACTGATAGGGTTAGAGTTCGTTCAAAGGGATATGGGTTTCTAAGGTTTAGGGATGAGAATGAACAAGTTCGGTCTATGACAAAGATGAATGGGGTGTTTTGTTCCTCAATACCTATGCGAATAGGTCCTACCACAACAAAGAAGACCACAATTTTTCAGCAACCATATCCTAAACGTAGGTTGTGAAAATGTATACATAAATGTATTGATTTTTTGAATATTTTATTTGTTTGGTAGCAGATGCTAGAATGGTGAATAATGGTTGTGTTGATTGGAAAAATTCATATTTTCGATTGATATGGATAAGATCTGTTTTTTCTTGCCTCTGTGTTGTGTAGATTTAGGCTCTAGTCTATGTATTGAGTACTTTCCCTTCTAAATTAGTAGTTGGTTAGTATTGCAGTTGCATTTTTGTATATTCCTAATTCCAGTTATCTTTGAATCCATTATACCCCATTACGAGTTTTTTTAAATTACACGAGAATTTGGTTAGGTGATGTGTGACGTTTTTAAAACTAGTGAGTTCTATACAAGCCAAGTTTTTGAAGTTTTGGAATTAATTTATATTTTAACTACTTCAAGAGAAACCACAGTGGTTGCTTTAGTTGATCTGCAAAGTCATTTCCTTCCAATTATTTTCCTTTGCTTTTTGAAATTGGGCAAAATTTAATTGGACATCAAAGTTATGAAGCTTATAAAATTTTTGTTGTCTCAAAGTAGGATGCCAAGAGGCTTTGTTCCGTTAGGGGCTTGGAACAAAATTCAGCATAGAAAAAGCATCCTTTTAGTGGTTGGCCTCACTTAGGTCAGTTATATTGTTTACGTAACGAATTGTTATTTTGTCATTCATTTGACATTTTTGTAGCATTTTATGCTACTGTTGAACAATTGTTTTCTTCTATATTCATGATTTGTCCACCTTGTTAGATTCCTTTTCCAAAATCCTATTTATATAGTCACTTTCTCCATTTCCTATTTTAATATGGTTGTTTCCTTCATTTTTGGTAGAAATTTTACTGTTCAATTATTTTTTCAAAGTTTTATCATAGAATGATATAAGACTTTTCCCCCAATTGCTCATTGTCCATTTTATTTTTCATCTTCTGTATCTTTAGAAAATATTTTCAAACATTCAAGGCATCTTGTAGGAAGGCATGGTAAATGGCTAGCATAGGTATCTTGTTGTCATGAATGATTGATTTACAGTTTGGAGGCTTTGAGACTATCTTTTGGATTTTCTATAAAGGATAGTCAAGTGGATGCCACCTTTATGTTGTGGTTGTCTTGTCATATAACTTAGCCTATTTAAATTGAGTTGAAACAGTTGGCTACCGTAGATGTATCTGGAACAATGCTTGAGTAGTGTTTTGTATTATAAACTGCTCAAACTAGATGTAAGGAAATGGGAGGCTTCGGTATTATTTTTGTGTTTTGTGTCATTATAGCCAATTGGATGCCACCTTATTTGGTGGGTACCTGTCTAAATTGAGTTGAAACAGTTGGTAATGTTTGGTATTACAAACTTCTCAAACAGGATGTAAGAAATTGGGTTTAATGAAGCTATTGTATATCTGACATTGCATCTTTCATCTTATTTGTTGATTCCTGAGATATACTCTTACATCTATTATGTTTTACTAGATCCTTTGGATCCAATCATCTACCTTCGAGATTAGTGTTAACTTTACAGGTTACCCAACACATGAAAATTGCATACTCTTATGTATGAAGTTATGTGATATGAGCTAGACTGGAGATCCTCTTCCATAGGAAGGTAGGTGATATGAGCTAGAGTGGATTGTTGTGTGTCATTGTAAAATATTATCAATACATGATGTTCCTATCAACCCACAAGTCAAATTTGTGAGATTTTCCTTGTGTGTAAATTAGATAGATCAAAGAAAAAGGTTTCATTGTGAAACAACTTGCACATACAGTGAGCTACTTAGGCTGATTCTATTATTAATGATTTTTTTGTGGTTACCCAAATGACCTATGGTTAGGATTCTACTCTACACCTCTATGAATGTATTCATTTCAAGGTCCCTATTCAACCCATATTATAATAATTAATAGCAAAGATAATCATGAGAATTTTAGTGAGTAATGTACCTTCCGTCTTTCTTTCTACTATTCTAGGGGCATGTTGTATTGAAACAGAGGTAATGCATTGAAAGCATTGTATTATCTTTGATTCAACCCTTATTGTAATAATTAACTGTGAAGGTAATCATGAGAATCTTGAATTTAGTGAATAATGTATCTTCAGTCTTTTAGGAAGATATAAAGGGCAGGGCCTGAGATCTCAGCAAGGACTAGTGGCACTAGGTAGGTGAATGAAAAATATGTATTAATTACCTACATGCTACAACATGGCAACACCAATAGAGCCTTTGTGCCTTTTCTCTTCAAAGGGAAACTAGCCATTTGAGTGAGCACGCTTCCGCCTCCTCACTTAACCAACCGTTAACCAACATAGTTTACTTTGGAACTATATGATAGGAATTATGACTTAAGAGGCTTGGGAGGTCTGTGAGGCCAACTATGTCGGCATTCATGATGCTCCACTCAGTGGAAATTACTGGGCCCCGACTAGGAGGTCCAACAAATTTGCAGGAAGCTCCCCCACAATAATCCAAAAGCTGCGAAGGGTGGGCGACATCCTGGTGGACATTCTGAACCTGAATACCCTTGGGCACTATTGGAAATTCATCAGACAACCTCTTTGGGGATGTTTTATGAGTAAGTCCTGGAAATTCCTCAGACATCCTCTCTAGGGATGTTTTATGAGTAAGTCCCTACAGACTCCATTCTCATCATCAGGGACTCTCTCACCATTATGAACTAGATACAGGGGAAGTGTTCTCTTGAGGTCCTTCTCTATGCAATTGGAAGCAGATGAGCTTCAATTCTAATTTTTTGGAGGTTATATTCCAACACGTTTACAACGAGTATATTCGAGCACGTTTATATTGAGTAAAATAGGGAAGCATATATTCTTTCCAAACGCGGTCTCTTTATGTCCTGGTTTTTTGTTTTTTGAAATGTTTTTAGATGGTAGTGGTAGTGCTATGTGTTCATGAGTTATAACTTCTTTCCAACTACCCTTTTTTTGGATCTCTCAGGCGTCCTTCGATTAAATATTTGATCCTTGTTTTCCTCTGTTATATGTCTATTCACAAATCCTTTGGAGAGGGGTTCAAACCCTCACTTAGATTCTTTTTTCTTTATTTTTTCTATATATTTTTGTGATGTATTTTGGATTGGATCCAATCAGAAAAGTTGAATCTCATATCAGTACATATTTCATCGAAATTTTCTTTTTAAGCACGACCAATCCTATCTTCTTATAGTCATATACTTGCATAAAACCAAGGAGTGTAATGTCAGTGTTAACACTTTTATGAGACATGATTATACTCTTTCCTGGATACTGAAGATATGCATATGAAAATAAATATACACCATTTAATGTTTATTCACTAACCTTTGAAAATGTAGCCTTTCTATTCTTTACCAATGGCAAGTAGTTGCATTTTTTATTCATTCCAATCAAGAGAATCTATACATTTTACTGGTTGAAAAACATAGTTGAAAATAAGGATGTATCAGGTGGGTAAGTGTAGTGGAAGGTTATAGACTGTAATGTTCATTTCCAAGCGAAGCCTTAAAATTCAGTCTTAGCCTGAGCTTGAATTCCTTTGCCATCCCCAAGGCAGGCTAGTTGTTATTGTTTTCATAATTTAACACAATACGAGCACAAGTGCAATGGTAACATCATTTGATAGGAAGAATAGTCACAGGAGTTGATCTTTAGATAATAGCTCCATGGGCAGAACATGTAATTTATTATTGATATCAATGTGTGCAAACTTGGGTAAACACTGGAAAATCATGATTTTATTATATGAATACATGAATTGATGTTTTAAAATTATTTAACTGATTAAAGAAATCAACTTTTTTAGAAGTTGTCAACCCATTTGTTGATAAGTAGCCTATAAAGTTTCACCTGGTCCAGATTCACCAAACTCATGTAATTCATATGTTTTGCCAGGTTTTGCACAAGTGGACTACCTAGTGATATCGTGATCGAAGTGGGTGCAATGTCTTTCTATCTACACAAGGTTCAATTTATTTTCTGGCTTCACCATAACACTTTTGGGAATTTAAAAAAAATAAGAAAAAAAAAGTGAATCATTAATTCGCACAAAGTTTGATCAGTTGCTCTAGAAGCTAGATTTTCGAACAATTTCCTGCTAGTGATGCAAGGTTTGATTTAATTTTGCTTTCAAAACCAAAATTTTAGGCCATCTTCATACATGATACATATATGTAAGTTTTAATTAATTTCCTGGTTTGAAGTTCTATTATTTAGGTTGCGGGCTTTAGTTCATCAGTTTTGATATATTATTTGGTTTCACAAAAATTCGGTAATTCTTCTAGTTGCAGATTTATGATTGATGGCCCTAGATCCTTGATTAAAAGTATACTTCAATATGCACATTTTGTATAAATTTTATTGATACCCCTTTGCTATTTTTCGTATTGCCACATCTAGCTTTTTTTAATCTGAGATTAATTAATTATGGATTGGAATCTATCTTGGCAATTCCAGTTTCCTCTGATGTCAAGGAGTGTGAAGTTGGAAAAGCTCATAGCAGAGTATAAGGAAGATGAAATCTGCTGCCTCTCTTTGTTAGACATTCCTGGAGGGCCTGAGACTTTTGAACTTGCTGCCAAATTTTTCTATGGTATGAAATTGGAGATCACGCCCCATAATGTGGCTGCCTTGCAATGTATTGCTAATTATTTGGAAAATACAGAGGAGTACGAGGAAGGAAATTTATTAACAAAAGCTGAAGGATTTCTTGACCAAGTGGCACTTCGGAGCTGGAAGGACTATGTACAAGCCTTGCAGAGTTGTGATGGATTTATTCAGAAAGCAGAAGAGCTACAAATAGTGAGGAAATGTGTGGATTCTCTTGCAATGAAGGCCTGTACTGATCCCAGCCTTATTGGATGGCCTATGCAAGAGCAAGAGGGGCTGCATAGTCCAGGTGGTAGTATTCTCTGGAATGGTATTAGCACAGGGGCAAGACATAGGCATCCTCAATTAGATTGGTGGTATGAAGACATTGCAGTCCTCAGCCTGCCACTGTTCAAGCTTTTAATCTCTGCAATGGAGGAGAAAGTAATACGAGCAAAAAATATTGCAGGAGCCCTTGTATATTATGCTAAGAAGTCCATCCCAGGACTCACTAGGAGACAGGCAGGAAATGCAAACTCGGGTCTGCCCTTGGGATCTGCTCCTTCTGAGTTTGTGCTTTTCCTCTACCTCACAATATACACAGCGACCAAGCTTCCTAGTGTGGTGGATCTGCTTGTTCCCAACAAGGCCAATCTTTACAAACTGTAGAATGAGATCAGGGAATGGCCCATGTATTTGCCAAATATGGCAAAACTGTAGGCAGAATTGAGGATGTCTTTGCCTAACTAGGTTGGAAATTGTATTCCAGGAAACTTCTCACAATCCAATCAAATCGAGAATTGCATACTTGTAAGTTATTACTTTCTCTCTTACATTTTCAGTGGAAAATTGGAAATTGTATTTGGCACTATGGCTTTTCAAGTTGATTCAATGTTATTTCAATCTTAGAATTCGAGGATTTTGTAAGAATTCATAGATCTTAGTGTGCATGTGTTTGTGTGTCCTTGCAGATTCACTACTTACAATAGCCCATAGAGTTTGGTATAATTGTCTGTAGAAATACATATATAGTGATATGATATGATCTTAAAATGTATAATTACAGAAAGCATGATCCCTCAACGATTAAAGCTTTGATGAGTAACATTCATATGTGTCTACATAGGTATTTACAATTCTAAATATCACTTGATTTTGTTCTAGACCCTGACTGCTAAGTTGCTAACTCACTATGAACTGGAAATCCTAAACATCATCTAACAGTTATCTTCCTACACCTCCATTTGGACTGAAGAATTTATATAATCAGGTTCTTAGTTTTCCAGTTTGATTTTGGTTACAACAACTTCCAATTCTATACCTATCATTGCCATGATGATTGAGTTTCCCATTACTTAAAGCCTTTGTTTATTGATTCCACTGAATGAGCCAAGTTCATGTTAGAGTCTGTTCTCAAATTTACTGTTCACAACCTTACATTCACCATCTCAGAACAGTAAAGCAAGAATGTAAATTTCATATAGAAAAGTCTATAATAGAGCAATACAAACTTACAATGGTTCTAGATAATTCTTAGTGCATGTCACTAGAACTCAAGCTTCTCTTGCAATATTGGCCTTGAGGGCTTCTTTTCATTAAAATTCATAATTTAAGAGTTGACAAAATTCAAACAGAATTCCTGTTTCTCAACTAATTGATTCCCTTTTATATCTTTTCTCATCGCTTTCTTGTGAACTCTTGGACTTCCTTCTTGGCAATTATGACCTTTTGATTTAAATAGGATATTTTACACCAAGTATTTGTCTTTAGTTGAAGCCATAGGCTACCATGTGCCTTATCATCTAGATAGGTTGACCCTAGTCTTATTCACATTTCTAATTATTTAACCATATACTTTTTATTATTAACTATATAATAGTTTAGATAATATATCATTTGTTTTTGCAAATTTAACCCAAAATAAATAAATCTCAATTTCTAAAAAAACCTTTAACTAGTGTCTAGCTATCTCAAATTCTATCACAAAATTAATAAAACATTTAAATTCAAAAATTCAAAATATATTTTATTTTAAGATGTCCAGGTCAATATTATTTTGAAACATTAAAACCAACGATCAGTATAAAATGTAAGTACTCAAACAAAATACGCAGAGTTATATATATTCCCAGACTAGGCAAGGACCAAAGAAATATTCCCATGTATTAAACATACACTACTTCAACCATATGAACTATAATTATCCATGTCAGCCATGTAATCTGAAACATGGTCCAACCACCCTTGAAATAACTTATTTCCTAACTTATCACACTATGTTTCCTAATTTATCCAAAATTTGTGAAGAAACCTTCCTCTGGACTGCCTTTCTCATATTCTCTTTGAGATTGCATTCATGTCTAGGCACTGGAGTGCTGATAACTGTATCAAGCAAGATGCTAAATTTTCAATTTTTAATGTTGTGGCAGGGAATGCAACTGTGTTGTTTTCTAATATCTTTGGGTGAATTGGTAATGGATTTTGTGACAGAAGCAACAAGTTGGAGGACTCTCTAGTATTTGTGTAGAACATTCAAAATCTCAAATGGGGGAGTGGGTTTTGAGAGTATAGACATTAGAATTAAACTCTAGATGCTGGTTACAATGTTCCCCTCATGTCACATCTTGGAGATGCCCATGAAATTTTGTAGAGGAAGAGAGTAGAAGTAGGGAAAGAAAAAGGTTGGAATCTGGATAACTGTTTAATTTGGGCTACAGTTGGTACTCTATGTACTCTGCATCTGGGGAATTAACACTGTGGGTAGAGAGTTTTGTATATTGTTCAAGAGTGAATTTTTGTTTAGCCATTATCATGTTCAAAATTCAATAACATTTTGCATTAGTGCTATGTGCAAATTTAGTGTTTTAATTAGCTTCATTTTTCATTCTTATTCAACTAACAAGAACAAGTATAATTTATTATCTTTGAGGTGTGGGATTTAGTCTTTACCAGGTCTCAAGTTCAAATCTCATGGGAGAGTTGAGGATGGAAACCATATTTGGGGAATTAAAGTATCCCAAGGGATATCCAAGCTAGAATAAGCTTCGCACATTTCTTGTGATAGAATCCCATTGGAGAGCAAACCATTACTCCATCCACCACAGAACTGGTCCCAACCTAAACTCAACATACTTGTAAAAAAAAAATAAACGAAATTCATCCTAAATTTATTTAGATTTGTTGAATTGAGGCTTCTGTGATCCATATCAAGTTTATGAAAAGTTCTTCGGCGTAAATCACATGATAATACATTTGTCAACATGTTTCAAACCAACAAGTGTGGTTCATCGTCAGGAAAATTTGAAGAATCCGATCATGGCTACATATTAAATAGGGAGAGCAGATCTTCCAACGGCTAGGTTTGCCTGAAAAACGGCTAAATTAGGTCAGACAGGATAAACGGTTAAAATTGACTAAGAAACGACTAGATTTTACTATTCAAATTGTTTAAATTATAATAATATTAATATGATAACATAAATATTATTTCAACGCCTATCAAGTGTTATTTTAAGGGAAAGGTTACCAAATGGAATATAATAATAGATCTAGGGAAAATTACGATTAGTAATTGAAAAAATTAATAATAATAAATATTGTATTATTGTTATAGTATTAATCTTAATATTAATGGCTTGTATAATTAATTAATATAAATTCAAAAGTAAGGTTATTTAATGGGAGTAAGTATTAATGGAAATTAGTAATTGTAAGGATTAATAATAACTAAAATAATATCAATAGTAGATCATACAGAAGGGAATATTTATACTAATGAATAATATATATTATTAGCAGTATACTATTAGTTATTATTATATTCTTGTTATAGTCTTATTCTTATAACTAAATAATGTCGATTTATTAGTAAAGTCATCTAAAAGGAACATATATTAATAGTTTTAGGGAAATTAGAAAATGTAAGGATTCATTGCATTATTATTAATAATAGTGTTATAATAATAATATTATTGTTAAAGGATGGGTAACTAATATAAATTTATTAGGGAGGCTGTCTTAAACTAGATAATTAATCCAGTTAAGACAAGGATTATCTCAAAAAAAAAAACACAAGGGAGATATTCAAAGAGGAACAAAAGAATTATGGATCAAGAAATCTCGAACAAGCTAGGGGAGGAAGGGGGAAACGAATACGAAGAGAGGGCAGGAATCCAGCAACTACTGATCTTCCAACCATCATCTATGTTGAGATTGGTTGGCCTTCTCGATTACTTTCTCATCCTCATATTTCCCCGGCTTGTTACTCTAGTACTTTGCTAACGCTTTTAACATCAATTTGAATCTTAATAACAATCCTAGGGACTCATTGTTGCAAATAATATTTCAACGAGTTTCTGCTTAAATAGACTATAGATTACTCAGAGGACAATTGATATTGTATTTGGTTTAACCAACGTTTGAGCCATAAGGTGTCTGATTATTCAAACAGGGGGTGTCTTTTAAACATAAAATCGAAATGGGTAGATTGAGGATAAAGAGCTTATTATATTGTGGAGAATAATAGTTTCATCTTCTAGAGTCTAGCTATAGATTTCACTGCTCACACTCGCTTGATTCTTGGTCTGAAGTTTTGGATCTGTTTCTAGTACCATATAGGTACAAGATTATATTCAGAATCAATACCTCTTGATTCATAATCAATTCCTCTTTGAACAAACTAATATATGTGTCGTGTGCCAACTTGCAAGAATATCAAAGATATGGTCACTCTTTTCACTTTGATTGTTTCTACATTCATAAGTTTAAAAAGTATTTTGGTTCAAAATCAATACCTTTTTACAGTAAGCTAACATATGGCATCATGTTGTAACTTGCAAGAATATCAGAGATATTCTCACTCTTCACAGATTGAGTTCCCCTTACAATCAAAATATCTGGAGCATTTTCAATCTGCAGGTAGGGTTTCTAACCCCAAAAGGAACTTTTTCCTTTAAAGTGAAAGAGCATCAAAACTATTTGGAGCATTTTCAATCTGTAGGTAGGGTATCTACCCCAAAAATAACTTTCACATTTGAAGTGAAAGAGCATCATTGAGGCCTCCTTTTAAGATTTCATAATTCATTTTCATAGAATGTTGGTAGTGACGATAATGTAGGTTGTTCCAGTTCCTATCAGGGGTCTGCAAAATAGTACGAAAGCGTATTCCTCTGCTTTTTGTAAAGCATTCTTCTCCAAACAGGAATCAAGAGAAACTGATTGCTGAACCTGTGAGACACTTGTGCCATTCTAGATCCTACCGTCCTCTTCTCTAGATGTCAAACTATTCACTTCACAAATATTATTTCCATCTAGTAATTCTAACAGATTTCCACCGCTGATCTCCACCCCCTTCTCAACAACTGTGAACTCAATATCATACTCTAGAATAACAAATTTATTATCATTCTTCAAATTAGCCTCTCTAAAAATACAACTGGATCGATCCTGATGACTGACTAGAGGGAATAAGCTTCTTTTCACTTCAAGAGAAAACAAGGATGCAAAACTGGACCCCTTCACATCTTCTGACGGTTGAACTTGCACGCTAGTTTTAGAAGGGCTCTCATTAACAGGGTCTTCTAGGCTCAAATCAGTTATATGTTCATGATTTGTCCTGGGTGCAGATATGGAGGTAGATACATGACCTCCTAATGCACATATTGATGGACTTATAGATTGCTTTGATAATCTGTCATGAAAATGTACATCACCAGCATCATCACCAAGTTCTACTAAAGGTACTCTTGTTAGAGGTGTATGTTTGCAGGCTCCACTGTCCACATACCAGTTGACATCAGACATGATGTCAGATGACAGGCATGAGACCATTGAGAAGTGTATCTCAAGAATGGATGAAAGCTCATCCACTTGAGCTGATGCTTTTTCACTCCTTGCAAGTCGCTTTTGGCGCTGTTTCTTGCCCTTCCCTTTCTTTTGATGACAATGGAAGCAAGGTGCCCAAACTTTTGACACTTGAAGCACTTGATGTGGCTCAAGTCCTTCTTTCCCTGGTTACAAGAACGTGGCTTCTCTTTCTTCCCTTTTTAACGCTTCGTAGTTCCTCTTTTCTTGTTGCCCTTATTCATTTTACTAATGAGGACAACATTCTGCTCCTCAATACCTGCAATAGTATCCAATGTTGTCTCCTTCTAGTTGAAGTCATTCCATAGCCTGCTAAAAATGGGAAGTTTTCTTTGGCTAGATGTCATAGCCAAACATTTTACAAAAAGAATAAGACCTATTTAATGCAATGGGCATTGGGTAGTAGCTCTTTACCCTTTACCTACTAATTTTCATTTTCATACCTGCAATAGTATCCAGTATTGTCTCCTTCTAGTTGAAGTCATTCCATAGCCTGCTAAAAATGGGAAGTTGTTTTTGGCCAGATGTCATAGCCAAAAAGTTTCCAAAAAGAACAAGACCTATTTAATGCAATGGGCATTGGGTACTAGCTCTTTACCCTTTACCTACTACTTTTCATCTTCCACGATTCTTTATATGTCACAATGCTTCTTGAATTTATGCCTTACGATGTTTCCTTTGCAATATCTGGTGCAAATTCTATTCTAGTTCCTTTTGTAAATGTTCACTACAGTTTTTAGCTTCTTTCATATGATTTTATTAGTCTTTTCTTTATTATGTAACAAATTATCCATGAATTGTTATGTAGCTATATTTAGTTCTCAATATATTCAATTTATCAGTGGTATGGAAAATGGTTAGGTTTAGATGCTTTATAGTTCTTATTGCATCTTATGCATTCTTTGAAGCAATGAGATGCGAAACGTTATTTCTCAGAGTCCATTGTATTTGTAGCTTTGAAATCCCAGAGGTGTTTGGGTGTACCCCCAACATTCTAATTTTCTTGTTCAAGATTTTGTTGATTTTAGCTTTTTAACCTAAATGAGGTCTCTATCTTGTTGCATCTAATGAAGCTTGAGAGCTAAATATAGAAGGATTCAAGAGAAAATTTTAAGTATAACACTGATGCAGAATCCATTTGGGGTGAGTCTCTCTGGGAATTATGTGTTGCTAATACCTTCTTGATTATGGTTCATTTGTCTTTCTTATTCTACAAAGACAAGCTTCATTATATTTGTTTTAGTATCAATTTTAAGTTGTTGGATCACGTTCTTTGTTTTAAAGAGAAAACTGATTTATAGGAATTTTATTGGGAACCCTGAAAGCATCTTAAAAATTAAAAATAAACAATTTTCGCATTTTTGATATTTGTTTTACTGTTGGAGTGGGTCCTAAAGATATTTTTTTGTGTTTAAGCTTGAATGCTTTTGATTTCGTTATGCATGATTTGTTAATTTGAAATCTGGATCTATAGATTTTATGCCTCGAAACTCTGCTCCCTTAGAATTTTGGAATCTATTTCCTTGTGACTTATTATACTATTTCAAACTGGTACAAATTTGCGATAGACTCGCTCTTTCTCCCATTGACAAATCTGTAGAATTTGATGAAAACTCTGTTTCCCCCTACCTCCAAATGCTCTGTCACGTTTTGTCATAGTTCTTCAATTCATGCATTTGGATTTTTCTATCCTTCTTGTAAATTGATTCATAAGGTTTCCATCCTCATCCCTAATCTCAATGACTTCACATCCATGTACATACTGGAGCCCAAACCTTTTTGGGACACTTAATTTTTATGCTTTTTAACCACTAAACGGCTCTAAAAAAGGACGTACAGATAACAAAAAGAGAACATCATGTTCCGTGAGCCCATTCCATTCATACCTTATCTGTGATGTGTATCTTGAAACACTATATGTAACCTTTACAGTAACAGCGGATGGTTTCACCTCTCCAATGTTTGGTTGCTTTACTTCGGTGATTTTGAACTCCTTGATTGGAACAACCATCCTAGACCATCCTCGAAAGCGAGTTTCTCCCTCATTATTAATATTTTCTACCAGTTGAGGCAACACATCTTGGATATATTCGCAATTTCCTATGTCGATTCCAAGTGAAAAAGATTGAAATTCCTCAGGAGGTAGTCATGGAGAGTTAGAAATTGTAGATTAAGTTTTGGAAGAGCCAAGCATCCTTCACCAGTGTAATTAATGTTGGGTACAACACTTTCATCCCACATGACTTGTTCATTTGGATAAAGAGGGAGAGCATTTATCACTTCCTTTTGAGACTATCATTTCTCAAAAGTAGAAACCATTACCTCAGTAAGGAAATCCATTCTTTCAACACATGGATCAGTGTTCTTAAGCAATTTAAGATTATTATAGACAACATCCTTAAGTTCTTTTGCAAACAAAACATAAAGCCTCTTACAAAGATCGTTACATTTTTCAATGGAGCCCACATTGGCCAATGCAAGTGTCATAGGGCTTACACTACAGACTAAGCTCAGAGCTCTTAAGGAAGTCAGTTCATAGGACTTGAACTCTACGGCTGCTTAAGACAATCTTCACTCCAATGGATACTTTCTTAAAGCTAGTTTTTGGACCAAGGCTAGTAAGATGGAGTATTGATACAGACGGGCTTGTCTCTTTAGGCTTTCCACTCTCTTTCTTGTTCAAAGAATGTAGACTATGTATTATGGCTAGTCACCTATGGCTTAAGAATACAACAAGAGGTCCATGCTTATTCTCCCATGCTCTAGGGGTTTATTTTATAGTTACAATGAAATTAAATTAGATTTGTTGGGATCTATTAGCTCAGAATTATGTTTTCAACTTCTATTTGAATTAGAGGCAACTAAGTTGGACTAAATCCTGCGTTTTATTGGCAACTAAATTAGACTAGAGTTGATAAAAACATTTTTAGCATGGAATTTTGTTTCCAACTTCTATTTTTATTAGATACAACAAAGTTTGATCAAATGCTGCATATTTTTGTTGTCTCAGAGTAAGTTTCATTGAAATAAAACTGTGTGCCTTCTCTTCAATTGATTCTGCCATAGCTATTTATTGCAATTTATTGTGACATATTGGTAAAATGACCATTATTCTGATAAAGAAGTTGTGTTTTTAGAATCGCTAGCTGCTGCAAAATTATCTTTGGACATGTCAGTAGTTTAACAGTTTCATGTAGCAAAATCAAGGACAACTGGTTTAGCTTTGAAGATTCTATAATATATGCCGTGGAAGGTGATGTGAGTCCCACTGGTCCTACCCAACTTGAGCTTCCAAGGTAATAATCGGTTTCTTGCACTTGTGATTTTAGAAGTGCCCAAACCTCGTTGGCCTTTTATAACCTCTGGTCTGTGGGTTTTCCATAGAAGCTTTGGGATATTTGTAATCATGGTTGTATATAGCGAAAATGGTTGTTCTCTATTCTAATATTGACACTGAGAAGACAATATTAATTGAAGTGGTATACAACAATATTAACTGAAGTGTTTATATAAACAACTGCTTAATCCCTTGGGAAAGAATAGTGAAAGGATTATTTTCAATTTTTGGCAAAGCTTTTCTCCTATCATTTCATCCTTGGAAATTTAAGCCGTCTTGCGAGAACCTCCGTTCAGATAATCGTTATATAAAATCCACATAAAATCTTGGAAGTATGATCCCATGCTTCTCAACTAGTTTTCGAATTTGAAAGTCCCATATCATGCTTTTCAACTGATTTTGGTATTATATATGTTTTCTCTGGCAGAATTGTGTACATGGATGTTCTCTGGCAAATCTTTTTTGTAAATTTGATCTTGCATAGGTCACTCTGTTATAGGGTGATAAAGCTCTTGGTTCTTGGTGTTCAAGACATTACTTTAATATTGTTTAGCCTAAATTTTCAAGTGATTCTCTGATTATAGAAATGCCAGGGTCATTCCTATTTCAAGGAAGTGATATTAGTTCTTAATATTGTTTCCAGGGTTGTTTCTATTTCCTATATGATGTTACTTCCAATGTAATTGCTCATTATGTAAAAGAGACCTTAAGGAGAAATCCACTATATCTAGCTTGAGTGGGCCTACTGGTTAAGAGGACGTGTTTCCTCCTAAGAGGTCACAGGTTCAAAACTAGAGGGGGTAGAGTATGTATGCCTTCACTGACTTAGCGGTCAAATCATTGTGCGAAGGTGCGTCCCCTGTCCCAAAAGTAAGGGGGTCTCATACACCAATGTGGTTTCTGGCTTGGTTGTGACCTTAAAATTGGATAATTAAAATATCCTCTAGAAATTTTGGAATTGTATTTCAAAGGTATGGGAGTGCAAGCAAGCCTTGTCTTTAGTGAGGTGCATGATAAGGTAATGTTTTCCTTCAACATGTAGAAAATCTTGTAGACGTTTGGAGGTTTATTTCGGAATACACCATTGTTTTGAGCTAGCCAAATGGCGCAGATCACCTCTAAAACCAAAATTTTGTCTTATTTTCTAGTTGTATTCCATTCATTTAATGCCTTTGTGTTATCTCCAATCCATTGTTGCATTTTACATATTCTATGAGTGATAGCCCATATCTCATTGGTGAGATGACAGTGAATCAAAAGGTGATTTCATGCTTTCGTGTTATTTCCTTAAGAGCGCATGTGTTGGGACTTGTCCATCCTCTTCTTCTAAGCATGTGTGGGTTGGGATTGCACCCTTGATTTGAGATTTGGGGCCCCAACCTTGGTTGTAGATAGTTGTGTTTCATCTAGAGGGTCTAGAATTGTGTTTGAACACCTTATTTGTTGCAAACCTAGTCATAAAGATTCATCAATTGATTTTTCATCATCAAATAGATCAATTTATATGTTATTTTATATACATGCACATAATCAACCTCCCTAGAACATGGTTGATATTTGTGTGCCTTAGACCATTAAATGACAGAAATCATAGTGAGATGTGCTTGAGTGTGGGTTAAATAATTGCATTGTGGGAGAACTAATATGCATTTACAATGTATATCAAAAGAATAAAGGTGCACGATAGAATGCATGTGGGGTCATAAGAGAGGCATCATGTCACTATACCAGGGATATAAAAATAAAAGGGTATAAAAAATGTGAATAAAAAAATGCATACATACAATATTTAGTGAAAATAGGGGTTTTATAAATTGGGAAGGTGTATTGGATTTATATTGGAAAGGGGTTAAATAATGTGATTTTTAGAGGTATTTTCCAATATGTAGTCAAATTAAGGGTATTGTTTAGTATGCCACGAACGCACATGCTATGTCAGAGGTTCAGTGAGTGAAGCCCCCGTGGAGGTGGAAGTGTACTCCGCACAAACAAAACCATCAACCACTGGCCCTTTCGGTAACGACCTGCAAGCAGATCGCAGTCTCACCCGAAGCGGTTATGGGAGGTTGGAGAACTAAGTTTCTATAGCTAGAGGGATATGCATGCTATGGCATCCATGTGTTTACTTATGTTTTATACCTATCCACAACTTCACGTACATAAAAGATTTTGCGCTCATGTTTTACTTCACATATTTGTACTTATTGCATAAACATATCTGAAAATAGTAAAACATATATTCTTTCATGCAATTCAGTAAAAAACATGCATAACAATATGTATAAACACAGATAATGAACACATATACACAAGATTTTTCCAAACTTGTTCTTCTTTATTAAGATAGATCTTCAATACATATAACTTCTTTGACCTGCACACCCAGCTGCAGATGGTCTACGCACTCAGTTGTAGACTCTTCAAGTCCTTCACATACTTAGCTGCAAAGCCTTCCCATAAGGCCCAAAATACAAACTAAAGATAGAAGATATAACTAATTCATCAACATCATATATGACTTCCCTTTTTTCAAAAAAGTATTACATCTCCTTATATAGATTCCATTACTACAAAAATATGGTCCACATAGTATGGATCTGATAAAATAATGAACTAACACCCGATGCCCGTTACAAAATAAGGGGCTTTGACCCACACCAAATATCGTAGACACTGTGTGATGAATAGAGCTTCACGGGCTTCGTGCTCTTCGCTCCTCAAAATGCGAAGTCTTTGACCAAAACTGGACCAAGTTATGTTGCGCCCAACAGGCCCTCAACACTCACATGTGACTTGTCCCAAGTCACTCAGCTACGATGCCCTTAATCTTTGTTGCAATACCATTGTAGACTACATTGTATTGTTGGAGTATTTCTGCTACTTGTTTCTCCTCTCGGTGCACCTCCTCCAACAATGCCTCTGTAGTTGGACCAACAATCTTCTACAGTACTTCTTTCTCCCTTTGCTTTAACTGCTTAAGCCTTTCATTCACTTCTCGCGAAAGTAGGAGGGCCTCATCTTGCCACGACTGAGTCCTCTCTTGCAAGATATGCTCCTTCCTCCAAAGCTCTTCCATTTGTTTCTGGAGGTTCTTTCCTTTAGTAATGTTGGAAATCCTCTACAAGACTAGTAGGGGCTTCACAGTTGCCAGGATCTCTTCCCGCCGCTTCTGCTTTACTTGTAACTCCTCCTCGATATTCTAAATATTTGGATCCTCCTGCAATGAGGTTCAAATATTCATAGTTTCATCGAACAACTTCCCACAATTTTCCACTGTGTCAGAGATTCCTTTCAGTGCAAAATTCAAATCCTTCTCCCTCTGCTCCTGTATTTCTTGTGGCATGGCTAGCTGCAACCTTATTTGCATATTAGAATCTTCATTTCATATTCAAATTTAATTTTCGCAAGCATATTATTTGATTCTTTTATTGTGAGGGTGAGATTTACGACCTTCTCTGCTGGTGGCTCCTCTTGACAGAGCTTCACATCTGGAACTGTTCTACATGTGTCTGTAATGGATTTTTCCAGTTGTTGTTTTTGCTTCCATGCCTCATCTCTTTACTTAGCGAATTGCTCCAACTCCTTTTTCAGTGAAGCTTTCTCCTTTTCCACCTAAATGGTCAAAAATGAAGTTTGTTGTTCCCACTCATGCAGCTCAGTTTTTATGCTCTGGTAGAATTCATGCAGTACCTGAATAAGAAATGTGACAATGTTCATGTTGATGTTTCTCTAGGGTTTAGCTCGTTCCCTGTCCTCTGGTGCTTCGAACTGTAGTGATCCTACTGGCACCTGCAAAATCCTAATGCTGAATGTTGTCTCTATTTGTTGCTTTGCCTGCAATGTGTAACACCCTCCGGGGTAAATTTGCATATAAACAACATAATAGGAATAGAAATACAATAAACATATCAGCCATCAAAATCCATATATACATCAATACATTTGCACATGAAAATAAAGGGAATGATTTTTCGATTAATAAATGCAATGAAACAACTGGTGATGGGACTACCATGTTCCACCTGACCATAGATTGGCTGAGCCAGGTCTCTCTTTAGCCAATCACCCCTGTGCCATATTCCAAGCATGAATGTGGGACTCATAGAACACATCAAAAAACACAAATCAATGTGGATGCCACTGGAGTTCTCCGCCTACACCGTGAGGAATTTGAGTGCCTCCTACTCTCTTAGGATTTACCATGCATCCACAGTCTGATCTAGGGACCACTAGGCCCTACACTGGGACATAATCTCTAGGCTTTACAGTGCATTCCATCCTGGAATCATTAGGCCCAACGGAGAGAAAATCCACCTCTTTGCGTTATCGTATATCCCGCCATTCACCGCAAGGGTTCCTAGGCCCATCGAGGCACATAATTTGGTTTTACTGCAACCCACAGTCTAGTTCAGGAGTTACTAGGCCAGTGTCTTTGTGCATCCTTAGTCTGGTTCAGGGACCACTACCACCATGTGTTTTTCAATTCGGAGATCCACCCCACTCAGCTTCGAATCCAATCTGGCCATCCCCACAAAACGCATGAGAGAGCACATCTCATCAAAGTATCAGGAAATGGCAAGGTTAGGCTGAAAATACTGTCACACCTAGCAAAGCCCATGCCATGGTATAAAATAAACACATGAAATCCAACGCATGCCAAATCTAGTAAGGAATATACATGCAAGTTGATACCTGCAATGAAGCCTGTTGTAGTTGCTTGATCCTACCTTTCCCTGCTTGATCTTTGCTTCCTCTTGCCTTCTTTGCTTTTCTTGATCCAATGACAAAGTGCTCCAAGAAACTCTAAGTGTCCAAGAGTATGAGAGAGAAAGAATAATGAGAGAGCTCCAAAACTGAAATGACCAAGTCTCGCCCACTGATCCTCAAAATCCTTTTTATTAATAAGGCCTGTATTTTCTTCATTTTCCATTATTTGCCTTCAATTTACTCCTTACATGCAACATGTGACATTTCACCTTCCTTTTCTCCTAATTTCCATTATTTTCATAAATAAATGTCCCAAAAATGCCATTTTTCCTCTTTAGTGCATTTGCCAATTTCCTTAGCCATAAAAAACCAAATAAACACCCGTTAGGATGTCTTGCCCACCATTCAGCTTGGAATACGTGTCCCATCATCCGTGGTATTTATATATTTTTACATGGAATTTTCACTAGGGCTATTACACAATGGTTGAGTTGTTTTCTCTAGTTGTCTCACTGCCTATGGCAGTGCCTTCAATTCTGCGATATGCTGCTGGATCTTGGCCAAGATCGCTCTATAACGATCGCCAATTCTATCCCAAGTCTTTGTTGTTACCTCCTGGACCTTCTCCTCGATCTCGTCGATGCCCCCATCAGTGAGGAAAAGTGGTATATCGCCCCTAGATTTTTTCGCCTTCTTCTTTTTCCTTCTGACGGTCGTATTTCCAGCCAACTTTGATGAGCCTTCCCTTGTGGCACAAAAATCCTTTCTTCATCACAGTTCCTTCAGACTTTGTTATACTCTTGAGTATTGCGCAATAATCTCCCTTCGGTGAAGTCCCTTTCTGCAGAGTAGTTTATAGTCCCATGCCCACTTTCAACTGCAGGTGGCACTAAGACTTACTTCCCTTTGTTCCTTAGTGCAAAGTTCTAGGGACAAAATTGTCCCTATATACTTTCAATCTGCTACCATTCACTCGTACTGGAATCAACTGACCATTTAACTTCACGAGATGAAGTGCACCACCATCAGGGATGTGCTTAATGATATATGGTCCTAGCCAATGAGTCTTAAATTTTCCTGGGAACTTCACGAATTTGCTGTCATATAATAGTACAAGATCTTCCTCTCAGAATGTCCTATTCTTGATGTGCATGTCATGCTAGATGTTCTCCCTTGCTTTCTGCACTTGTTGATGGAACCCTGCTATGAAGCTGTCTTCTTCTAGAGCCAGTAATTGTGACATCCTTTCCTTCATAATGCTAGGTTCTGACATATCTGTGAATGTTTCAATCCTCAAACTTGGCACAATGTACTCCATAGGCATAATTTCCTCTTTTCCATATACCAACCTAAAAGGCGTTTTCCTTGTCAATTTCTTGCATCTTGTCCTGTATGCCCACAACATCGTTGGAATCCTGAGATCCCAGTCATCTCTGTTCACATTACATACCTTTTTCAATGCATTCTCCAAAATCTTGTTGAAAGCTTCCACTATTCCATTTTCCTGAGGGTGATAAGGAGTGTTCTTATAGTGGTAAACTTGAAATTCCTCAGTTAATGCTTCAATGGTCTTATTCAACAAGTGTGTCCCTTAGTCACTCATCAGAATCCCTAGACTACCAAATCTAGACAGTATATATTCAAAGATGAACTTTGCAGCATTTTCTACACTGCAATCCTTCATTGGCTATGTGTAGGGCCATCTTGTCAAATAATCAACTGTAGTGATTATATACCTCACACCTATCCTTTTCCCTGGTGGACTGATAAGTCCAATAAAGTCAATAGCCCATTTGTCAAAATCTTGAAAAGTTACTTGTGGTACTAGTGGCATTTCATCTCTACTAGATGGATTCCTTGTTCTTTGACATACATCACATGATTGGTAGGATTCTTTTGCATCCTTATGTAATGTGGGCCAACATAACCGAACTCTCAAGATTTTCTACGTGGTGGCCTTTCCTGCATAATGTCCACCTGTAACTCCTCCATGAGCATCTGTCAGAACACTCTGTCTTTTGTGTTCAAAGACATATCTTCGCAGTATTCCATCTGACCCCATTTTGTACAAGTGTCCAACAATGAATGAGAAATCAACTTCTCTGACTAACAACTCGTTCTTTTGCTTCATGGTGTACTCCACGGGTACCATTCTTGTAGCGAGAAATTGAATAATATCTGTGAAGTGATCATTTGTGACTCTGATTGGGAATAACTGCGCATCAGGCAAGTTATCTTCAATACTTGTTGGTTCTTCTCCTGTCTCTATCCTTGATAGATGATCAGGCCTGACATTCAATCTTCTTGGCTTCACTACAACCTCAAATTCATACTCCGAGAATAATAACAACCATCAACATATTTTTCCTCCTAAAATAGGCTTATTCACCAAATATTTCAGCACGGAGTGATCGGTGAACATTTTGAAATGCGCTCCCAACAAATAGTTCTTGAACTTTTGTAATGCATATACCATAGATAATCCCTCTCTTTCTATTGTGCTATAGTTCTTCTCTACCTTGGATAGTTTTCTTCTTGCAAATGCTATGGGGTGATCAATTTCTCCTACTCCTGGCGATGCTAGTACTATACCCAACGCTATGAAATATGCATCAATATGTACATGAAACTCCTTATTCCAGTCCAGGAAAACCAAAATAGGTGCAATCACCATATTTCCTTTCAGTACATCCAAGATTTTCTGGCACGCTTCGCTCCACTGAAAGGTCATGTCTTTCTTTATCAATTTCTCCATAAACATAGTTATCTACGCATACCCCTTTATAAACTTTCTATAATAGCCAATGTGTCCCAGTGTCGTGTGTAATTGTCTCACTGTTTTCGATGCTGGTAAGTTCAAAATAACTGTGATCTTCACGGGATCCACCATTAATCCCTGCTTACAAACTACATGGTCCTACAATATACAAAATAGTGCACAAAATATACAATTTTTCAAGTTCAATGATATTTGGTATTGCCTACATGTCTCCAACATCAACCTCAATCTTGCCACATGCTTCTTCAACATCCCAAAGATTGTCCAATCGTCGAAGTAAAATTTCGAAAATTTGTGTATATATTCTTTGAAGGTTGCAACTACAACTTTGGAAAATATGGTAAGAGCATTCTTCAAACCAAAAGGCATCACTGTATACTGGTAAGAGCCCCATTCTATAACAAAGTTTTCCTTATTTCTGTCCTTTGGCACAATTATGATATGGTGGTAACCCAACAAGTCATCTGTGAAAGAATATGCCTCCTATCCTCCTACATTGTCTAATACTTCATCTGTAAATGGTGTAGGGAAGGGGTCATGCAGACATGCATCATTCAACTTCCTCAATTCCACACAAATTCTGATTTCCCCTTTTGCCTTCTTTTCCTAAAACACCATGGGACTCACCCATTCAGACTCTTCGACAGGTTCAATGATCCCAGCTGCTAACATTTTGTCTAGTTCTTCCTCCACCTTTTCCTTATATTTTGGATTCAGTCTATAAGGTCTCTTCTTGACAAGCTTCACACTAGGCTTCATAGGAATCTTCACAACTCCCAAGTCTCCTACTATGCCCTTCATATCTGAGAACTTAGTGGGAAACAAATCCTGGTACTCATGCAAAAGATCTGTTATCTTGTTAACTATGTCTTCATATCAGTAATCTCCTATTGTTGAAAACTTCGGTTCATCTTATAAACCTATATTCATCTTCTTCATTTTAATGGCTTCGTTATATTAGGCATTTCTATTTTAGGTCCATTCACTTCACGGTGACCTTCATATTTTGCGATGTTGATATTGCGAGGATATTCCATCTCTTCTATAGTGATATTGTAGCATTCCATTACATTATGTAACTACGCGACCCAATCAGGTTGCCATGTACATGGAACTTCATTTTCAAAATTTTTATTCTTAACTATATGAAAGGATACATCTATAAGTGTACAATCATCTTCAAAAATAAATGTCATTATAAATCCATCAACCATCTTTCCCAACTTGCAGTACCATGTCGCAGTTCTGTTTCCAAGCACCAATTATGAGGAATCGTTTCCAAGGTATGGATGAAGCCATGCACCCATTCTTCTCGCGAAATTTATTCCCATGTTGTCATACATAGTTGTATGTGTTGTCTAGGATCAATTTGACCATCATACTTATCTGCCAGTTCTGTTTCTACTTGACCAAACCTTACCCACATCAATCTTTGACATTGTTGCCAATCTCCTATATTCTTCTTATGTGTACCCCACCATCTAGTAGGAGTAGCTCTTAGGGCTAGATCCAGAGTTAACAACCTCTAACATTCTGGCACCTGTCTTTCATAATCTCTAAAGAAAGTATCGACATTACCCAAACCATCATAAAAGGGTAAATCACATACCTCTGTTGTCATACATCGTACTACTTTAGTGATCCTCGCACATAATCTTGTAGATACTTCATGTAACCTGTTTTGCCAATTTTTTAATTCCTCTTCTGAATCTGAAGTGTAGGAATTGTCTTTCTCCCAACCCAATTTTCCATCTGCAGTAGGGTTGATCCATTCTTCTCCTTTTGTTGTTATCTGGTAAATGTTTTCGATTTCATCTGCTATGTACTCCTCTTTAACGAGTTCAATATACCTCACTCCTTCTAATGGATCTAGTGGAAGAATGACTCTTACATTGTTTATTTCAAATATCATTTTCCTTTTCCTTAAGTTAATCATAGCCATGTTAGAAAATTCCCAATCCAATCCAAGCAACGCGAGATAAGGATTACTATCATCCACAATTTCGATCACTTCAAAGTCAGTAATAGTGCGAACTCCTTCAATGTTTATCATGATACTTGACAACCTTCCTAGAGGAACAATCTTCTGTTGGTTCACCATCTTCAGTTGGATCAGTGACCATTGGAACTTTGATTTACCCATCAATTCCCAAGCCTTCTTTGACAAGATGTTGGCATCAGATCCTAGATCGAGGATAACCTAATCCATGTAATATTCTCCAATCTGTGTAGTAACCCTCGTTTCTTTTCTAGTCCTCTTCTTATGTCGATGTAGGTTATTTTACTGTGCGCATCTCACTCTATGGTACTTCCTTAGAAGCACAACAGTCTATAATTCCTTTAATCCTTCTATAACTTTCTGGTTTCTTAACAATTTCATGCAAGTCTATAGAAAAGACTTCAAAATATCTGGATCCACATCTTGTGTTGCAACTGGTACTATCTCACAGTTATTCTTCTGTGTTGGCTGCGTAGTAGAGGTTGAAGCCCCATCATCCATAAAGCTTCACCTCGCCTCCATGAATACTTTCTTTTCCTTCTGAATATCAAATGTAGGGGATTTTTCAGTAGTTTTTCTTACCCATGTAGCTTCAGCTTCCTTTTTCCCATCGGCTTTATCATCTCCAGTCGCAACTCCGCTTCTTGTTACAATGTTGATGCATGGTTCATCCTCCCTTAGCTCAACGGTCATAATTTGAAGCTTTTTTGCAGGTTGCAGATTCCTTTTCTCTTGCATCTTCGTGATAAGGATGGGACATTCTTCTATCACGTGATCAAAAGTCTTACAATAGCTGTAGGTTGTTACAGGGTTCTGATAGTCTCTTGTGAAGTGTCCTACCTGTACATAGTTATAACAGATAATCTAGCTGCGTCCTCAACCAACTCTTCCTCCTTTTCCTTGGAAAACTCCTCGAATAGCATGTTGGCATGGATCCTCATTTATATTTCCTTCAACTTGCATTCTATAAGCATTGGCAGTGCGCTCCATCATCAAGTCATAACTTCGACAATTTCTGGCATCATGGCCTAGTGATTTACAAATTTTGCAAAACAACTGCTTTGGCATATGTATGTACTTTTTTAATAAATAAAAATCTTTAGAGCAATGTTGGCCTCTTGTTCTACAAATATCGCACCACAAACTTGATCCTGGGTTCACTGGATTAGGTGCTCCACTTGCCAAGTAATCTCTGAACACAAGGCATTGATCCTTATAATGGCCCTCTGCTTTTCATTTTGTACACCATACTTCTGATCTGGTTTCTTTACCTTTCTTGAGATCTTGAAATTCCAAGGTCAAATTTTCTAGTTGGCTCTGAATTTGTTGTACTCTTGCATGAGTATCTTCGATCGGTGAAGCTTCCAGCTTCATCACAATTTCCAATGCTTCAGCTTGAGTCACGATCTTCTACTGCGTTAAGGGTAACCTAATATGTGGCAGTAGCGTAGCTATAAACCACTCTTTATGTTGTTCTGGGGGTATGTTAAATCTTACTTGTCCCATTAATACCTTGAATCATTGATCCAACTCCCACATGGACTCAGTAGCCGACTGTTTGATTTCCTTCAACTCTGTAATGCACTATGATTTTGATTCCAACTTCTTGAATTTTGATACCAACACTTTCTTAATATCATCCAATGAAGCAGCCAGATTGCTCACAGAGTACTTCATGTACCATTTCATCGCTCTTTCTTGCAGCATCATGATGAGATGCACCTTTTTTACATCTTCACAATGATTTATCTCGCTTTCGATACTACATCAACTACGAACTAGAATTGGTCAGGATCCTCTCATTCAAGCCCTTTTAAAGATAGATAGCTTAATGTCATCGACCATTTTTCTTCTTGGGGGTGTTAGGGGGAGGGGGATGAGGGATAAAGGGAGTAGATGGATGGGGAATCCCAAAGACTCCCTAATTTTTCTCGACTCCTAACTTTGATGGCGTTCAGGATGGGAGGGGGAGTACCACAGGGTTACAGGGTTACTTCCTTCTTCTTCACTCTCATACCCACCTAATAAGGGACTATATTCAGTCTCAATAAATTTCTTTGGTCCTTGCTCTACTCTATATCACTTCCCACTTCTTGTAGATCCTGGTCCTGGTTTATACTTATTCCCTCTTCATCCAAACATTAATCTAATTGCATTCATAGTACGCCCTTTTCACATAAAATAGTTTTAATCCACAACCTCAATGAGTTTAGGTACTTACCTCACAGACCCTTGAAAAATCTTTGCTCAACTTCACTGTAAGATACATTCATGTCTATTGTGAATTCATTAATAAATCATCCCAGGATACTTTCAATCCAAACATCAACTGCTCTTGAGATCATGTTGTTAGTATTCGTGAGTCGTTGTATCAATTTTGGGCTCTGCGTGGCAGGCTCTTCATTTTCTAAACAAGTCTTATGCTCAATAAACTTGATATCCATTCATATAATTCATTAGAAAATGTTACGAAGAAGATCTCATGATGTTCTGTATAGAGATACTACTGCAACCAGGCTTCAGTCGACAATCGTGGATTTCTGTTCTCCTAAAATACAAATTCTCGCTCTTTTTTCTCAACCCCTTCCTGGATTTCATTCTCCGATGGATGCCAAAACATATCCCTAAAATAGATCCCGGTCCTGGCAAAGGAACCATTTGTTGGCTCAAGGGGCTTGGACCCAGGTTCAAAGTGTACTTCGCACCAACAAACCCCTCAACCACTAGCCCTTTCGGCAATGACCTACAAGCAGATCGCAGTCTCACTCGAAGTAGTTATGGGAGGTTGTAGAACTAGGTTTATGAAACCATAGGGACATGCACACTATGGCATCCATGTATTTACTTATGTTTTATACCTATGTACAACTTCACATACATAAAAGACTTCATGCTAATGTTTTACTTCACAGATTTGTACTTATTGCATAAAAATATCAAAAAATAGTATAACATATATTATTTTGCACAATTTAGTAAAAATCATGCATAAAAATATACATAAACACAAATAATGAACACAGATACAAGAGATTTTTCCAAATTTCTTCTTCTTTATTAAGATAGATCTTCAATACATACAACTTCTTTGACCTGCACACCCAGTTGCAGGTGTTCTGCGCACTCAGCTGCAAACTCTTCAAGGCCTCCTCACACTCATCTATGGAGCCTTCCCTTAAGGCCCAAAATACACACTAAAAATAGAAGATATAACTAATTCATCAACATCAGATCTGACTTCCCTTTTTTTGACAAAGTATTACATCTCCTTATATAGATTCCATTGCTACAAAACTATGGTCCACATAGTATGGATTGACAAAATAATGAACTAACACCCGACGCCCATTACAAAATAAGGGGCTTTGACCCACCCCAAAGCCCCTAGACACTGCGCTATGAATAGAACTTTGTGGGCATTGTGCACTCCACTCCTCAAAATGCAGAGTCTATGACCAAAACTGGACCAAGTTGGGCCACGCCCAACAGTCAAAAGTACCAACAAGAAGTGAGTGACAAAGAGATGGAGCAAGCTCTCTTGACTCTGATTGAAACTCAAGTCAGATGCATTGCAGGTGTTTGAGTTAGGCTTCCATAGTCAAGCCATGAGTAGAAATTGAAGCGGTGTTGGAGGGTAAGTCATAACCTTATAATGAAATTGGGGCAATCCTTATTCTTGAACCGATCAAAACACTATTTGTGGAGGATTTCCATTGGGGCAGCCTGATCCTCCTCTAACATGATTGGTTGTGATTGTACTGACATGGCCCAAAGGTGGAACTTGGAAGGTTCACCTAAGAAATATCATAGTGAGCAATAGAGGGATGAAGGGGCGGAAGGATGCAACAAGATGACATGCTTCTGGCAATTTTTCCATTGGCTAGAGGGGTGGCCCGTAAACCACATAAGCTTGAATGTTTAACATGGAAGGATGAAGGGGTGGTGCTATAGGAAGGTGGGAATGAAAAGGCCGGATGATGTCACCTCTCACCCTTGAGGAATGTGATGTGGAAGAATCGAATGTAACAAGTAAGGTATTATAGGATGACATAAGGAGGGTGCATGGTAGGTCCCACAATATTATTTTGGTGCTAATGGTCAGGTATTGGCCCACTTATCGCGTTAGCCTGATGGGATCTCCAGAAACCACATGACTGATGGAGCATTAGGCTGATTGGGGATACAATGTGGAAGTGGAGGAGTGTTTATATTGGTGGGGAGTGGATCCACTAGGCCAAGTCAGAAATGGTAAATCATGGAGCTAAGATCCATCGGACCACGTAGGCCCGAAGATCTCTCCCTGAGAGAATAAAGTAAGGAGTCAAGAGTAAGCATTGAGAGGAGACTTGATGGATGATGTAATTCATACCACACTGGAAAAGAACATATTTAATTGGTGGAGAAGGTGTAACAATCCCTGGTTAAAAGTTCATGTAATAAAAGTTAATAAAGGAAAAATAAGACCACGGTTAAGGGACACTTATTCCAAACTGGATGTTGGGCAAAGATATCCTAGTGGGCATCGCTGGATGTGTTTATGGCTAAGGGAAATTGGCAAAGGAAATGGCTAAGGCATTAAAAAGGAAAAAATGTATTTTTGGCATATTATTTATGAAAATAAAGGAGAATAGGAGAAAATGAAGGTGAAAGGTCACAGGCTGCATGTGAGGAGTAAAATGAAGGAAAATAATGGAAAATGAAGAAAATAGAGGCCTTACTGATAAAAAGGCTTATGAGGATGAGTTTGAAACCTTTTGTCAGTTTAGTTTTGGAGCTCTCTCATTATTCTCTCTCACTCTCACTCTTGGACACGTAAAGTTTTCTTATAGCATTCTAGCTTTGGAGCAAAGAATGGAAAAACAAGGAAAGGTAGGAAAAGGAAAAGGAAGGAAAGAAAAGATCAAGCCAGGAAGAGCATGATCAAGCAACTTCAACAGGAATACTTGTAGGTAAAATATTCCATGTGTGATTTCCTAGATGGTTTTCACATGCATGGATTTCCATGTTGGTATATGGTTCTTTTGTTGTTGGTGGCATGGTTTTGCTAGGTTATGACAGTGGTTTTCAACCTTTCCTTGCCTTTTTCTAGATAGCCATGGTGTGATGGGATTTTTTTCTCGGTTTTGAGGTTTGGAATTACCGGATGGAATTGGAATTCGAGGTGGTGGTGGTCTTAGGAAAATTCCCAAAGGCCTAAGAATCCCTTGACCATTTTTGGCGGGATACACATTAAAGCCTGAGGGTGATATCCCACTTTAGGGCCTAGTGATCTGTTGTGGATTGCGATAAATCCTAAGAGACTGGTGTCTCAATTTAGGGTCTAGTGATTCAGTGTGGATTGCAGTAAATCTTGAGAGATAGGGAGATGGAAAATTCCTAAAGGATAATGATGGAGTCTGGATGCATTCCAATCTCGGTTTGGTTTTGTGATCTCGGTGCTGGTTTTGGTGAGATCGCAGTTTGGTGAGGGAGGAGGTGGTTTAAACTCTAGATTCCCTTGGTTTTTTTGGATTGGTTTATCCATGAGATCCCACATTCATGCTTTGAATATGTCACGAGGATGACTCACTGAAGGAAAGATTTGGTTAAACCATGTCTACAGTCGGGTGGTACGTGGAAGTCCCAAACCTGGTCAACTTTGCCTATGCTTAATAAAAGCTAACTTCTATTTCTTTTGTAATTGCTATTATGTAGCCTTAATGGTTGTAATCTAATTTGTATTTACATGGTTTAATGTTCATTATAAGCATGGTTATGTGACTGGTTATAGTCATGGTTATTTCATCCATTTACTTGTAACTGAAAGGATAATGGACCGAAGACCTAATTGATGTCAAACTAGTTAAGAAAGAGGGTAGTGGTCCTTCTTGTCAAGTCCCATATGAGTTATCACTCATTTATGCTCTGTATTGTATTCGTTTCCTATATATTGCATTGATGCCAATTGTTTGACAGAATGTCAGTCCTGGTTAGGGATAGTCAAGCATAGTCCCGGAGTCAGTTTTTGATTTATAAGTCTTGTTATCATGTAAATTATGGATTCTAAAAGCTGCAGGGGTTTTTAGGCTGTGGCCTGGACTCTAGGCTTAAAAAGTGGCACAATTCTCAAAGTTCCAAGAACAATTCTTAGGATAAAGGTCCCTAGACGCATGCATACCTTAATGTGCGAGCTTCTGGAGCCTCCTAGATGCACCCTTATCCATATCAAGGGAGCGTCTGGTGGTTTAATGGTATAAAACTCAGTGGGACCTAGGGCCTGGTAAGGGGAATGACTAGGACGCATTCTGGGAGTCCTATATCATGTGAAAAAGGTATGGTATGGTGTCTTTCTATCGATTTCCCTTCCTTAACGGACACATAGGTAGTTGAATCATAACATATTAACTTCTTCTCACATGTTTAGCCCGGTTGGCCGATTAATTGGGTATTTGTGGGAGGTGGTCATTACAGAGTGCTATCAGAGCGTGGTTCACCCCTCATATTAGATGGGTTGTGTGTTGGTCATGCATTCATGTCAGTTGCATATGTGTTTCTTGTGTTGTAAGACCATGTGCTTGTTGTATTTGTATGGTATGGGTTATGGTTGTAGTGAGGTTGCCATGGGAAGTTGATGGTGTTGTTGAGGAGTGTGTCGTCATGAGTGTATGGTTGATTATGCATTGTTTATGCACTTTAGTATTCACATGTGGTCAAATGTACAGTGATGTGGTGGTTGTTATCATGCATGAGGTCATGGTATGTGTAGCTGATATGGTCATGCATCGATGACTAGACTCTAGATAGAATAATGGTTATATGGTTATATGGTTATATGTTATATTTCTATATGTTATCATGATTAAGTTATACATGTATCACACTGATTTTTTGATCTTGCAGATGAGGTATCCTCCCTGAATTATGCTAAAGTACGCTGGTTCATTGTGATTTGGTTTAGTTGACATGATCTACCAAAAAGGAATAATATCACAGATGACTAGAATGATGGTAGACTACAGCTCTCGAGACTCTCCCTATGGATAAAATAAGCAACGTGGTGTTGGGAACTATTCTGATTTGGAAGATACACCAAGAATTTTAAAGGCAGAAATAAGGAGTTGTAAGGAAGATAATGACACAATCATACAGGCATAGGAGAAACAAGCAGAGGTAAATGCAGTGATACTTCATATTTTTTTAGAATTGCAACGACAACGACCACTTCAGATTAGCCATGAGAAAGAGGAAAAAACTAACGAGGCATATGGAAACAGGTCTCATGGTGAGTACATGTTGGATGGAGAGGACATGATTAGATATGGAAAGTCATTGGATACTCCAGATAGGAGTGGCGATAGACAAAATTACTATACTAGTTTTGGTTTTGATAGGAATTATGATCTACATTGTTATCATCCTTACAGGAGGAGTGAAAAGGGATATTTGATGATGGATGAGTTTAAGAAATCAAAGCCACTTACATTCAAAGGGAAAGAAAATATCTGGTGGGAGGATGTGAAGAATGTTCAAGGTATCTCAGAGGATGAGTTGACTTGGAATGAGTTTGAGATGCTCTTCAGGAAGAAGTGTTTTTCAGAAAGGTACTATGATGACAAAGTTAACGGGTTTTATGAATTGTAGATGGGTTCCATGACAAATGATGAGTATACTAGCATGTTCTTGGAGTTGTTGAGATATATTCCTTACCTCAAGGAGGAGAATGCCAAGGTTCAGAGATTCAGTGGACTACCAATAGCATATAGAGACCGGATTGAGTTTGATGAGCCTAGGTCATTGGAGGAGGTCATCCGAAAGTTGAAACATTGTTATGAGCAATCAAAGCACAAAGTTGAGACTAAGCATGAATTGAAAGGAAATGAGAATGTTAAAGGAAAATGAACACCAAAGCGAGGAAGACCTCAAGAATTTCAATACAGTTGAGAAGGGACATGGAGAGCATCAGACTAGAGGTGATGGTAGAGCATCGTTGCAGTGTTGGATATGTGACAAGGATCATCATAAGAGGGATTTTCCGTAGTATCAGGGTGGTAGACCCCAAATCTATAGTTCTCAGGAGGCACATATATTTGGGGATGTTGGTCATAATATTCCTCGGATTTATGCAGTTGTTGATAGAAGGCAGGCGAATCATCAGGAATCTATCATTAAGATGGACGATAAGCTTTGTGATCAAGTTGTTTCTATTTTGATTGATCCCGAATCTAATTATATTCATATTAACCCTAACCTAGTGGATAAGTGTGGTTTGATAAAATAAGCGCATGCAGAATCTTGGTGTAACGGCCCTAGTAAAAATTTCATGTAATAAATGTTGATAAAGGAAAAATAAGACCACAATTAAGGGACACTTATTCCAAGTTGAATGTTGGGCAAAGATATCCTAGTGGGCATCACTAGATGCGTGTTTGGCTAAGGAAAATTGGCAAAGGCTAAGGCAAAGGCATTAAAAGGAAAAAATACATTTTTGGCACATTTATTTATGAAAATAAAGGAAAATAGGAGAAAAGTAAGGTGAAAGGACACAAGTTGCATGTGAGGAGGAAATTGAAGGAAAATAATGGAAAATGAAGAAAATAGAGGCTTCATTAATAAAAAAGCTTATGAGGATTAGTGGTCAAGTTTTTGCTAACTTTTATTATTTCAAGCTTGTAGCTTTCTCATTATTCTCTCTCTATCACTCTTCGTCACTTAGAGTTTTCTTGGAGCACTCTAGCTTTGGATCAAGGAAGGAAAAGTGAGCAAAGGGAAAGGAAGGAAAGCAAGGATCAAGGAATAAGAGCAAGATCAAGCAGCTTCAGTAGGAATACTTGTAGGTAACCTTTTGCATGTGTGATTTCTTAGTTGGTTTGGACATGCATGGATTTGCATGTTGGTGTATGGTTCTCTAGCTTTCGGTGGCATGGTTTTTCCGGGTTATGATAGTGGTTTTCAGGATAGCCTTTCCTTTTTCCAAATTCCATGGTGTTGGTATTTTTATTTTGGTTTTGAGCTTTGGATTACTGGATGGATTTTAGAATACAGGGCGGAGGTGGTATTAGGGTTCATTCCCAAACACCTAGGAATCCCTTGACCGGTTTTGGTACGAGACACGGTAAATCCTAAGGGAGAAGTCTAAGTTAAGGGCCTAGTGATCTAGGTTTGGATTGTGGTAAACCTTGAGAGACTGGTCTCAGTTTAGGGCCTAGTGATCTGAGATTGGATTGTGGTAAATATTGAGAGATAAGGAGACTGGAAAATTCCTTAAGGATAGTGATGGATTTCAAATGGTATTCCAAGTTCGGTTTGGTTGTGATCGGAGCACCGGTTTTGGTGTGATCATGGTTTGGTGAGGGTGGAGGTGGTTTAACCTATAGATTCCCTTGGTTTTTATTGGATTGGTTGTTCTATGAGATCCCACATTCATGCTTGGAATATGGCATGGGGGTGATTTGCTGAAGAGAGATTTGGTTCAGCCATGTCTATGGTCGAGTGGTATATGGAAGTCCCGAATCTGGTTAGATTTGCCTATAATTAATAAAAGATAAGTTCTCTTACTTTTGTACTTGTTTACATGTGGATTTATTGGTTGTCATATCTTTGATATTTATATGGTTTAATGTTGGTTATTAGCATGGTTATGTGACTGGCTCATGTCATGGTTATTTCATATATTTACTTGTAATTGTTAAATGGATGGACGCAAGACCTAATTTATGATATAATAGTCCAATGGGGGAGGAGGTGATCCTTCTGGTTATGTTTCATAAGTTCTTTCAATCATTTATGCTTTGTCTTGTATCATAGACCTGTAGGTTACATTGATGCCAAGTGTTTGACAGAATTTCAATCCTAGTTGGGGATGCCCAGGCCTAGTAGTGAGGTTGATTTTTGATTTATCAACATTTTTATCATGTGTTTGATGGATTTTGAAGGTTGTAGCAAATTCTGGGTAGACGCTAATATTATGGCCTAGAAAAGTGGCTCAAATCTCAGGGTCGTTGGCACAGGTCTGTGGATAAAAGTCCACAGTCACTGGCACAGAGGCCTATGAGAGAGAATTTGAGTTCCTGGTCATTATCTTGCCTATAACATGAGAGCGACTTTGGGTTAAGAGGCGTAAAACATCAGTGGGACCCAAGGAAAACATGTCTGAGTGGTTGACATGTCTCCTGGGGGTGTAATTGCTGATGTGGATGGGTTTTTTTGATGAGTTCCGTCGATTTAATTTCCTTAAGGTCACCAAGGATATTGAATCCCTTATAGTAACCTCTCTCATCACATGTTTTCCGCACTGGTTGACTTCTAGGTTGGACCTGGGAGGAGGGGGTGTTACATATTGGTATCAGGGTGTGGTTGTGCTCCCCTTGGGTAAAGGTGCTTGGTCATGCACGCATGTCAGTTGCATGTGTGTCTCTTACACTTTCATTCTAGGTTCTTGTCGCATTGCATCATGTTGATCATGATTGTAGTAAGGATGTCATCAGGAGCTTCATGTGATTTTGTGGGATGCATCGTTGGAAGTTTATGACTGGTTGCATATGGTTATATGTCTCTTACATGTTGATTATATGTCACTTGACTACATCTTTCTATGTCAGGTGCATTCTTGAATGTTTTGATTACATGTATCAGTCTTGTAGGTTGATTACAAGAATTGATCATTTATGCTCAAAAACATGCATTCATATGTATGTGTATTTGATTAGGCATTGCTTATGCATGTTGATATTTTCATGTGGTAATGTGTATAATGGATTAATGGTTGTTGTCATGCATGAGGTCACATCATGCATTGTTGATATGGCCTTGCATTGATGACTGGACCCTAACTAGAATGGTGTGATAAACTTATTTGATACATGTCTATATGTCATTATGATTATGTTATGAATGTATCACGTTGATTTGATGATCTTGCAGACCAGGTCTCCTCCCGGAATTATGCTAAGGTACATTGGTTTGTTGTGATTTAGTTTAGCTGACATAGTATGTCTTGCAAGAAAGAGATCAGATGGCTAGCAAGGTGGTAGACTACATAGAATCTCCCTATGCATGAGATGGGCAACATGGTAGGGGGCACTCTTCTGACCTGGAAAACACATTGAGAAGCCGAAGGAAGAAATAAGGAGTTGTAAAGTAGACAATGACAAAATCATGCAGGCACAAGAGAAACAAGCAGAGGTGAATGCGATACTACTTCAGAGTTTGTCAAATTTATAGCGACAGGGACCACTTCAGATCAACCATGGACATGAGGGTAGAAATAATGGGCCATATGGCATTAGGTATCCTAGTAGACACAAGTCCGATAGATTTGTCACGATCAGACATGGAAGGTTGTTGGACACTCTGGATAGGAGAGGTGATCGACATAGGTACTATTCCAGTTTTGGCTCTAATAGACATCATGATCATCATCATCATCATCCTTATAGGAGGAGTGATAGGGGATACTTTTCGGATGATTTTAAGAAAGAAAATCCACCTACCTTTGATGGAGAGATGAAGAAATCACAGGATGCAAAATCTTTGTTGCTCGGTATGAAGAAATTCTTTTGATTGCATGATTATTCAGAAAACATGAAAGGAAAGATAGCCATTTTCAGTCTCAAAGGTAAAACATATATTTGGTGGGGAGACATGAAGAATGTCAAAGGTATACATGAGGAAGATTTGAA
Organism: Pinus tabuliformis; assembly: GCA_031772625.1. Lineage (NCBI taxonomy): Eukaryota > Viridiplantae > Streptophyta > Pinopsida > Pinales > Pinaceae > Pinus > Pinus tabuliformis. Next base: position 1,453,275,697 of record CM062817.1, read on the forward strand.
TTGGCATGCATTTGAAAGGCTCTTCAAGAAGAAGTACTTGTCGAAGAGGTACTATGATGACATAGCTAAGGAGTTTTATGAGTTGTGGATTGGTTCTATGAAAGATCATAAGTATACTAGCAGATTTATGGAATGATTGAGATATGTGCCTTACCTCAGGGAGGAGAAGGCCAAGGTTCAAATATTGATCAATGGATTGACAGTTGCATACAGAGATCATATTGAGTTCGATGAGCCTAGATCGTTGGAGGAGGCAATTCGAAAGTTGAAACATTGCTATGAGAAGTAGAAGCGCAAAGTTGAGCCCAAGCATGACTTGAAAATAAATGAGGAAGCTAAAGGAAAATGGACACCAAATAGAGGAAGACCTCAAGATGCAAGTGAGAAACAAAATTCATTTCCTTACAAGAGATTGAGTACAACTAAGAAAGGATGTGGAGAGGAGCAAGCTAGAGGTAGTGGTAGGGAACCATTGTAGTGTTGGATGTGTGGTAAGGATCATTGTAAGAGGGATTGTCTGTAGTATCATAGTGGTGGTAGACCCTAGATCCACAGTGCTCAGGAGGCGCATACGGTTGGTGATGTTGGTCATATCATTCCTCGGCTCTATGCATCTGTGGACAACATGAAAACAGATGATCAGGCATTGATCATTGAGATGGTTGGTAAGCTTTGTGATCAAGTTGATTCTATTTTGATTGATCATGGATCTAACTATAGCTATATTAATCTTAACCTCATGGATAAGTGTGGTCTGAGAAAATAAGTGCATGGAGAATCTTGGTTGGTACAGTTGGCTACAGGTACAAAGAAGTGAGTTCACCATTGGGTGAGAGCTTTTTCATTTGAGTTAAATGGTATGCCTACAACAACACATTTGAATGTATTTCCATTGGGTTCGTATAATATGATTTTGGGTATGGATTGGCTATACCTTCATAGAACCAAAGATGATTTCTTTGACAAGGCCATTGATTGTGTGGATGATAGTGGGGAAAAGAGGACTTTGCAGGGGAAGAAGAAGCCTACATCAGTGAGGATGGCTACCGCTATGCAGGCTAAGAGTAGTTGCAGAAAAGGTTGTCTGATGTTTGTAGTATGCATTAGGATAGTGATAAGGGCAAGGAGGTTGAGGATGTAGATGTGTTAATAAGATACCTAGTTTTGCAGAAGTTTCAGGATGTATTTCCAGAGGACATTATAGAGTTTCCACCTCACAGGGAGGTAGAATTCTCTGTTGAGTTGGTTCCAGGGGTAGGCCCAACATCGAAATCACCTTACAGGATGAGCACACTTGATTTGGTTGAGTTAAAGTTGCAGCTAAAGGAAGTTTTGGACAAGGGGTATATTAGGCTGAGTGTATCGGCATGGGGTGCACCAATGTTGTTTGTAAAGAAGAAATATGGTACTCTCAAATTGTGCATTGATTAAAAACATCTGAACGAAGTAATGATAAATAATAGGTATCCTTTGCCAAGGATTGATGACTTGTTTGACCAGCTGAAGGGAGCAACAATATTCCCTACGATCAACTTGAGATCGAGACACCATCAGGTAGGCATCAAGGAAGAGGATATCTTCAAGACTCCGTTCAGGACCAGGTATGGGCATTATGATTTTGTTGTTGTTCCATTCGGTTTGACTAATGCTCCAACTACATTTATGTGTTTTCTAAATAGTGTGTTGCATCCTTACCTGGACAAGTTTGTTATTGTATTCATTGATGACATACTGGTATATTCTAAGAGTGAGGAAGAACATGTCGAGCATTTAGAAATAATGTTGAGGTTGCTAAGAGAGCATCAGTTGTATGCTAAACTTAGAAAGTTCAACTTCTTTTAGATGTAGGTACATTATTTGGGGCATGTTGTCTCCAAGAATGGCATAACAGTGGATCCATAAAAGATAAGGACTATTATGGAGTGGGCAACTCCTAGGAATATGGATGAAGTGAGATCATTTATGGGATTAGTAGGATAATATAGGAGGTTCATCGGGAACTTCTCATGCATTGCATATCCTATCACATCATTACAGCGTAAAGGTAAGAAGTTCGAATGGACAGAAGAATATGAGGCTAGTTTTGAGAAGATTAAGCGGTTGTTGACACATGCACCAATGCTAAAGATAGTGGATCTATACAAGGAGTTTGTAGTGTGTACAGATGCTTGCAAGAGAGGACTTGGTGGAGTTCTTATGCAAGAAGGGTAGGTAGTGTGCTATGAGTCACGAAAATTGAATGAGCACGAGTAGACCTATCTAATGCATGGTCTTGAGCTAGCAACGATTATGCATGCATTGAAGATGTGGAGGAATTATCATCTTGGAAGGAGGTTTACATTGATGAGCGATCACAGTGGATTGAGATATTTGTTTGATCATTCAAATCTAAATGCCAGGAAAGCTAGATGGTTGGCTACCCTTAGTGAGTTCAACTTTGCATTTAGATACATCAAAGGGAAGGAGAACCAGGTTGTGGATGCTCTTAGTAGGAAGGTACATGTAAATCATATAGTAGCTATGAGCTCTTATGGGACAGAGTTATAGGATATGATCTTGCATGTAGGATAAAGAGATGACAAATACATGGAGATTATGCACATATTACAACAGAGCATAGGTATAGGTACATGTACTGGTGATCAGGATGTAAACTATTGCCTCACGATAGATGGTTTGGTGAAATTTAGAGATAGGATATATGTACTGAATTTCAGTGAGCTCAAGAAGCTTATATTGAGGGAATTTCAGGCCAAGCCATACTCGGGTCATCGAGGATATCAAAAGACATTGACGGTGGTAAAGAAGTTCTACTATTGGCTAAATCTGAAGAAGGAGGTGGCAAATTTTTTAGCTAGATGTTTAGATTGTCATTAGGTCAAGGCGGAGTGTAAGCATCTAGGTGGTTTACTACAACCTATAACGATTCTGGAATGGAAATGGGAGTTCATTTCCATGGTCTTCCAAGGATAGTAAATCAACATGAATTTATTATGGTTGTGGTTGACAGATTGAGCAAGGTAGCTCACTTCATTCTAGTAAAGACTACATATTCAACCAATGAAGTAGCACAGGTTTTCATTAGAGAGATAGCGAGACTACATCATGTTCCAAAGAAGATTGTATCAGATAGGGATGCAAAGTTCACTTCCAAGTTTTGGAAGGAGCTATTCGTAGGCTTGGGTACAGAGTTGGCATTTAGTACATCTTATCATCCGCAGATAGATGGACAAAAAGATAGGTTCAACAGGATCTTAGAGGATATGTTAAGAATGTACGTGATGCAATAATAGAAGAAATGGGAGGAGAATATTCCATTGGTTGAGTTCGCATACAACAATGGTTATCAGGAGTCATCGAGGATGAGCCCCTTAGAGGCATTGTATGGACGGAGTTGTAACACTCCCGTCAGCTGGAGTGATCCAGTGAACATGGTATTTATTGGATCGTACATGTTGGCAGAAATGGAGTAGGAAATGCAAGTTTAAAGAAGAATATCAAGGAAACACATGATAGAAAGAAGAGTTATGCGGATCAACACGGGGTGTTCAAGGAGTTTTAGGTTGGGGAGCATGTGTATTTGCACATCAAGCCCAAGAAAATATCTTTGAGGATTTGTTCATGTGCCAAGTTGGCACCATGGTATTGCGGACCTTTCGAGATCCTTGAGAGGATTGAACTAGTGGCATATTGACTTGCACTACCTCCAACAATGAAAGTCCATGATTTTTTCCATATTTCATTACTTAAGAAGTATACAAAGGATGTTGATCATGTTATTGATTGGTCTATATTGCAGGTGGAGCAAGAAGGAGAGTTCCATTCGGAGCCTCAATGCATATTGCAGCAGAAACATCTCATGCTCGGGAATAGAGCCATAGAGCAAGTTAAAGTGTAGTGGAAGCACTTTGGACTTGAAGAAGATAGATGGGAGATGGCGGATTAGATGCGGGCCATGTATCCTTCATTGCTTGTCGGTTGAGGCAAAGCAGTTTTGGTTTGATGTTCGTATATGTTTGGCATATGTTTTATTGATGTTTTGGTATATGTATGTATATATATATGGATGTAAGTACCACCATGAGCCAAGTTATAAAGCTCCAATAAGCAGTATGGGTGTCATGATATTATGGTTTTTATATTGTCATGTTGTTATGATGTTTTTCTTTTGAGTAGGTCTTTCGTCATAAATACTGCAACAAGCTAAGTTATAAAGTTTCATGGGAAGTATGTTTGCTTTTCAATGGTTTTAGTGAGTTCATGGTGTGGTTTAACACCGAGGACGGTGTTCCCCAATGGGGAGGGTTATGTAATAGCCCTGGTGAACATTTCTAATAAAAGTTAATAAAGGCAAAATAAGACCACGGTTAATGGACACTTATTCCAAGTTGAATGATGGGAAAAGATATCCTAGTGGGCATCACTATATGTGTGTAAGGAAAATTGGAAAAGGCTAAGGAAAAGGCATTAAAAGGAAAAAAGGCATTTGTGGCACATTTATTTATGAAAATAAAGGAAAATAGGAGAAAATTAAGGTGAAAGGTCACATGTTGCATGTGAGGAGGAAATTGAAGCAAAATAATGGAAAATAAAGAAAATAGAGGCCCCATTAATAAAAAGGCTTCCAAGGACCAGTGGGAAAGCTTTTGCTAACCTTTTGTCAGTTCAAGTTTGGAGCTCTCTCATTATTCTCTCTCTCTCTATCACTCTTGGTCACTCAGAGTTTTCTTGGAGCACTCTAGCTTTGGATCAAGGAAGGAAAAGCAAGCAAAGGGAAATGAAGGAAAGCAAGGATCAAGGAAGAAGAGAAGAATCAAGAAGCTTAAGTAGGAATACTTGTAGGTAACCTTTTGCTTGTGTGATTTCCTAGCTAGTTTAGACATGCATGGATTTTCATGTTGGTGTATGGTTTTCTTGTTGTCGGTGGCATGGTTTTGCCGAGTTATGAGAGTGGTTTTCAGCCTAGCCTTGCCTTTTTCTGGATGCGATGGTGTTGGGATGTTTATTTCAATTTTGAGCTTTGGATTGCCAGATGGATTTCAGAATTCGGTGCAGAGGTGGTCTTAAGGTTTATTCCCTAAGGCCTAGGAATCTCTTGACCAGTTTTGGCAGGATACACAACAAAGCCTAATGGAGAAGTCTCGGTTAGGGCCTAGTGATCTAGGTTTGAATTGCGATTAATCCTAAGAGACTGATCTCTGTTTAGGGCCTAGTGATCCAGGATTGGATTGCGGTAAAGCCTGATTGTTGGGCGCGGGATCCCCAAGGCAAGTTTTGGGGATTAAAGCCCAAGTTTTGACTATGTCTGATGTAAACACTCCGTGATTGGTGGGCGCAAAGCGTGAAGTTGTAATTGAGTCATAGGGTTGTTCGCCCTTACTTTTGTAATGTAATGTCGGCTTGAGAGTTCTACCCATGGTCCGTGGACCATGGGATTGTATAAATAGAGCAAGGCTAAGTTGAAGTGTAAAGTCGAGTCTTTGGGTTGTAGAGTAGGGGAAGGCTCTGCAACTAAGTGCGCAAAGGCCTAGTATTCCGCAGCTGAGTGTACAAGGTGATTCGAGTCTGTAACCGTTGAGAAAGCAATAAAGAGAAGTTTCTTATCATTTTGTGTGTCTTTTTCCTATTTTATGCATTGAAGTATATTGGGTATCAATTGCAAGTTTATTGTTTATTTGTTGCGCGCACTTATATGAATGTGTTGAATAAGTGAATATAAGATAAGCATCTGTTTACGCGAAGATAACTAACTGCTATAAGAAGATAAACAAGATTTGTGGTGTAACTTTGGGAAATAACACAGATCACTACTTTAGTAGCGTGAAAGCACCTCAGCTCTTGGTTAGGGCTGTGCGAAGGCAAGTATAACAGATTGCAAAGGCCTCGCAGGTCATGAAAGTACGCAAAGTGACCTGCGCGAAGGTATTCACAGTTGGACTAAAGTGACCCCTCAGACATCTCAAGGGTGCGAAAAATTGGTTCCAACATCCCCCATACTCCTTCGGGTGAGACCTCAATTTGCGGTCTACGGGATGTTGCCGAAAGGGCCAGTAGTACAGGGATTTGTTTGGCTAAATAACTCTGAACCTGGGTCAGGCCCCCTCAAGCCAACAAATGGTTCCCTTTCTGGGTACCACCAGATCAGGATCACGCTGGAGGATTGAAGCAAGGCAACCTTCACGACAGAGTGGGGTTGCTTTCAATACACTATCATGTCGTTTGGTATGAAGAACGCGAGGGCCATCTTTTCACGTGTAGTTGTTGCGGTGTTCAGGGAATATATTCATAAATTCTTGGAGGTCTATTTTGATGATTGGACTGTATTTGGGTTGATTAGGAACCATGTAGCAAGCCTGCACTTGATGCTGGATACATGCCAAAGACACCAAATCGTGCTCAACCTCAAGAAATGTATGTTCCTCGTTCCTTTTGGGAACCTGTTGGGGCATGTGGTTTGTAAACAAGGGCTGATGGTAGACCCTGCGAAAATTGTGGTGATCCTGAATTTGGAAGCACCACACAGTGTAAAGCAGCTGCGCGCTACCTTGGGACTACCAGGCACTACAGAAAGTTCATCAAGAGTTATGCCTAGATCACTACGCTGATAGAAAAGCTACTAAAGAAGGATGTCACGTTCTGCTGGGACGATGACTGTAAGAAGAGCCTAGATATATTCAAGGAGAAAATGGTTACCATGCCAATTATTTTCTTCCCGAACTGCAAGAAATAATTTCATGTTCATGCTGATGTGTTGTGTATAACACTGGGGGCGGTACTCACACAAGAAGGCAGAGAAGGCTTGGATCACCCTATCACATTCGCGAGTCGCAGACTATATAAAGCGGAAAACAACTATTCCACCATTGAATGCGAGGGACTGGCTATGGTGTACGTGCTCCATAAATATCAGCACTATTTTCTAGGGTGACACTTCAAGATGTATACAGATCATTCCGTGCTAAAATACTTGGTCAATAAGCCTGTGTTGGGGGGGGGGTGCATATGCAAATGGCTTTTATTGTTCCAAGAATATGATTTTGAAGTTGTTTTGAAGCCTGGACAACTGAACGTAGAACCGGATCACCTGTCGCGCATTGAAACAGGAGAGGAACCTACTAGTATGGAGCAAGGATTACCTGACGCACAACTCTTTGTTGTGCGCGTAGCGGATAGAAACTTTGAAGATATAATCCACTTTCTCACGACTGGAATTGCACCGAAAGAGTACTCCGTCCAGCCGAAGAAGGAACTACGGGTGCGTGCGACATATTTTTCTGTCATTGCAGGGCACCTATATAAGATGGGCAATGATGAGATACTGCGAATGTATGTACTTGAATTTGAACGAAGCCATATCCTTGTGGACGCGCATGGGGGTGCTGCGGGAGTACACTATGTAGGGAGAGCGACCGCGCAAAAGATTCTCCACGCAAGGTTGTGGTGGCCGACCCTTCATCAGGATTCAAAAGCACATTGCAAGGTCTATGATGTATGTCAAAGAATAGGTAAACTATCACGGAGGGATGAGATGCCTTTGAATTCGCAAATGATGCTGCAGCCCTTTGAAAAGTGGGCAACTGACTTCGTAGGACCTATTAAACCTCAAGGAAAAATGGGCGCGAGATATATTATCACTGCGACAGAGTACCTGACTATTGGGCAGAAGCGTAGCCGGTAAAAGATTGCACGACCGCCAAGGCTGCAAATTTTCTGTTTGAACATGTATTGACACGATTTGGATGTTCGAAGATCTTGATGAGCGATCATAGTACACATTTCCTGAATGAAACAATCAACGTGTTGATAGAAGAGTTTTAGGTGTATCATCAGAAAAGCACACCATATCACCCATAAGCCAATGGGACAGTAGAAGAATTTAACAAAATTCTTGAGACTGCATTGACCAAAGTATGCAACATGTAGCGAAGTGATTGGGACCTGCATGTACCTGCAGTATTATGGGCTTATAGGATGACATGCAAGAAACTAACGGGATATACACCTTTCCGGCTGGTCTATGGAGTGGAAGCCATAATGTCGATGGATTACATTGTGCCTAGTCTGCAGATAGTAGCACTCACAGGTATGACGGACCATGGAGCCTTGGAGGAGAGGCTCGTGTAGTTGGAGGAACTCAAAGAAGAATGTTTTTGGATGGATTCCATCAGCAAGTACAAAAGCAGCACGAAAAGGCCTGGCATGATCGACATATTAAGTTGCGCACCTTCAAGGTGAACGATTTGGTGTTCCTAAATGATAGTAAGTTTGATAAATTCCTGGGAAAATTCAGAATACATTGGCTGGGACCGTATGGTATTAAGGAGGTCACAGATGGAGGCGCATTGCAGTTGGTAAAGCTAAATGGAGAACCTTTCCCAGGAAAAGTGAATGGTAGTCGGTTGAAGCCATACACGAGTGGCCCGACTAGCTGACAGAAGCACAGTCTTAGCTCTCCAAGTAGCTGAAAGGAGGCACGGGCCTGTAAACAGGTGCAGGGCAGCAGTTCTGATAAAATGCTTTCAGAACAACGTGTCCAAGAGATACAATAGGTAGTCGCTCAGTGCGATGCCAACCTTGTAGCAGTCTGAGAAAAGTTGGGAGGTCTCCACGTGAAGATATCTGCATTGACAGACTGACTCGAGGGTGGGTCATGATGTTTGTGTTGGGGGCTTGTTGGGCGTGGGATCCCCTAAGGAAAGTTTTGGGGCTTAAAGCCCAAGTTTTGACTAAGTCTGATGTAAAGACTCTATGATTTGTGGGCGCAGAGCGTGAAGTTCTAATTGAGTCATAGGGTTGTTCACCCTTACTTTTGTAATGTAATGTTGGCTTGAGAGCTCTACCCATGGTCTATGGACCATGGGATTGTATAAATAGAGCGAGGCTCTAAGTTGTAAAGAGACATCTAAGAATCGAACAATCTAATAGAAGATGAAGAATTGAGCCTAAGTTGAAGTGTAAAGTCGAGTCTTTGGTTTGTAGAGTAGGAGAAGGCTCTGCAGCTGAGTGTGCAGAGGCCTAGTAGTCTGCAGTTGAGTGCGCGGACCCCTGCAGCTAAGTGCGTAGGGTGAGTCGAGTCTGTAACCATTGAGAAAATAATAAAGAGAAGTTTCTTATCATTCTGTGTGTCTTTTTATTGTTTTATGCATTGAAGTATATTGGGTATGAATTGCAAGTTTACTGTTTATTTGTTGTGCGCACTTATATGAATGTGTTGAATAAGAGAATATAAGATAAGCATCTGTTTACAAAAAGATAACTAACTGTTATAAGAAGATAAACAAGATCTGTGGTGTAACTTGGGGAAATAGTGCAGATCGCTGCATTAGGAGTGCAAAAGCACCTCAGCTCCTGGTTAGGGCTGCACGAAGGCAAGTATAACAGATTGCGAAGGTCTCGTAGGTCAGGGAAGTGTGCGAAGTGACCTGCGCGAAGCTATTCATAGTTGGACTAAAGCGACCCCTCAGACATATCAAGGGTGTGGAAACTTGGTTCCAGCATCCCACCATATTGCTTCGGGTGAGACCTCAGTCCGTGCTCTGTGGGCTGTTACCGAAAGGGCCAGTAGTACAGGGATTTGTTTGACTAAATAACTCTGAACCTGGGTTAGGCCCCCTCAAGCCAAAAATTATAGATAAGGAGATGATAATTTCCTCAAGGATAATGATGGATCCCGGATGGCATTCCAAGTTCGGTTCGGTTGTGATTGGAGCACTGATTTTGGTGTGATCACGGTTTGGTGAGAGTTGAGATGGTTTAACCTATGGATTCCCTTGGTTGTTCTTGGATTAGTTTTTCTGTGATATCCGACATTCATGCTTGGAATATGGCATGGGGGTGACTAGCTAAAAGAGAGATTTGGTTCAACCTTGTCTATGGTTGGGTAGTACGTGGAAGTCCCGAACCTGGTCAGATTTGCCTATGATTAATAAAATATAAGTTCTATTAATTTTTATGTGTTTACATGTGGATTTAATGGTTGTCATATGTATGATATTTATATGGTTTAATGTTGTTTATAAGCATGGTTATGTGATTGCCTCATGTCATGGTTATTTCATGCATTTACTTATAATTGTTAAATGGATGGATGCAAGACCTAATTGATGATATAATAGTCCAATCAGGAAGGAGGTGATCCTTTTGTTTATGTTTCATAAGTTCTTTCAGTCATTTATGGTCTATTTTGTATCCTAGACCTGTAGGTTGCATTGATGCCAATTGTTTGACGGAATGCTAGTCCTATTGGGGATGCTCAGGCCTAGTCATGAGGTTGATTTTTGATTTATCAACATTTTTATAATGTCTTTGATGGATTTTGAAGGTTGTAGAAAATTATGGGCAGAGGCCAGGATTATGGGCTAGAAAAGTGGCTTAAATCTTGAGGTCACTGACACAGATATGCTAAGAAAAGTCCACAGTCACTGGCACAAAGGCCTAGGAGAGCAACTTTGAGTTGTTGGTCATTGCCTTGCCTATAACATGAGAGTGACTTTCAGTTAAGAAGTGTAAGACATCAGTGGGACCTAGGGACAAGATGTCTGAGTGGTTGACATGTCCCTTGGGGGTGTAATTGCTGATGTTGATGGGTTTGTTTGATGAGTTCCGTCGACTCCATTTCCTTAAGATCACCAAGGCGATTGAATCCCTTATAGTAACCTCATCACATGTTTGCTTGGATCGTTGGCTGCTTGGATGGACCTAGAAGGAGGGGGTGTAACGCTTGGTTGGTACAATTGGCTACAGGTACAAATAAGATAGTTCACTAATGGGTAAGAGCTTAATAAATTGAGTTAAATGGTATGCCTACAACAACACATTTGAATGTACTACCATTGGGATCGTATAGCATGCTTTTGGGTATGGATTAGTTATACCTTCAGAGGACCAAAGTGGATTGCTTAGACAAGGCCATTGAGTGCTTGGATGATAGTGGGGAAAAGAGAATTTTGCATGGAAAGAAGAAGCCCACATTAGTGAGGATGGTTACCGCTATGAAGACTAAGTGTAGTTGCATAAAAGGTTGTGTGATGTTTTCAGTACACATATCTAGTGACAAGGGTAAATATGTTGAGGATGAAGAAACCTTCAAGAGGTACCTTGTATTGTAGCAGTATCAGGATGTGTTTCAGCAGAGATTCCAGAGTTATCTCCTCATAGGGAAGTATATTTATCCATTGAGTTGGTGCAAGGGGAAGCACTAGCATTGAAGGCACCTTATAGGATGAGTAACCCAGAGCTAGTAGAGTTGAAATTGCAGTTAAAGGAGATACTTGACAAGGGATAAATTAGGCCAAGTGTATCACATTGGGGTGCACTAGTGTTGTTTGTAAAGAAGAAAGATGGTACTCTCAGGTTGTGCATTGAATACAAACAACTTAATAAGGTTCTCTATGATCGATTTTAGATCATGCTATCATCACGTACGCATCAAGGAAGAGGATATCTACAAGACTTCCTTCAGGACTTGGTATAGGAATTATGAATTTGTTGTAGTTCGATTTGGTTTAACTAATGCTCCAACTACATTTATGTGTTTAATGAATAGTGTGTCATGTCCTTATTTGGACATGTTTTTAATTGTAATCATTGATGACATATTGATATACTCCAAGAAGGAATAAGAGCATGGTGAGAATTTAGCAGCAGTGTTGAGATTGCTAAGATAGCATTAGTTGTATGTCAAACTTAGCAAGTGAAAATTATTTTAGACAGAGGTGCATTACTTGGGACATTTTGTTTCCAAGGAAGGCATATCAGCAGATCCAAAAAAGTTATGAGCCATCATGGAGTGGGTAGCTCCTAAAAATGTGGATGAGGTGAGATCATTTATGCGGTTGGTAGGTTACTACAGGAGGTTAATCAAGAAATTCTCATGCATTGCATATCTTCTGACATCCTTGTAGAGGAAAGGTAACAAGTTCGAATGGACAGAAGAATGTGCATCTAGTTTTGAGCAGCTGAAGCAGTTTTTGAACAATGCTCCAGTCCTTAAGATTGTAGATCTGGATAAAGAGTTTGTAATGTGTATTGATGCATGTAAAAGAGGACTTGGTGGAATCCTTATGTAGGAGGGACATGTGGTGTGCTATGAGTCTAGGAAGTTGGATGAACATGAGAAGGACTACGTGACTCATGATCTTGAGTTGGAAACTATTATTCACGCCTTGAATATGTGGAGGCATTATCTTCTTGGTAGGATATTTGTATTGATGAGCGATCACAGTGGGTTGAGATACTTCTTTGACCAACCGAATCTAAATGCTAGAAAAGCTAGATGGTTGGCTACCCTTAGTGAGTTTGATTTCGAGATCAGATACATTAAGGAAAAGGAGAACCGGGTTGCATATGCTCTTAGCAAGAAGGTACAAGTGAATCATATAGTAGTTATGAGCTCTTATGGGATAGAGTTACAGGATAGGATCTTGCAGACGTGACAATGGGATGACAAGTATATGGAGATTATGCACAGGTTACAATAGGTTATAGGTACATGTACATGTATTGGTAGAGGGATAGGTATAGGTATACGTACATGTATAGGTATAGGTATAGGTATAGGTGATCAGGATGCAAACTATCGTCTCACGGCAAATGGTTTGGTGAGATTTAGGGACAAGATTTATGTGTCAGATTGCAGTGAGAATAAGAAACTTATCTTGATGGAGTTTCACATCAAGCCATACTTGGATCACCCCGGATATTAGAAGACGTTGACGGTGGTTAGAAGTTATACTATTGGCCAAATCTGATGAAGGAAGTGGTAGAGTTCATGGCTAGATGTTTGGATTGTCAGCAAGTAAAGGCAGAATGTAAGCATCTAGGTGGTATACTACAACCTATTCTGATTCTGGAAAGGAAATTGGAGGTCATTTCCATGGATTTCATTACAGTTCTTCTGAGGATAGTCAGACAACATGATTATATTGTGGTCGTGGTCGACAGGTTAAGCAAGGTAGCTCACTTCATTCTAGTGAAGACTACATATTCAACCAGTGAGGTGGCACAATTTTTCATGAGGGAGATCGTGAGATTACATGTTGTTCCGAAGAAGATTGTGTCAGATAGGGATGCAAATTTCACTTCAATGTTTTCGAAGGAGCTATTTGCAGTTTTGGGTACAAAGTTGGCATTTTGTACAACCTATCATCTGTAGACAGATGAACAGATAGAGGGGGTCAACGGGATCTTGGAGGATATGATGAGGATGTACGTGATGCACTAGTAGAGAAGATGGGAGGAGTATCTTCCATTGGTTGAGTTTGCATACAAAAATGGTTATCAGGATTCATTGAGGATGAGTCCTTTCGAGCCACTGTATTGGTGTAGTTGTAATACTCCCATCAGGTAGAGTGATCTAGTCAACATGGCTCTTATTGGACTAGATATGTTGGCAGACATGGAACATGAAATGTATGTTATAAAGAAGAATCTAAAGGAAACACATGATAGACAGAAGAGTTATGTGGACCACCACATGGCATTCAAGGAGTTTCAAGTTGGGGAGCATGTGTATTTGCGCATCAAGCCCAAGAAAATCTCTTTGATCATTGGATCATGTGCCAAGTTGGGACCACAGTATTGCGGGCCTTTTGAGATCCTTGAGAGGATTGGACCAGTGGCCTATCGACTTGCACTACCTCAAATAGTGAAAGTCCATGATGTTTTACATGTTTCATTGCTTAAATGGTATATAAAGGATGTTGATCATGTTATTGAGTGGTTTTTATTGGAGGTGGAGCAAGAAGGAGAATTCCAGCCAAAGCCTCAGTGCACATTGCAGCAAAGGAAGCTCATTCTCAAGAACAGAGCCATAAAGCAAGTTAAAGTGCAGTAGAAGCACTTTGGGCCAAAAGAAGCTACATGGGAGATGGCAGATCATATGAAAGCCATGTCTTTCTTTGTTTGACAGTGGAGGAAAAATATTTTTGGTACGATGTTTGGTATATGTTTGGCATATGTTTTGCTGATTTTTTGGTATATGTACATATGTATATGGATGTAAATATTGCCATGAGCTAATTTATAAAGCTCCAATAAGCAGTATGGTCGTTATCTTATCATGATTTTTTGTTTTTGAGCAAGTCATTCATTGTAAATACTGCAACGAGCTAAGTTATAAAGCTCCATGAGAAGTATGTTTACTTTTCAGCAGTTTTGTTGAGGTCTTGGTGTGGTTTAACGCCGAGGATGGTGTTCTCCAAGGGGGAGGGGTTTGTAACAACCCCTGGTTAAATGTTTATGTAATAAAAGTTAATAAAGGTAAAATAAGACCACAGTTAAGGGACACTTATTCCAAGCTGAATGTTGGGCAAATATATCCTAGTGGGAATCAAGGAAATGGCTAAGGCATGAAAAAGCCAAAAAGGTATTTTTGGCACATTTATTTATGAAAATAAAGGAAAATAGGAGAAAAGGAAGGTGAAACGTCACAATTTGCATGTGAGCATGAAAATGAAGGAAAATAATGGAAAATGAAGAAAATAGAGGCCTCATTGATAAAAAGGCTTCTAAGCATCAGTTTGTAACCTTTTGTCAGTTTAGTTTTGGAGCTCTCTCATTATTCTCTCTCTCTCACACTCTTGGACACTTAAAGTTTTCTTGGATCATTCTAGCTTTGGATCAAGGAAGGGAAAAAAAGAAAAGGAAGGAAAAGGAAAATGAAGGAAATAAAAGATCAATCCAGGAAGAGTACGATTAAGAATTTTCAGTAGGAATACTTGAAGGTAGCATATTTCATATGTGATTTCCTAGCTGGTTTTGAAATGCATGGATTTTCATTTAGGTATATGGTTCTCTTGTTTTTAGTGGCATGGTTTTGCCACGTTATGACAGTGGTTTTCAACGTTTCCTTGCCCTTTTTCGGATAGCCATTGTGTGATGGGATTGTTTTCTCGGTTTTGAGCTTTGGAATTGTTGGATGGTTTCGAAATCCTAGGCGAAGGTGGTCTTAGGAAAATTCCCAAAGGCCTAGGAATCCCTTGATCAATTTTAGCGGGATACACATTAAAGCCTAAGTGTGGATACACGTTAGGGCCTAGGGATTCAGTGGGGATTGTGGTAAATCCTGAGAAACTGGTGTCTTGGTTTAGGGCCTAGTGATCCAGTGAGGATTGCGGTAAAGACTAAGAGACAAGGAGAAGAAAAATTCCTTAAGGATAGTGATGGAGTCCAGAGGCATTCCAAGCTCAGTTTGGTTTTGTGATTTCAGTGCCGATTTTGGTGAGATCAAGCTTTGGTGAGGATGGACGCGGTTTAACCCATGGATTCCTTTTGTTGGTTTTGGATTAGTTTATCCATGAGGTCCCACATTTATGCGAAATATTTGGTTCATCCATGTTTACGGTCGGGTGATACGTGGAAGTCCTAAACCTTATCGGCTTTGCCTATGTTTAATAAAATCGAAGTTCTCTTGATTTTGGACTTGTTATTATGTGGCCTTAATGGCTATTATCTCATTGTTATTTACATGGTTTAATGTTCTTTATAAGCATGGCTATTTGATTGGTTATAGTCATGGTTATTTCATGTATTTACTTGTAACTGAAAGGATAATGGATGCAAGACCTAATTAATGTCAGAATAGTTAAGGGAAGAGGGTAGTGATCCTTCTTGTCAAGTCTCATATGAGTTACTAGTCATTTATGCCTTGCCTTGTATTCATTTCCTATAGATTTCATTGATTCCAAGTGTTTGAAAGAATGTGAGTCCCGGTTGGGAATGATCAGGCCTAGTTCTAGAGTTAGTTTTTGATTTATAAGTCTTGGTATCATATAAATTATGGATTCTGAAAGGTAAAGGTGTTTCTAGGTAGTGACCTGGACTTTGGGCTTGAAAAGTGGCACAAATCTCAGACTCGTAGGCACAGGTCTAAGGAGAAAAGTCCCTAGACACATGTGTACCTTGTTGTGCAAGCGTCTTGAGCCTCCCAGACGCACCATTTTTCATATCAAGGGAGAGTTTGAGGGTTTAATGGTCTAAAAATCAGTGGGATCCAGGGGCTGGTCAGGGAATGACTAGGATGCATTTTGGGAGTCCGCCCTGTGCACTCAGCTGTAGGGGTCTGCGCAGACAGCCGCGAACTCTACCGGGCCTCTGTGTACACAGCTGCAGAGCCTCTATCTATCGAGCAACACCCTTGACTCGGACTTACAGATGTAGAGAGAATATTGCCTTCATAAACCCATAACATTCAAGATCAAAACCAAAAGATGACTTCTAACCATAGAGCCTTGCTCTATTTATACATTTCCATGGTCTGCAGACCATGGGCAGGCCGACTCACTTTCTATTTTCTTACATTATTTTCGGGTGGACAACCCTTTGAATTGACTCATTACACTTTGTGCTCCATGCACCTCGCAAAGCCTTTACCATATTTTTACCCAAAATTGTGGGATTTGAGCCCCAAAACTGTTACGCGAGGCCTCTGCTACCCAACAGCCCCCCAACACAATCATCATGACTCGTCTCGAGTCACTCGGTTGGTGCAGAAATCTTTGCGTGGAGGTCATTCAGCAAATGTTGTGCTTCGCTTACACTCGCAACAAAATTTTCTGCCATCTATTGTACCCATTATACGTGAGCCACTAATGCATCAATATCCGTTTCAGTTGCTTGTCCGGGTTCATATACTGCCTGCATGTGTGCTAACTTTCCCTCGATGTTGGTGGAGACCGCGAATGCCTCATCCAGCCAAGGCTGGATGCGTTCTTTAAGCACTACTTCCTTCTACCGAGCGACGTCAACTTGTGCCTTGAGAACCTGGGCCTCCCTCATTTTGGCCAATCGCTGCATGATGGCGACCGTTTACATAGTCCATCGGAATTTTTCATAAGCCTGTTGTAACTCCCACACTTTTATTTCTATCTGCTGTAGTGTTGGATATTCCTGTAGGGATGTGAGCGTAAGGAGGGACTGATCCAACAATCCCGAGCAATCTTGGACATCATGCATTATCACTTCTAATCCTGCTTGAATTTTGTCACGACACTGTTCTCGAACTCCTAAGGGTGTGGGTGGCTGCACCTTCAATCTTAGCTCTACAATTTGTAAATTTAATTCCCATTGAGCTTTCACAGCCTCCTCTTGGGCCATACGGAATCCTGCGGCTATGTGATGAATCTTGTCAGTTATTGGAAGTTTCGCTGGGACAACCAACTTTGGTACCTTGCTACAGGGCTCCGCCATGGCCTGTTTCACTACCTGGTTGTGTGCGACCAAGTCATCGTGCTGTAGACTAACCTGCTCCAGATTTTCCTTGTGCTCCATTAAGATTTGGAGGGCGCGGCCTTCCTTGGCATGAAGCTCAGCAGTTACCCCATCCTGCAGTTGGTATAGGGTTTCTCTAGGAATGACGGCCAGATTCAACCCCCAACTTCGCATGTCACCTTCGGCTTCTGCTAGGATAGCACCTGCTGGAAACATTAAAGTGTTCATTATGTGGGTGTGCATAATCTGCTCGGCTGCGGCTGTGTCATATGCCAGGTTTGGTATCATCCCTCCCGGGGGTTGCACCTGTAATGCCTGCAGTTGCGCTCTAAGATCCCCCAACACAGTTTTCTGCTGTGTCATTAGCTCCTCCAATGCACATGGATTGACATTGTGCACCGGTTCACTGCTACCAAGAAACTCTTTCTCCAAAGGCTTTGCTATCTTTGTCTTTTTGCATGTATGTGGCGACTCCTTGATGCACGGCCTCTTGCCTTGGGTTGGTTTGGTGGGAAGGTTTGTGAGTTCCTATGTCTTCGTTTCCCTTTGTATGTCCTACTCCAAGGACATTTCCTGATCCTCCCTGATCTCTTCGGCGATTACCTCTTGGGTCGCCTCTTGCTGCGAATCTACCTTCGGTCCCTGACGCGTCCTTTCCGCCATTTTCGTGAGTCGTAGTTGGATTTCCTTCTTTCCCTGCTGTGCTGCCATCCTTTCTAATGCGGCCATTTCCGGGGTGCGCCACTCCGGAGGCCATGCTGCCAGTACCTCATAAATTGCATCGTCTGTTGCAATGAACGGAAGTTTTATCCATGTTTTTTTTTGGATCCTTCTGCACCCGGATATATAGGTTATGCATGTTCACTTTGAACTCAGCCGTGCTTTGCAAATTGTTGTTCACTGTTGGGGAAAATCTTGGTCTACGAGCCATCCATGTCTGGATACTCACCTCCATGAATATCCAAAATACCTTGATCTCACGAACCCTCGTGGCATCCTTTGTAGCCCAGAGCGAGTTATACGACACTATTTTAGGCAGGTTCTGCTCAATGCTGGGAAACTGGCTACCCTGCGGTAGTTCTCCTGCAACCAGAAGGATTGATAGTAGCAACCATGCATAATGGAAAGTCTTACCTTTCTCCTGTGCTTCCTTACAATTTGTCAAAAATTCGTTGCATAGAAACTGTGCCCAGTTGAACTGAACCCCTTCTGCACACTGCTCCGCAAGCGCAATGATAGGGGCTGGCACCTCATCTGCGCGACATTTCCTCATGAGTTTACTGGCCAGTAGCTAGGTGGTGACTTGCACCCCTCGGTCTTTGATGCTCGCTATGGCATACCCATGCTTCCGCTTTTCCAGCTTATATTTAGCCTTCATTGCTTCGGTGAGACCCACATCGCTACTTGTGTTGGCTATGTTTGCAGGGTCATTCCCTTTAGTAGGCAGATGGGTAAGTCAGTGTACTAAATCAACCGTGATGGGAATCGGTTCCTCCAACTAGAGATACCCATCATGTACCAGACATAGTAATTGTCGGATAACAAAAATGGTGATGGCTGCGCAGTGATAGTGGGATATCCACCTCAGATTGAGTAATACCGCCATTTTCACACCCTGTAACCACTTCCGCTGCAGCAATTTTTCTCCGGCCAGTTGAGGGAACTTCTCGCTATCTGTAAGATCCCAATGTTTAAACTTGATACTCGGTACTTGGCCCACCAGCAGACCGTCAAACCTTATCTCATCCGGGGGAAGCGGGGTCTGGAGCGTACTCTTCATGGCATCCAGGTCCTTTGGTATCTTGGTCGCATGTTCCATGGAGAGATATATGGTGGTTGCGTCGGTATTTGGACAGCATCTTCCGTTTCCTCATCTTGGGCTTCAATTTGAGCGATCAAGTCCTGTAAATATTCCTCATCCTCGTCGATCTCCGTGGTGATTGCTTTACCCTTTTCTGCCACTGACATTTTACTGAATCTCGGTGATACTCAGACTGGGCCCATAGTCTACTTGTCTTTTTGGGGTCGCAGTGTGTGTGGGGATTTTGGAACTTCGGGAGCAACAGCCGCTTCTTCCGACTCCTCCTGGGTCAGATAAAAATCTTCCGCGAACCATGCTCGGGTTCTAGCCATGGTACTCATGGTCTATACTGGCTCAAATCTCAAATATCCCAGCATTGTCCAAGGGTTTTTATAGGAATGCATGAATTTGAATGTAACCTTTCCCTCCACTTCCACTTCATTAATTCTTTCTCGACAGAAGATATTTTCATATCTGGCTTGGAATTCGTGTCTTAATAACCTGCATACTACTCCTTTCTGCCTTAATTTGAACTTCTTGTCGTGAATAGTGACGACAACAGTCACCTCCCAACCTTCCCACGTTGCAGCGCAGTCCCTTCGGCATGACCGTGATCTTGCTAAGCGCATGGCTCTGCACGGAACCTTCTTTCCGCGCAAGTCTCCCGCAAACTTTTTTATAGTACTGTGCCTCCTTTCAACTACTTGGAGCACTGAGACTGTGATTCCCACAGCTAGTCAGGTGGTCACACCCCAAGTGTGAGATTTTAGCTTCCCTTCTAGCCCGGGCTGCGGCACCTTTCGGTTGACTTTGTATCCGTTCTCCCATCATTCTCTGTTGTATAGGGTACACTCCTATGTTGGTGTGGTCGTATCCATGATAGCAGGGTCATAACCCATTCTAATACTGAGGTAGACCCGGCCAGACTGGGTTCCCTTATTTGCAGATTTGCACAACCCACTTATGCAACGCCGATTTTTATTTTTCTGATTTCTTCATCCAACATTGCACTTTTCCTTCTTAGTCGTGCTCATTCTTCATCAATTTCACGAAGCCTTCTGCTGCTGCTCTGAATGGCTTCTTGCAACTGCCGAGTTTCGTCTGTCGTCTTGGTTCCATCTCGTCTTACCATTGATAAGATCACCTTCGCCCCCCTCCTTTTACTGACGGTCTTATAGGCCCATCGAACCCCTGGTACCCACAGATTCCTATTGGATCGTCTTATCCGACGGATATTGTTCATGCTCCCCCCTATTTTCCTACTGTCTTTGTCGCGAACCGCTAGCAGAATGCATCGCTGTGGCGAATTCTAATTTTTTATTCTGAGTCGGTCAGGCTTTTGCACAACATATGCCTACATCCTACACCGCCTATGAACGCTCACCTCGCTCTGTCCTCCAAGCTGTTCGCGCACTTGTCTTCTATATTCACGCCACTTTCTCCTAGTATTTTGGTGCGTATTCCATCCTTGTGCAGTTGTTGCACACAACGCCCCCTTTTGTGCACCCTGCTGCTTCTATTCCATGCTTGTCATTTCGCAGCAGTCTACAGGTTCCTCTGCTTTCATTGCACCCTCATCTGTTGGCAGCTCCATTTCTTATATCGTTACACGGCGTAGTGATCTAACCATCATATTGAAATTTAGTGTTGTTGCCTCATGCAATCGGTTCTTCCATCGCTCAATCTCTTCATCTGAGTCCGACGTGCAAGAACTGTCACGTTCCCATGAGATTTTCCCATCCGCTATCGGATTCACCCGATCATGATCTTGCACTGTGATATGGTAGATACAGTCTAGTTCATCGTCATTATCCTCATCACGCACAGGCTCTATGTAGTGCACCTGTTCAGCTGGGTCCAGTGGAACCACTACGCAGAGAGACTTTTTCTCGAATATCATTTTTCGTCACTTTAGGTTGATGACTCCATTCATATTCGTGGCCCAGTCTATTCCTAACAATGCATGATATGGGTTACTGTCATCCACAATTTCTATTACCTCAAAATCTGTTTGTGTGCTCGCACCTTCAATATCTACTGTGACTCCTTGCAATCTCCCCATAGGCAAGATCTTTTGTTGGTTTGCCATCCGTAATTGAATAGGAGACCATTGTAGCATGGGCCTGCCCATGCACTCCCAGTTCTATTTAGGTAGCACATTCGCATCTAACCCAAATCTAGAATGACCTAATCCATCTCATAGTCACCAATTTGGGTAGTCAACCGCATTTCCTGCTCGGTGCGCAAAGCATGCTTGCCTAATTTCTGTACCATGCGCAGTTCACTTGACCCGGTGCACCTAGTTATCAACTCTTGCAATCCCTTAACTACTTTATTGTCGTGTAGTAGCTTCATGCATGTTTCTAAAAAGGTGGTTAGCATGGAAGGATCCATTTCTGGCTTAGTTGGATCCTTGCTACCTGAAGTAGACGCCTTGGCGAAGCTCTTCGTAACGTCCATAAATGTTTCCTTCACTCGGTTCAAATCAAACTCGAGTTGCTTGTAGGGGCATTGTGAACCCATGTATCCTCCTCAGGTTGCTTCCCCTTATCTTCTCGTGTAGTGGCACCACTTCTGATCACCATGTTTACATTAGGGTCCTCTTCACGCGGTTCAGCCTTCATCATTTGGACGTTCTGAGTGGGAATAGACTGAAGCACCCCTTTTTCGCGCATCTATGCAATTACTTTGGGGAAATCTATTGCTTCATGATCAAATTGGCAATAGTACGGGCAACATGTTTTGTTCGGGTTCATGCAATCACGCGTGTAGTGCCCAGGTCCTCCACAATTGTAGCAAATTAATTGTCCATGCCCTCATCCAGGTCCCATTCCTCCTCGTCCCTATCTGCATCCCTGGAATCCACCACGCGCTATTGCTGCAGTTGAGTCCTGACCTCGCACCTCAGTCTGCATCCTGTAAGCAGATGTCCGATCCATCAGCAACTGATAACTTCGGCAATTTTGTTCGTCATGGCCGATTGATCTACAAATATTTCAAAATAGCTGCTGGGGGGGATGTATAAGTTTCTGCAATAGATGATAGTTTTCTGTAGTGTGCTTTCCTCCCACCTGACAGATCATGCACCAGAGTGCGGGCACCGCGCTTGGCCCCACTTGTGCCTTTGGTCGCAATGGCATTGGTCCCCCTTGTTAGTGTTAGTATCTTCATCCCTCCATCAGTGATCAAATTATCTTATTGCATTGCATTGTTAGGTGTCTCATCTGATCAGATGCATTCCATTAGGATCATGGATCATCTGATGGTAGTGGCATTTTATAAATTTTCCCTCATGTTCTTTACCTGCTGACCCATTTTCATTCATCTAGATCATCTGCAGTCATTTTTTTTCTTTGAATATGCAAAAGTCATTTAGGGTTTTAGGTCTCATTAGGTCTAGGGTTTCGTCAATAAGGTCTTGAAAACGCTCAATAATGGTCAGCAGGCGCATGAGGAGGTCAAATAAAGTCTCAACAACAATAATTTCAATAATCACATGCTCAGTGATTGATTTTTCCTCAAAACCTTGTTTTGAGGAAAAACAGAGTTTTATATGTTTCATGTAATAAATTTCATGTTATTTCATTTTTTCATATGTAATAATTTCAGAGGCAGCCCTGGTCACTTTGCTAAGCCTCTGCTACTTCAGTTCCTACAAAAAAAATAATATGCCAAAGTATTTAGTCCATCAAAGGCAAAAATAAAGCAAACTGCCCAAAACAGAGTTTCAAAAGCAAGTGAAAACCAAACATTAGAAGAGTGGGTTTTCTTGAATGAAAAATTAAAAGCCATGGCTATATAAAGTTTTTTCAAATCAAAGGAGGCTCATTTGTGTCCACAAGTGGAAAGAGCAAGTGCATTTCCATTTTCAAGAGTCAAGAGAGCGATTTTGTGTTTAAAGGGTGAAAATCGCAGGTGCGACACTCCTGGGTTAGAGCGCGGCACATACAGGGCCCACTCCCCGTTGAAAACTTGTATTGGCGCGATGCACTGAGGCAGCGCGGCGCACCTATGAGGTGGCGCGACGCACAGGACTACAACTCCTGAAATCGCTCACAGCTTCCTCCAAAACTGTCAAAATTGCTAATTCCTCATTGTTCAAGTAAGTTGACACTCCCTCATGGCCAATGAATGAGTTTGCCTAGTGTTCATGGTGATTCAATAGGAAAAAATTGAAACCCTAACTACTTGCACAATTTGTTGAAAAAACACTACCTAGGGTTTACATATTGCATTATTTTTGCTGCTAAATCCCACTTCTATCATTTTCACTCCCTCACTCCCTCACTTCATTTTCTCCCTCCCTTTTCATTCATATTTACCCATTCCATATTCCCCATATCCCTAAAACTACTAACCCTAAATCCATAATCCCACTATCCCAAACCCTAATTGCTATTCCCAAACCCTAAATATCATCTCTTAAACTCTTCTATTCCCCAAAAACCTATCAGCAGCATTCCCAAACTCTCATACACAGTCCCTACATATTCCCCCCACAGTCCCTCATACATTCATATCTTTGGCAGCAAAAACCTATTGACACCATAAAATATTTTCATACTTATCTACAAAAA
This sequence comes from Pinus tabuliformis, assembly GCA_031772625.1. Lineage (NCBI taxonomy): Eukaryota > Viridiplantae > Streptophyta > Pinopsida > Pinales > Pinaceae > Pinus > Pinus tabuliformis. Next base: position 1,453,299,283 of record CM062817.1, read on the forward strand.
CTCAAACATTGGAAAACATGGAGTCAAATTCTTCCTATGACAGAAATGAGGAAACAATCAGTGATTCTTCTAGAGAGATGCATGCACCAAGGAGACCTCACAAGAGTGGGAAACATAACCGGGAGGAGCCTACTTCACTTGCCGAGCTGTTGGCTTGTCCTCTTCCTATCACATGCTTCCAACATCAATCTTGTTTCCAATTTTGTGAGATGGTAGCAAGAGTTAAATACCATCATGAGCTTGCCCAACTGTTTGTACTCCATCTTCACAATGGTCAAGTCAATTTGGCAGGTGTGACATTCACCTTGACACCTGAGACTATATCTCAAGCGACTGGTATTCCAAATGTCGGTGAGCAGTGGAATAAGGGGCAGCTGGTAGACAGGGAACATTATGAGCCTTATATCAAGGCTGGTTTTCAGAGGCAGATTAGTAGAGTTTTCCCTTTCAAGTACCTTCAGGACACATATGCACCCTTGATGAAACTCATAATTAAATATTTCAGCTGTGAGGGTAGATTTTCTCGCTTGTATGCCTACCACATCAGATTGTTGATGCACTTCACTAGGGTGAGAATGATGAATCTCCCCTATTTTATTTGTCGGAATAAAGAGAAGATGACCACCTTGGTTCAAAGGAAGCCTCCTCATCAGCAGTATAACAACATCTATCACTTTGCACTCATCAAAATTGTGGTCTTGCATCAGCTTAGTCTATTGAATGTTTCATGGGAGGATTTTATTGCACATGAGGTCTTTACAAGTCCACAAGTTCCCCCATTATCTTTTCATGAGGCAGAAGAGCCTTCACATCAGCAAGAGGTGCATGAAACACAAACCACTAGTGTGTTAGTGTTTGTTACATATCAAAAGGGCACTAGGAGATTGTTTGCAGCAGCAAAACAAGTACTATCTACACCCGGGGTGGAAGGGGTCTCGTTTCCTTCAACAACAAAGCAAGTACAGGACAAGGGCAAGCAGCCATTACATGATGAGGGGCCTTCAGGAGGACAAGAGACAGATTTCATTCTTATTCGGGATGATGACACCAATTTGGGCTCCCAAAGCTCAAAACTTAAGGAGATCATTCAGGAACAACAAGCTGACATTCATGATTTATCTCTCAACCTAGAAAGAGCCAAGTGGATAATAAAATATCTTGAGCATAGGAACAAACAGCTAGAGGATCAGCAAATCATCAAGGAGCTTCAAAACATAGGAGAAAACCGGCAAGCTGCCAAGAGGAGGAAAGTCAAGTTGACACCACTTGAACAAGAAATTGATGTTGATCGTGAATCTTGGCTTGAGAGGGAAAATATGCACTTGGAAAAGATGCTAGAGAAGGCCAACAGGGAGAAAAATATGTTGAGGCACATGGCCTACCACTACTTGGCGAGAAATAAGGTGTGCAAAGCAAGAATCAGGATTTTGAAGGCCAAGTTGAAGAAAGCATCGAGGAAGCGAAAAGAGCAAGATAGACTCCAGATCTTGGCTGAGGCTTCCTTAGCCCAACACAACACTTGATGAAGGACACTCAGCCCAAATTTCAAGAAATTTGGGAAACTTTTTGCAAATTTTGAATTTTTGGCCTAAAAAACAGGTTTTTCTGCCTGGTGCGCCGCGCCACCTGGCGCGCGCTTTTGCTAGAGACCTCCTTTTGAGGAAAACTCAGAATTTTTGGATTCCTCATGGAAAAATATGAATTCCCTCACATGGCCAAGAAATTTTGACAGGTTTTGAGCTTCCAAAAGGGTCAAAAACACCCCAAAAATGACCTTTCTGCCCCTTTTTGGCCACACAGGAAGCAGTGTTGGGAGAACTCATTTTTGGAGGGGCAAATGGAGACCAAATTCAAAAATTCGACTTGTTCTGGAAGGTAGACAGGCGGACCTTTCCAACAAGCCCTCTTGTAGAAAATTTGGTGCACGGGAAGGCCTTCTAAATCAGCTCCAAAGTAGCACGTGCACAGGGATAGGGGCGCGACACACAGGATGAAATTTTGTCATTTTGGTCAAAATCTCTGTTTTTTCGCCTAGTTTCTTCAGAGTTTGAATTTTATCTTTCTAATAGTCAAACTCATGATGTAATTTGATGTGACTTGATGGATTTTGATGTAAATATGTTACATTTTCACTCATAGAGGTAGATTCATCCATGAGAAGGTAGTTTGCAACTGAATGAATTAGTTTCCTAGTTTTTAGAGGCAAGCTGTTGCACTACCTACTTTTTAGTTCTCAGTTTAGATATTGTTGAAACAACTCCTAAACTTATGAGCTCGACCCCTAAAGGTTAGGATGAGTTGTTTGCCTATATCTACTAGTTTTTTAGTCATTGGCAAAGGTTGGAATTTTGGGAAAGCTTGGAGCTTTATTGTACACTCATTTCAGCAGTTTGGCAAAGGAATAGACCAGGGTTTGCAACACTTTATGGGATTCTTGTGGCAGCTTGATTTGGTATTGTGTTTCCTTTTGTAATTGCAAATTTACATGTGTTTTTATGTATGCCATCATCTTCTCTCTTTTTATCTTAACTAAATGAAACAAGGATAAAGGTAGAATTCATTGAATTGCAGTTCTCTACCTAGGGTTTTGTTTAGTTATTTATGTTTTCAGCTGTTTGAAGAGGATCCCTGAGACTTTCATGCCCTCTTAAACTCCTCACCAATCTAAAAGCTCTCCATCTCACTCAATTTGAAGTACCATACCATTTGCCTACCTCGCCCCATAGAGATCTCAGCAAAACTGAGTCCATTCCCTGGACCCAAATCTGCCTTTCACATTTGAGCCAACAAAACATCATCAAATTTCAATCAAATTCTTCTGAACACATACTAGCCTAAAATCAGTCTTTTCATCAGTCATCTCAAGCCTCATTGTTCATATTTACTGAGATTGACAAGGAGAGAACTCTCTTCCGACCTGGTAGGGCTAGCTACCAGGTTAAGCGTGGTTTGATGTTACCCTAGATTCTGCCTTTCTCAGCTTGAGGTAGATTTAGGCGCTAACACCCCCCCCGCCAAATATTTTGTGAATATGGGGCAGTGGTCCTTGTTGTGACCCTGGCCTTTGCATTTGATACACCATACTTCTTCATGCGTCTCCAGTCAGGACGCCCTGTCTTGCTTCAAACTTTGCATCTCTAAGCATAGGTTTTGTAGTTACGAGTGGATTTGCTGAACTCCCAACCCCGGATCCTGTATTGGAGTTTCATGTAATCTCATCACTATCTCTAATTCTTCAGCTTGGGTTGAGATCTTTTGTTGTGACAGCGTTGTCCTCAAATGTGGTGTCAAAGACGCCACAAACCATGCGCAGTGCTGCACAACTATCAGTGTCATGTTAGCCTCGCGGATTGTACTCTTCAACCTTTGATCTAGATCCCACGAGGTTTCTCTTGGTAGCATCACAAATTCTTTGAACCCAATGATCGACTGTGTCTTCGATTTTGGCCGGCTAAATTATTTGTTCAATGCATCCTGGATCGCCGCTATTCCCGCATTTGGGTGATCGCTAGAGTACTTTATATACCATGTCAATGCGCGATCTTGCAACGCGCTTACTAGAGTGGCCTTTTTGATGTTATCATCCATAACACCTTGGGCTTCCCATACAACCTTTAACATGAACCAAAACTCATCTGGTTCCTCATTTCCTACGTCTCTAAATACAAGAAACTTGATCGCACTCGCCATTCCAAGCCTCGGTGGTGGCGGAGGTGGGGTAGGTGAAGATGGGTTTGATGTAGGTGAGGTAGGTGATGGAATGGACAGTATTGGTATTAGTGGAATGCATTGCTTTATCAATCAGACTGCGCTTCTCAGAGAGAACCCTACGAGCTCCTCCTCGCTTTCTCACGAAAGTGAAATCAGAGGACTGCTTTCTAATCCTTCGGTCCCTCGGTAGCCTCTTCCGCTCCTCGTTACCGAAGACTTCAATGGATGCACATAACCCGTTTTTCACATAACAACATTTTAATCCAAGTATTCAACGATTTAATGTACTTACCCCACGGTCCTTGGAGAAAGCGCCTTTCTGCTTCACTGTAACTCACAGTTGTGTCTATCGCGAACTCGGTGGTAAATCCTCCTATTATTTGATCCAACCAGTGATCTACTGTCTGTGCACTTTTATCTTCAAATGCTTCTAGCATGTGCACCAACTCTAGAGTCCACACAATGGGTTGATCCAGTCTGCACCTTCCCTGACTGTCAGCTAGCCTCGCAATCCACTCATATAGCTCTGTCGAGAAGGACACGGAGAAGATCTCGTGGATTTCTATGTATATATAGTGATCCGGCCACCTCTCCTCAGATATCTGCGGATTTCTATTTTCTTGCACCACAAACTTGTGAAGCTTCTGATCCAACCAATCTTCAAGTTCTTTCTTCGTAGGGTTTCATTGTTCCGACATTAGACATCCCTTAAGCAGATCTTGATCCTGGCGATGGAACCATTTGTTGGCTTATTGGTGCTTGACCCAGGTTCGAAAGAGTTATTAGCCAAACAAATCCCGCACTACCAGCCCTTTCAGCAACAATCCGCAGAGCGCGGACTGAAGTCTCACCCGAGGTAGTAGGGGAGGGTGCTAGAACCAGGTTTCTGCATCCTTGGGATGTCTTGATTTGGTCTGGAGGGGTTGCGAACCATTCTGTGGCCTCACACCACTTTGTACTGCTGTCAGGCTTCTGCGTAGATCCGCACCGATGTACTTTCTTATTAATGAGGTTATTATAGATCTGATCTACCTCTTAAGGTCCTTAAGCAAACATTTAACAATAAAACCTAGTGCGCGCAATCATAATTCTTAAAGATAGTGCATAAATTTAGAAGATAAGAAACATATAGATTTGCGACAAAGCACACAATAATTCAGAAATTCTTATCTTTATTTAACTTTTGTCACTACAACCAGATCTGCCCTGTGCACTCAGTTGCAGGGGTCCACGCACATAACTGTGGACTCTATCGAGCCTCTGCGCACATAGCTATTGAGCCTCTATCTATCTACCAACACCCTTGACTCAAACTTATAGATGCAGAGAGAATATTGCCTTCATAAACCCATAAACTTCAATATCAAAACCAAAAGTTGACTTCTAACCATAGAGCCTTGCTCTATTTATACATTTCCATGGTCCGCGGACCATGGGCAGGCCAACTCACTTTCTATTTTCTTACATTATTTTTAGGCGGACAACCATTTGACTTGACTCATTACACTTCGCGCTCTCCGCTCCTCGCGGAGCCTTTACCATACTTTTACCCAAAATTGTGGGATTTGAGCCCCAAAACCGTTACGTGGGGCCTCTGCTACCCAACAATACCTAAGGTTGATTTCTTGAATTTCCATAGCATAGGTAGGGTAAGATGCTTCCCCACTGTAGACCTATTGTGCTTGTCTGTTGTTCGGGTTTGGATTTGGTTGAGTAGGAATCTGAGGTTGCTTAGGTGGAGTAGGGTGAAGGAGTTGTGGTTGAGATGGAGGTGGAGGCAGTAAGGCTAGAGATTGGTTGTATGGGGGCGTCCACCCGTGGGATGGTGCATTCCACTGAGGTTGGTTGGTAGGTTGGGAATGGTATTGAGGTGCAAAATACGAGGGAGAAGGTGTGGACCATAAAGGATGAGTAGGAGGGCACCAAGGGGGAATGGATGCATTTTTGTTAGGGTTGTAATATGAATAGGATTCCCCTTGCATGCCCTACTGGTATAGTTGAGTTCCTTGAGGTAACAGAGTTTTTCAATCACCCCTTCAGTTCCTTCATACAAAAATTTCCATCCAGGCAATGAAGGGCACTTGTAGGTGGAGTGTTTCTCCTCACAGACCGAGAACATCTCTATAAGATTCAATGAATATCTATTCCTAAGGTTCCTTCTGGTGCATCTAGGGTAGAAGACAACTAAGGCTCTTTATTCTTCCTCCTGATTTCCGTTGATCAGCATGGTGTCCATTTGAAAAGAAAGGGTATGCATCAGTTCACTCTTAAAGTCTTCCAGCATGTTCCCAGTTTCATTTTTTATGGATGTGTTGAAGGAGGATGAACTGGCCAAAGCTTAACTAGCCCTACCCTTCTTTCTGGCTACCCTAGAATTATTATTGAAAATTGCCTTGATATCATCATAGGGTAACTGATAGAAGTCCCCTCCTGGCAACAGGTTTAGGGTTTCTAGGAGATATTCCCTGAGCCCTCTAAGAAGGACTAGTTTAAGTGATTCAGGATCAAGGGTGCACCTGGGTCTTTTGTAGTTGAGTAGGAACCTTTCCTCATAATCTTCCAAATATTCATCATGTCCCAAGGTCATTCTAAAAATGTACTATTTGGTATCTTTGGACCTGCAAGAGTCCTTATACTTATTGTTGAAATCTTGTTGCATCTGAGCCCAGGCAGTGATGTTGTCCATAGGTAACCCCATGAACCAGCACAAGGCTGCATCTTTGAGGGTGGGTGGAAATAATTTCAATTTATGGTCATTAGAGGTATAATCATAAGTTCATAATATGACAACAAACTAAAAAAAAAAGGTATCTGGGTCCTCTGAGGTCAATCCATGGAAGTGAGGAAGGGAAGAGGGGCTTATGTTTTTCATCCTAGCATCTCCATTAGTCTCTCTGATGGGAAAATCACTGTCAAATATATTTTCAGCCATGGTGTAGGTTGGTGGAATGGTCTCTTCTTCTTCTTCCCCAATAGGCCCTTCAAAGATCTTTGGTTGTTTGCCTAATGGGTCCTCTAGCTCACAGCCACCAAACAAGAGGGAAGGTTGGCTGTTAGATGTAGTGGGGGTATTTGGAAAAAGTTTTCCTAAGTTGTATCTAATCCTATGAGGCATGAAATTTTTATTTTTTTCAGGGTATTTTTTAGAATTACTTGCAGAACGAAAAGAAAGAAAAGATTGCAACTATTTGCTGAATTGAACTACTTTGCAGAATTGGAAAGAAAGAAAATATTGCAACTATTTGCGGAATGGAACTACTTTGTAGAATTGGAAAGAAAGAAAAGATCACGTCTATTTAGACACCTCCCCAGTAACGACGCCAAAAAGTGATGAGCACCAGTATTGCAACAAGAATGTTGCAACTCCTAGGGCTACCAACTTTACTTCATCAACCCGGGGTTCATACAAAATTGGAGGTGGCAGTGTTGTATACACATTAGATGCAATGGTCTACTCCTTTCACTTTTCAACTGGGGCGATAGACCACTATGGTTTTTCAAACCAGTCTTCTATTGACTAGAAGGAGTCTAACTACCAAATGGCAAAGGGAAAATTATTTTTAATGAAAAAAGGGAATATTGCCTACTCTAGGAAATGAAAGTGTTGAATTGAAAGGTGCTATAAAGTGACATGAAATCATCTAGCTAAGCGTCTACACATTTTTCTTGCAAAATAGACCTAACTAAACCTTGTATATAACATCTAGTTAATTTTATCTAAGAACTACTGTGACTGTTACATGCATGTGCTAACTTAGAAATTGCAGAAAAAGCCTTTTTGATTTTCAGTTTTATGAATGCAAATGCTAATTTAACCAATTTGTTCTTTGGTAGGGGAGATAGGTATGGGGAAACATGTCTGGAATGGAGTCAAGGGTATGGAAGCAAAGTGGAGGCCTAACCTAAGCTCAGATGACCATTTCTGCTCAATTTGGGCTTAAAACAGGTTGCTACAGGGTTTCCTGTAGTACTACAGGATGTCCTAGTTCTACTACAGGATGCCCTGTTTTACTATAGGAAACATGCCAAAAGCTTATAAGGAGGTAGGAAAGGTAGAATGAAGTGTGGGAAAGGTGTTTGATGGGGAAATAAGGCATAAAGGAGGTGCACACTACCCAAGGCTTAGTCCAAGGCTTCAAGATGGTTGGACTTGCTCAAGGAAAATGTCCACTTTGCTTACAAAACAAGAATTCATATTAGGGTTTGGTGGAATTTGGCAGTGTAGGTGGAGAAGACTTGGATGAGGCAAATGAGATGAGGTCTCCCTGTAGATCAGAAGCTCCTGCAACAACATACACTATTTTCTTCATTTATGCACAACTTCATTTATACATGGAAAATATGAGTTGAATGTAGGAAAAACAAAGTTATTAATAGCTAATGGCTAAGTTTATGAATGGAAGTGCTTCTAAACCATAACAAACTCAAGAGATCAAAATGAAATTGCATATACTTCTAAGGAATTTAGAGACAATGATCTATTCAACAAGAAATCCTAAGTTATGTAGTGATCACACAATAAATATGTTTTTGGGCTGTGTGAATGGAACCCTCAACCCATGATCCCATAAGGGAGATGAGGCAAAGGCCACTATCACAAGATTTTCTGAAGTGTTTACTATCACTATTGTACCACTGATCTATCTATCCACAAATGGAAGCAAACTAAGTAATCATCCAAATATTTGCAGATTAAACAAAACCAAAATTACTTCAGCAACTAACTATGAATGTAATCTAAGCATACATGTATATAAAGAGGAACCTCTGCTTCTAGGGTTGGGCCCTAACCCAAGAGATTCAACCCTCTGAGTCAACTCAGTGCTGGATCAAGGGAATGCTTTTCATTTTCATTAAAATATAAAAAATACATAAGAGTTATCAATCACAATGTCTTAGCTCAAAAATGCCTCTTGGCTACAACAAAAAAATTTGAATCCTAATGAGGCTCTAGGCCTTCTTATTTATATAACTGAAGCTACCAACAACTTCCTTAAATTTAGGGAGGCTTGGCTCCCAACTCGAGATCAACTTGTCTTCAACTATCACTAGCTTGGCTGCCAATGACCTTGGTGGCTTGGCTGCTTGTAACTTCGAGCTGATGAGATTTGGTGGAGGAATCTTCGAGTGAGTGAGGATTTAAGGAGGGCGCTCCAATCTCCTAAAATCCTCTTGCTTGTCTACTTCGATTTCCTCCACTAAAATTAGCCAAAATTGCTCCAAATCCTGCAATTAATGCACGTTAGGCCACATGACATAACATATCATCTTTACCCTTCTCACTAAGAAAAATATAACAAAACATGTAAAGAAATGTGAGAAACGTTTATTTTAATAAGCTGGAGAGTGGAATTAAGGTCCATATAATTTACCTATTGATGAGCCTCATTAGGAGCCTCTTGGGTAAAGGACGCAGGATGACATGGTATATCATAAGGTAGCAGTAGAATGGTAAAGGTCAATGAGACCAATGGGAGAGGAGGCCATTCGGCCCCACCCACACGTAAGCCTGGTGACATAGCCCCGACAATTATCAGAGAAGCTCATCTAGGAATCCGCCAACATGGAAAGAACGTGATGACATGCCTTTAGACATCACCCAGGAGGTATAAGGAGGGCTACGATGAAGGCATCAAGATGACATGGGTAATCCACGATTGTCAATTTTAGTCTAACGCAATGAAGGGCTTCGACAGGTAAGTGGATGAGGTTGATCCCAAATGGTCCAAAAGCCTGACTACCATGTAGGCCAGTGTTCGACTACCACGTGACAACTTGATGATGTTGTAGGATAAAATATTTAAGGGGAAATATCTTACAATTCATGAGTTGGATTGAGGAAAAATTTATATCACCATATTCAGATCAACTAGACAAATGTAATGTTAAAGGTTACTCGAAATTTAGAGAATTTTGGAAAAACGTCAAATTTTTATACCCCATTTTCATAACAGAAAGATGAATATTAGGTATCAATAGTGACCACCACCTACTCTAGGTGTTGGGTAAGGGATGACAATATAAATTCAACAAACAAAAAGAAGGGAAATCGAATGCCTTTTTGACCACTGTAATGAGTAAGGAATATTGAGAATTGGGCTACCATCATACACTACCAAATATACTCAAGAAATTCGTTGGTAGTTTCCTTTATGAATGGATCAAATTTATAGCAAAATGACTACCACGACTCCACAGATGAGGCAGAACATCAAGTAGTTTTTCAACGTCATTGGCATGTGCAAACATATCTGTAATATTTATGGACAATGACGAGTGGCCAATTGCTTTTGCATCATTACAATCTTGAGTCCTGATGTAGCATAAGGATTGCCTACCTTTCACTCTTAAACCATGTTCTATACACATAGAGTGGAATTCAGAATAAGCATGGTCAAAATTATGGAATATTCAATAGCCATAGTGCATTGCACTTTGAAAGGCATCTTGATTAGTAACGAGTGATTTCTCGACTAAATCTCCATAAGGAAAGACGGGTAGTTATAATAAAGTGTGTTGCTTTGTTATACTTCTCTTTAGGGTCATCATTTTCAGATCATAGATCATTTTATGTGGCATTTATGTTTTTATTTCACATTTAGTTTAATATAGAAAAAAAAGAGGGAAAAAACTGGAACATTTGTTGGATGAAAAACTTGCGAAGGGAGGAAGACAACAAGAAGTTCAAAGGCTGCACAAATGGAGGAAAACTATGTGATGGCTTATATGGAAACCAAAGTGATTATGTACCTTCTATTGAAAGGCTGAAAGCTAAAAAGTATGTCGAAGATGACATTTCTATTAAATTCACATTCATCATCTCCAATTATTGAAATCTCGCACTGAAATTTCAATTGAATTGAAGGGAATATAAGATAAGACGACACTGTCATAGAAGATCCACGAAGCTTACACAAGAGTCATGGAAAGGATAAAAAGAGGAGAATTTTTGCTTAAAGATGATGGTTGGTTAGAAAATCATGGTGCATCCACAGACAATAGGAACGAGGAGGAGAATGTGCCTTAATTTGATGCATTAGAGAAGGAAGCCTATACATCTCATTTCATCTTATTTTTGAATTCATAATGAACAACAAATTACAACCTCCATTTTTGGTGGTAGTGAAAAAAATGGAGAGGATAGTGCCGATAATAGGAGTAAAGCATTTCCATATGCTAAATAGAGTAGTTACAAAGAATGAGTTAATGGAGAAAAATTCTTAGCAGTGACAGAGAAATGATGCAACACCTTTAATGGTTAGATACACAAGTGGATGAAAATACTCAGATGTGGCAGAGTTGATATCATTTGCAATCCAAAATGTTATATGGCATAGACATTAATATTTGTAATCATAAAGAAGACAATAGATAGAAGAGAATAATATATGTTATATAAATGCTAGAACAGGGTCGAAGGTGTGCTATGATCACAATAAATGACAACAATAGATGAGAAGTAGTATTCTCCATAGGTGGCATTGTTTTGATGTATTATGGTGTGTTATAGACATCAGGCTAGTAGATAGAGGTTACTTACATTATATGTTACACAAATTAGGCCAGTTGATAGAATATAGGAAAAAATGGCATAGGTGCCAGAGAATTAAACATGCATTGGCATTATATTATTCCAGCATGTTGTGTGTTAACAATGTTATTAGCGAGTGATATATATTATAATTCTTGGTGCAACATTATTTTCTTGCCTTATATATTCTTTGTGGTATATACTATATTCCTTGGTGTTGTATTGTTATGATGCGTTATAGATTCTATGAGTTGTTTGGTGCTACATTTATATATGTTGCAATAAATTTTCTTAAGTCTGGCCTCTAATATTTTTATTCCATGTAATATATCTATCGCGCATGGTTGAACCAACGTAAACAATGTTGGTAAACTTTCTAGTGGCCACCCCATTTCAAATGGCACAGTTGATATGATAACACCAACAAATCCAACACGGGGTCAAGTCATACTCTTCCATTTTCATGTATTCTCCAAATAGTTAGCACTAACAAATGATAACATAACACATCCTAACTGAAATTTTGTTGTAGCAATCCATTGGTTCAGCGACAACGAAGTACTATGGCATATATTATTTAGATAACTGTATATAATTTCACTGTGACATATCTTATTCAGATGGCATAATATATATTTCATTGTGCCACAATATGATTATGACCAATAACTATCATGATAAATAACCATTATGGGGTGACCAAGAATTATTTTGTTAATTCCACTGGGTATTAGGTTTGAATGAAATTGGGTATAATATGTCAATGTTATTCGATAGTCATATATTTATTGGCGCTGCATTTTGTATATTTATTAATAGTGGCACAATGTTATATATATGAACATATGACAATGTTAAATATATATTAACCTGGCATTTGTATATGGTGTTGCATATATGGAATAAGAATTAGAGTTAAGTTATAATAGTGACATCAACATCATTTTGTTAATTACGTCGTAAGGCGTTCCCCTCTGAAAACAAATCTCCTCTCAGATTACGTGTACATTCGTGTGGCCTTGATTTAGGTGTTAGCCGATTAAAATAGTTTGAGCCATTAGATTCATTCAATTGACATTAAATTAGTTACAAATTTAGTTATAATACATGCAGGAAGAAGGAAGGAGGTATCTTCGTCATCATTTTCAACCAACTTACCATCAAATGGCTTCAACCACTCTGATAGCCTGGTATGGTGCCTGAGTTTTCAAGGGCAGAACCAGTGCAATTGAGAATCCATTGAATCATCCATGGTTTTGTATGAATTGTTCCATTTATAAAATATTTAGAAAATACAACAACAACTTGAATTGACACAACATCAAAAAGCAACATCAACTTCAATCCATCATATGGGTCGGAACCCTCTAGGTTCCAGAGCTCAACCCCTGAAGCTTAATGGAAGTGGATTGTCAAAGCTGACTAAGCTTTACTGAGGCATGAGGCAGTGCCACTGGGGTAAATGGGTTGCAGAGATAAGGTTACCCAGAAACAGAACCAGGTTATGGCTGGGGAATTTTGATACTGCAGAGGAGGAGGCCATGGCTTATGACAAGGCTTCTTACAGGTTGAGCGGTGACTATGTCAAGCTCAATTTTCCTCACCTTAAATTCCATTTGGAAGTGAATTCCTTTGCCCCCTGGACTGGTAATTTTGAGCTGCCATCTTTTGTTGATGCCAAGCTACAATAAATTTTCCAAATCTTGAAACAACCTTTGGAAAGCATATCTAATACTGAAGAATCAGAAGAAATTTCAGGTGCATATGAGAATTTAGGCTCTCTTGGGTTGGTGCGGGATGAAGATGCAAAGAATAATGATGTTTTCTTTCAAGTCCAGAATTTGGGGGTTTTCAATGCAAGCTTGTAGGACATGTTCGAGGACTCTGCATCTAGCTCGTCTTATCCTTCCAATGGAGATGCGAGGTTGGAGTGTTTGGATGCCTGGAAGAACTTAAGAATGCTAGTGGCTTCTCTAGCCCCCAGAAATTCTGAAGTCTTGTGTTCTTCGTCATCATTTTTCCCCAACTTACCATCAAATGGCTTTAGCCACTCTGATGGCCTGGTATGGAGCCCAAGTTTTCAAGGGCAGAACTAGTGCAACGGAGAATCCATTGAGTCGGCCATGGTTTTGTATGAATTGTTACATGTATAGTAGATTCAACAAATACAACAACAACTTCAATTGCAACAACATCAAACAGTAGCATTGGCTTCAATCCACCATACAGGTCAGAACCCTATGGGTCCCAGAGCTCAGCCCATGAATCTTCATGGCAGCAGCCTGTCAAATTCGACTAAGCTTTACTGAGGTGGGAGGAAGCGCTGCTATGGTAAATGGGTTGCAGAGATAAGGTTACCCAAAAATAGAAATAGGTTATGGCTGGGGACTTTTGATGCTGCAGAGGAGGCGACTATAGCTTATGACAAGTCTGCTTATAGGCTGAGGGGTGACTATGCCAAGCTCAATTTTCCCCACCTTAAACGCCATTTGGAAGAAAATTCCTTTGCTCCTGGGACTGATAATTACGTGATTCCATTGTCTGTTGATGTCAAGCTACAAGCAATTTTCCAAAGCTTGAAACAAACTTTGGAAAGCATGTCTAAGAATGAAGAATCAGAAGAAATTTCATGTGCATATGAGAATTCAGGCTCTCTTGGGTCAGTGTGGGATGAAGATGCGAAGAAGAATGATGTTGCCTACTAAGTCCAGAATTTGGGGGTTTTCAATGCAAGTGTGCAAGACGTGTTCGAGGACTATGCATCCAGCTCGTCTTTTCCTTCCAATGGAGATGCAAGGTTGGAGTGTTTGGATGCCTGGAAGAACTTAAGAATGTTAGAATCTTCTATAGTTTCCGAAAATTCTGAAGTATTGTGTTATTCGTCATCATTTTTCCCCAACTTACCATCAAATATATTCGGCCACTCTGATGGCTTGGTACGGCGCCCGAGTTTTCAAGGGAAGAACTAGTGCAACGGAGAATCCATTGAATCAGCCATGGTTTTGTATGAATTGTTACATGTACAACATATTCAATAAGTATAGAAGTAGCTTCAATTGCAACAACATCAAACATTAACAGTGGCTTCAATCGACCATATGGGTTTAAACCCTCTAGATCCCATAGCTCAGCCCATGAAGCTTCATGGAAGTGACCTTTCAAAGCTGGATAAGCTTTATAGAGCCGTGAGGCAGCACCACTGGGGTAAATGGGTTGTAGAGATTAGGTTACCAGGAAACAAAACCAGGTTATGGCTGGGGACTTTGATACTGCAGATGAGGCAGCCATGACTTACGACAAGTCTACTTACAAGCTGATGGGTGACTATGCTAGGCTTAATTTTCCTCACCTTAAATGCCATTTGGAAGTGAATTCCTATGCCCCTTGGACTAGTAATTATGTGTTGCCATTCGTCTGTTGATGAAAGTTTCTGCTTCCTTCTTGCCCAGTTTGGAGCTTCTTTCTATTTGAATTTTGAGCATGTGATTTTGTGTCTGGTTGGTTTTGATGTTCATTTGCTGCCAAGATTCCTCAAGTTACAGGGTTCCACAAATTTATGTGAGAAGTGAGATTTTTTGTGCATACTGATTACTTTGGATATTTATGTAATGGAGTTATTATGCGAACGCAAAAAAATGGACCCTCCACTGGAGGATTGTTGAAGGCTCATTGTGCTTGACATCCTCCTTTATGTATCTTTCATAGACCACATTGTCTCAATTCAATGGAAATAAAGGATTTATATTTTCAATCTCTTGCTTTTGTTCATTTTTGTTTGCAGGTTATTTTTTTATTACTTTGTGTGTGTTATGTTCTCCTGGAATTTAGAATTAAGTTTTGTTTGTTTATTACAAGCTTCTCTAACCATGCTTGTGTATTGAAGTAGTTTGCAACAACTTACTATCAAATTGGATTTTACTCACTGATCCAACAGAAACCAAACCAAAAATGTGTTGATTGATTGTATTTCATTTACTCTAGAAAAAACCAACCTCGACAATGTCTCCATCCTACAGACATGCTCAAGAACCACTCCATATATTTTCAATATCCTTTGTTGGCCTACAAAATACATCAAATGAATTTATATCTAGACCGAAATATATCATAGAAAAACTATACAGTTGTTAAAAGAATAGTCACATAAATTATTTGGGCCATACTTTACCGAATGATGGATCAATGCAAATTCTTGGACTTTCCTATGTGGGTTTGCATTTTATAGTTTATAACCATTTTCTTTATTTTATGAGTTAGGTGGTATCCATAATAATATTATTCCTTACATGTTTCATGTTAGTTAAGGTGCAGTTTGGTTTGCCACATGGATGGCCTTTGCTACTTCTTAGTTCATTTTTCATATTAGTTTGGGACTTTAAGTGGAAAATTCCTAGTTTTGAGTATGCTCTTCCCCTTGCACCCTGTGTGATTTGGGGGAATCAAAAAGGATTTGGGAACCATTTTTCTCCTCCCTTAGGATCATAGAAAAATCAATTAGTTTAATTAGGGGAAAGCAAGTATTCTGTCATAAACATATTTTTCCTTTGGTGCAAGGGAAAATTCCATATAGTTTAATTAGTTGCAATTTGAAGGATCACAAGTTATCCACATTAAACAATTTATTAACATATGTGATTAACACTTATCACCTTTCACATGCTTCACCCCACACACTAGATCTTCTCTTAGATCCTCTTAAAAAAACATTCTCTTCGACTTGCACTCATTGTTATTGCTACAAATTTTGTAAGCCAGTTTCTCATCACTTGTCAAAAATCATTTTCCTATAGTGGCACACTGATCAGGAGCACAAAATTTGCCAAAAAATCAAAGTGTCGGAATCTTGATAAACTTAGCTACATAACAAAGAGCTCGTCGTTCTGAATCCAATGGTGTGAACGACACCCAATTCCGAGCTCCTATGCAGAAGTTGGAGCAAGTCAAAGTTCAAGTTTGACTTGCTCACATGGTAGGATTGGATGAAATGGAAAAGGTCCCAGCGAATGGGGAAGTACCAAGTGGCAGGTCGTCATTGGCCCCTGCATATCGCATATTAAAGAAAAAGGAAGGTCAAAGTTAGAAATTTACCCTCGAGCAGGAAGGATTGCAATGTGATAAGGCAATCGAAAATCGCGATTGCAATCGGCGAAGGGGAAGGTGTTGTAGAATCAGCCCTCGACAGGATGGGTAGTGATCCGATATCGCAATCAAATATTGGAGGAGTTAAGAATCATCCCACAGTTCAAGCATGGTTACGATGTGATTTATCTCATATCGCACTTGCAGAAAGTCCCACATTACATTACCGCAGGTTCTCCGTCGATGCGGAATGCAATAGGATATCCCGGATGTGATGCAACTTTATATTCCAATTTATAACCCCAGCAGGTCCACTACTATCGTAGTGTATGGAATTTTATATCCAGCGAGGGAAAGTTCCGATTGCGATAGGATAGTTGGATGTGATATGTTATATGTTGTGTTTCATCATCTTGGAAGATCTGTGTATCGCAGAGTGCCTATTGTTTAGGCTTGGCATTATCTATCGATTGCAATAAGTAATAAGTTCCGGACGCGATATGTTTCAAAGTTGTAGTTTATAACTCGTTCAGGTCTGCTAGATCAGCAATCACAGTTTTTGAAGGAGTGTTGACGTTCGTATCTTCGCTGATAGTAGATTGCGATTGCGATATCTGACAGGGATACAGAACCGTAGCGTTAACTGCCGGACCACCAATCCACATGTGACCACTCGACCCTAATCACGAGATAGGCAGGAAAGATGGCAGGACTACCGACTTTGGCAGAAATTCTAGTTTTAACTGCGGATAATGAGTTTAACTGGCAGTAAGCCAGATTTGGAGTAGAAAATTGTGGAAAGCCTAACATAAGTCATAACTAAGGAAATTTTCGACCAAATGGGATAAAAAAAAGAGCCTAGATAGCCATTTTTGGACATTCTAAACTCATTGGAACATATTTCAAGATCAAAGGAGCACTTCTCGATAGAATTTTTGCAAAGTGAAGCCTATGGGTGCCCCAGTCAACCAGAGTGTTGATTCAGTTTATGGAGGAGTATGAAGATGGAGATGACCTTGCAGGGTTTTCCAACCTCCATGTGCTTTCTGTAGTAGCCATTATAGTAGTGTTATAGCTTTATTTCTTCTTTTATCTATATGTGTATGGAGAAAGAGACTTGTTTAAGTACTTCAAGTGGATTGTTGTACTTTTTTATGCTCTTGGTAGTTGGAGTATGGGGTCTTGATTTGAGAGTCCTTATCTTGTTGATTGTTTCATGACTAATTGTAGGTTTTCATGTGTTGATAGTGAGAGTTCTTTGCAAAATAATGTTTCCTTGAAGGGGAAACTAGCCACTCTTTTTGTCAGCACACTTATGTACTCTTTACCATTGAATAATTTTGAGCATAATGAGAAGGGGTCATGCCTTTAAAGATGATCCAAGGAGATGTAGCCTAGGAGGGGTGAACTCCTTTATCAATGGCTGGTGTATTATTGTTTGATACATGCTTCCATTCAATGTTTTAGTTTCATGTTTTAAATTTTCTTCATGAAACTAACTTAAGTAAAAACACATAAAATTCATGATTTTACTTGCTATTTTGGAGTACAAACCTCAAGTACATTTTTATATCCTGATGAGTGGAATTAGCACAACATTATTAATCTGCCCCAATTTAGATAAGGTTGGTATCAAAGCTCTGGTTTTCTTTGTCCAAGGAGGAATTGACCCTTATTTGGAAGTGAATGTGTTTTGAAGTTCATTGAGGAGAAGGTTTTGGAAAGGAGAGAAATATTGTTATAATCTCTACCACCAAGTTCTACCTCAAATTGTAGTAGAAGCTTCAAGCAAAGCATGTACCAAGGAGGAGAGCCTACAAGAATGTCAAAGGATGTGAAGGATTTTAGAAAGTCTTTCTTAGACATGGCAGAAATGGTGAAAGTCCTCTATGAAGAGAGGAATACCAAATTGCAAGGTGAAATCTCTAGACCTCCAAAAGGAGAATGTTATCCAAGGGAAGAAGGTAATAAGAATGGTGATAAACCACCATCTTCTCCACAATCTTCATGTTTTTCTACAACTGTTATTAAAGATGCTAGTGTAGAAAGTTCCTCCAAGAAGGTAGATGGAAAAGTTTGTACCTTTTGTCCACATGATGTGGAAGATGAGGTTTTATCAGCACCCAAATCCGAGGAGTTGAAAGAAGAGAGAAATCCCTCTCCTTAACAGTCGAGCCCCTACCGGGCCTCTCCTTAACAGTCGAGCGAGTCCAAGAGGACACATATAGAATCAAGAGGGAAATTGAAAACATCTTCATGTGTCAATCTAAATATGAAGCAAATGGTAAGAATTTACATGCTTCTTCCTTATGTGAAAGTATTGACGTAAATTCATTTGCAGCCTTTGAAAAGCATAGTAAAGGCATTGGATCCAAGATCTTGACCAAGATGGGTTACAAGGGAGGAGGCCTTGGCATAAACCAACAAAGCATTAAAAATCCAATTGCAGCCAAGGAGAGGCCTAAATACGAAGGCTTAGGCTATGTTGCAAAAGATGAGTTGTCTTCTAGCGACAGTTCATGGATATCGTGTTCCTTTTGCCATAAGAAAGGACACGAGGAGGCAAGATGTTGGGAGTTACATCCAAAAATGGTTCCCGCTTGGTTCCTCAAGTGTAAGTAGGACTTATAGTTCAGAACGTCTCTAAAGAGAGACGACTATGTTGAAGAAGAAGGGAAGCTAAATTCTTCTTTCCACCAAGTTCCTCACACAGGAAACGTAAGCCAAAGAACAACAAACATAGGCATAACTGTTTTGTTAATTTGAATGCTATTAATTCGAATGATGTTCATGATGGAAAACAACATGAAGATTTGAATAAAATGTTGAGGAAAATGTTTCCATGCACCTTTTGTCTTTCATCTAACCATTATGTAGATAAGTGTGATAAAAGGAAAGCAATCATCAAGAAGATGTTTATTTCTACTGGAATTGAGACTGAAAGGGGAAAATATCATCCAAGGATAAAGGCAAGTGAGCCGAGAGGAGATCAAAATAACTTATGTACTCACTACAATATTAGTGGGCATTGGATCGAGAAGTGTTGGAAATATTTCCACAACTTCCTCCTGGTAAGGGCAAGCAAATCATGTAAGCACCAGAATAGGAAGCGACAAAAGAAAAAGTGGCGCAAGATGCGACCATCCTTGAAGCAGTTTTAGAAGAAGAGAAAGTTCAAATAGATGGTTCATTCACCTGGTTGGGTAAGAAATGGGCGGATTATTTGTCCAAATGAAGTTTGTAAATTTCTGTTTTGCACTAGTTCCATATCCCCATAGTTGGGTAATTTGTAAAAATGATGTTCATAAATAAATCACTTATATGCAACAATGTTTTATTTAAGCATTACAATGCTAATTTGCTTGTTGATAGTCAATTTGAATGGAGAAATTTGGGAGTCAAGTTTATTCCATTTTGTAAACTGCATTTCTACTTGTAGTTTGAAAAAACATTTTAAAACTGTTGTATGAGTAGTTGCAGCACATTTAGTATGTTCCAAATGTGTGTAGCACTCAAGTTATACAAGTATTCACTATGTGAAGCTTGTTTGGGTTCATTTGGAAAAGTCTTTTAGGATCTTATCCTTGATAAGGATTTTGCAGATAAGCAATTCCAAGGTGCTCATCTTCTTGGAATTCTTCTTGGGAAGGATGTTGTTGTGGATGGCCATAGTGACATGGACAGGTGTCGGCTCATCACTTATGGCTCTGAAGAATAAAGGTGAAGGAGAAGGAAGGATGACCTGTAGGACACTTGCGGTGCAGACAAAGTATAGAGAAGTTGCAGAGTATTTAAACTTTTGGAGACCAGACATTTTTCAGTGTGGAAGAGTGATCAAGAGCTCAAAATTTGCCAAAAAAACAAAGTGTTTGAATCTTGATAAGATTAGCTTCAGATCAAAGAGCTTGTCATTCTGAATCCAATGGTGTGAACAACACTCAAATATGATCTCGTATGAAAAAGTTGGAGCAAGTCATAGTTCAGGTTTGACTTGCTCACATGGCAGAATTGGATGACATGGCAAAGGTCCTAATGAATGGGGAAGGGTCAAGTGGTAGGTTGCCATTGGCCCTCGCATATCACATATCAGAGCAAAAGGTAGGTTGGCATTAGAAATCGACCCCCGAGTAGGAAGGATTGCGATGCGATAAGGCAATCACAAATCGTGATTGCAATCGGCGAAGGGGAAGGTGTTGCAGAATCGGCCCCCGAAAGGATGGGTTGCGATGCGATATTGTAATCACATATCGGAGGAGTTAAGAATCGACCCCTGGTTCAAGCACGGTTGTGATGCAATTTATTGCATATCACAATCACAGAAAGTCCTACATTAAATTACTGTTGGTTCTATGCTAATGTGAAATGCAATAGGATATCCTGGATATGATGTGACTTTAGATTCCAGTTTATAACCCCAATGGGTCCACTGCTATCACAGTGTATGGAATTTGATATCCGCCGAGGGAAAGTGTCGATTGCGATAGGACTTCCAGATGTGGTATGTTAAATGTTGTGTTTCATAATCCCGACAACTTTGTGTATTACAGAGTGCCCGTTGTTTGGGCTTGGGGTTATCTACCAATTTTGATAAGCGATAAGTCTCGGACGCGATATGTTTTAGAGTTATAGTTTATAATTTGTCGGGTCCACTAGATCGACAGTCGTAGTTTCTGAAGGAGTGTTGACATCTGTCTCTCTGTTGATAGCCGATTGCGATTGCGATATCCGATAGGGTTGCGGAACTGTAGCCTTAATCGCCAGAGCACCACTTCGCATGTGACCACTCGGCCCTTAACCACGAGATAGGTGGGAAAGATGGCAAGACTACTGATTTTGGTGGAACTATTAGTTTTAACTGCACATAACAAATTTAATTGGTAGTAAGCCAGATTTGGAGGAGAAAATTGTGGAAAGACTAACAGAAGTCATAACTAAGGAAATTTTTGACCAAATGGGATGAAAAAAAGAGGCTAGATAACCATTTTTGGACATTCTGAACTCATTGGAATAGATTTCATGTTCAAAGGAACACTTCTGGATAGGTTTTTTGCAAAGCGAAGCCTATGGGTGCCCTAGTCAACTAGAGTGTTGATTCAGTTTATGGAGGAGTATGAGGATGGAGATGACCTTGCAAGGGTTTTCCAACCTCCATGTGTTTTTTACAGTAGCCATTACAACAATGTTGTAGCTTTGTTTCTTCTTTTCTCTATATGTGTATGGAGAAAGAGACTTGTTTAAGTACTTCAAGTGGATTGTTGTACTTGTTTATGGTCTTAGTAGTTGGAGTATGGGGTCTTGATTTGAGAGCCCTTATCTTGCTGATTGTTTCATGACTAATTTTAGGTTGTCATGTGTTTAGAGTGAGAGTTCTTTGCAGAAGAATGTTTCCTCTAAAGGGAAACTAGCCACTCTTTTTGTCAACACACTTATGTACTCTTTATCATTGAAGAATTTTGAGCATAATGAGAAGGGGTCATGCCTTTAGAGCTGATCCAAGGAGATTTAGCCCAAGAGGGTTGAACTCCTTTATTAATGGATGGTGTATTATTGTTTGATACATGCTTCCATTCAGTGTTTTAGTTTCATGTTTTAATTTTTCTTCATGAAACTAACTTAAGTAAAAACACATAAAATTAATGCTTTTACTTGCTATTTTGGAGTAGAAACCTAAAGCACATTTTTATATTTTGATGAGGGGAATTAGCACAACATTACTAATTTTCCCCAATTCAAATGGCACATGCAACTCTGCCCATGCTTTAAGTGGAGACACATTGTAATGTATAAGATGAATTTGAATCTCTATGATTTGGGGAATCTCAAGCTTATGAAAGTTTCTACTTCCTTCTTACCCAATTTGAAGTTTCTTTCTATTTGAATTTTGAGCATGTGGTTTTGTGTCTGGTCAGTTTTAATGTCCATTTGCTGCCAATATTCCTCAAGTTATAGGGTTCCACAAATTTCTGTGAGAAATGAGATTTTTTGCACATATTGATTACTTTGGATATTTATGTAATGGAATTATATGTAGGCTTCTTGCAATAGAAATGTAAAAGGGTGGTTTCATGATTTTGATAATTCTATCTGGCAGGTTTAATTCAATATTTATGTAGGACTCAAGAATCTGCTTCTGAGCATTGATGAAATGGAGCTTAGCATTGGACTTATTGAAGCAGTTATTTTTGAGACAAAGGAGAGGGATAAGATTAGTGGCAATCCAAATGGTGGAGCCACTACACTATGTTGTACTCCAGAGCTTTCCAAGTTAGAAGGTTGTAAAAAAGGGGAGATCATTGTACATCGATCTGTTGATGAGCCAAACTGGCCTTGCTGCATTCCTTGTATTCTAGGGGAATAATTTGGAAGAAAAGACACAGCTAGACACCATCTATATCACAAAGTATGGCATGTAAAAAATATGTTTTATGTTATTTGATTCGTAACTTAAAGGTACTATTATCAATGGAAACATTATGTTGAAGAATCCAACAAGATATTTTTAGGAGGAATTTGAACCTCAATGAATTTGGGAATCTCAAACTTATGAAAGTTTCTACTTCCTTCTTGCCCAGTTTGGAGCTTCTTTCTATTTGAATTTTGAGCATGTGGTTTTGTGTCTGGTCGGTTTTAATGTCCATTTGTTGCCAAGATTCCTCAAGTTACATGGTTCCACAAATTTATGTGAGAAATGATATGTTTTCCACATATTGATTGCTTTGGATATTTATGTAATGGAATTATTATGCAAAGGCAGAAAAATGGACCTTCCACTAGAGGATTTTTGAAGGCTCATTATGCTTGGTATCCTCCTTTATGTATCTTTCATAGACCACTTTGTCTCAATTCACTGGAAATAAAGGATTTATATTTTCAATCTCTTGCTTTTGTTCATTTTCATTTGCAGGTTATTTTTTTATTACTTTATGTGTGTTATGTTCTCCTGGAATTTAGAATTAAGCTTTGTTTGTTTGTCTAAGCTTCTCTAACAATGTTTGTGTAGTTAAGTAGTTTGCAACAACTTACTATCAAATTGGATTTTACTCACTGATCCAACAAAAACAAAACCAAAAATGTGTTTGATTGATTATATTTCATTTACTCTAGTAAAAACCAACCTTGAGAATGTCTCCATCCTACAGACATGCTTAGGAACCACTCAAAACTATACATCAAATGAATACATCAAAAGAATTTCTATCTAGACCAAAATATATCATAGAAAAACTATAAAGTCGTTAAAAAAATAGTCACATAAATTATTTGGTCCATACTTTACCGAATGATGCATCATTGTAAATGCTTGGACTTTCCTATGTGCATTTGCATTTTATAGTTTATAAACATTTTCATTATTTTATGAGTTAGGTGGTATCCGTAACAATCTTCTCCCACTCCTTACATGTTTCATGCTAGTTAAGGTGTAGTTTGGTTTGCCACATGGATGGCCTTTGCTACTTCTTAGTTCATTTTTCATATTAGTTTGGGACTTTAAGTGGAAAATTCTTAGTTTTGAGTATGCTCTTCCCCTTGCACCCTGTGTGATTTGGGGGAATAAAAAAGGATTTGGGAACCATTTTTCTCCTCCCTTAAGATCATAGAAAAATCAATTAGTTTAATTAGGGGAAAGAAAGTATTCTGTCATAAGCATATTTTTCCTTTGGTGCAAGGGAAAATTCCATATAATTTAATTAGTTGCAAATTGTAAGGATCACAAGTTATCCACATTGAACAATTTATTAACATATGTGATTAACACTTATCACCTTTCACATGCTTCACCCCACACACAAGAGCTTCTCTTAGATCCTATTCAAAAAATATGCTCTTCGACTTGCACTCATTGTTATTGCTACAGATTGTGTAAGGCAGTTTCTCATCACTTGTCAAAAATCAATTTCCTATAGTGGAACACGCAACTCTGCCCACGCTTTAAGTGGAGATACATTGTAATGTATAGGAGGAATTTGAATCTCTATGATTTTGGGAATCTCAAGCTTATGAAAGTTTCTACTTCCTTCTTGCCCAGTTTGGAGCTTCTTTCTATTTGAATTTTGAGCATGTGGTTTTGTGTCTGGTTGGTTTTAATGTCCATTTTCTGCCAATATTCCTCAAGTTACAGGGTTCCACAAATTTCTGTGAGAAATGATATTTTTTGCACATATTGATTACTTTGGATATTTATGTAATGGAATTATATGTAAGATTCTTGCAATATAAATGTAAAATGGTGGTTTCATGATTTTGATAATTCTATCTGGCAGGTTTAATTCAACCTTTATCCAAGACTCAAGAATCTACTTTTGAGCATTGATCAAATGGAGCTTAGCATTGGACTTATTGAAGCAGTTATTTTCGAGACAAAGGAGAGAGATAAGATTAGTGGAAATCCAAATGGTGGAGTCACTACACTATGTTGTACTCCAGAGCTTGTCAAGTTAGAAGGTTGTAAGAAATGGGAGATCATTGTACACCGATTTGATGATGAGGCAAACTGGCCTTGCTGCATTCCTTGTATTCCAGGGGAATAATTTGGAAGAAAAGACATAGCTAGACACCATCTATATCACAAAGTATGGCATGTACAACATTTATTTTTATGTTATGTGATCCGCAACTGAAAGGTACTATTATCAATGGAAACATTATGTGGAAGAATCCAATAGGCTATTTTCTAGGCAGGTTAGCACATTTATTTAAATTCTATGGGTTTGTCTTTAGCCTACCTTATTCTTGGACTTATTTGGTTTCTCCAATACATGTGCTTCAAGAATGATATATTACATCTTCAAAACTGTATAGCAGTAGTGATATCCCTTGGAATGCTTGAGATGACCTTGTGGTATTTTGAATATGCTAGTTTTAATGCAATCACTTTTATGGCTATTAAGGAAACTATCTCTCGGATTCTCCTTCTTGTGGTTTCTATGGGTTATGGTATGGTGTGACCTACTCTTGAGGGAATTACATCAAAAGTGGTTCTTCTTGGAGCAATCTACTGTGTCGCTTCAGAGGCATTGGAGCTTGTAGAAAATTTTGGGAATATAAATGATGCTTATGGAAGTTGCAAGAACTTTCCTTATATTCACTTCCATTGTTCTTAATACTTTATTTATCATATGATTTTTATCCTTTCTGTTATTGAAAGGGAAGGGATAATATCTCACAATATTACTTTTACCATCTTACTATTATTTATATAGTTTTCATAAGCATATATTTTGTAAGTAATATAGAAAAAAACAAGTAAATCATGGAGTGGAGTTTCTGTTTGACACATGTTACTTTTGATCCATATTAGTTGTCATGATTTTGATTTGAAATACATTGCACTTAACTGCTTCATTGGATGACTTTCTAAAAGCCCATAAATCATACTGAGAACATTCTGGACATAGCTTTTGATGTAATCCTGAAAATAATGAGGCTTAGAGGTGACTGTGATATCACCATTTATTATTTTGTTTCCAGTGAATAATGAGATCATTCTGCCATGAAACTATTTAATCAAAAAAAGGAATCCAGATGTAATCAAACCATAAAGACCTCTTTGTTAAATTCTTAGATACAATATGAGGAAAAGATTCAGGCCTTGTAACTTGGTTAGTCTCGGCAGGGGATTTTTGTGGTAAATTTTCCTGCATTTAATAATAAGTTCTAGTCTTCACATAGATACTTGTAAAATTTTTAGGTCGACTCTTACCATATAGACTTTGGTGCTTAATTTTCCTTCATTAAATCATCAATCCAAGTCTCCGCAGATGCTCTTTTGTGAAATTTCATTCACTTAAGTCATCCCTTCGAGTATTGTCAGAGCTTTCCTTTGGTGAAATTGCTTCATTATATGCCACCATTCCCTTCCTTGTGGGATAGGATGTATGCAAATGTGCATATATAGATAAAGACCTTGCTCCTACCTTGGTTTCATTCTAATATCCATATGACAATGTTCCTCATTAAATTCCCCAAATGAATTGGATACCAGTGCTATAATCAATGGAAAAACTTCGCGTATCATCTTAGGTTTCTTTGGAGGCACTTCACCTTCCTTTGGTGAAATTGCTTCATTATATGCCACCATTCCCTTCCTTGTGGGTTAGGATGTATGCAAATGTGCACATATATATCTATATATATATATATATATATATATATATATATATATATATATATATATATATATATATATATATATATATATATATATATATATATATATATATATATATATATATATAAAGACCTTGCTCCTACCTTGGTTTCATTCTAATATCCATATGACAATGTTCCTCATTAAATTCCCCAAATGAATTGGATACTAGTGCTATAATCAATGGAAAAACTTCGCGTATCATCTTAAGTTTCTTTGGAGGCGCTTCACCTTCCTTGTTTTGTCTGTGTGTTGATTTAGTAGGTTGGGAAGATATGGAGCATGCCTTTTAGCATCATTGTGGCTTTGAGCTCTCTAACGGATAGAATTTTCACATTCAGGTGCAATGATGGTAGACTAGGAGAGCCTTTTATTGCCTAACATGGAGGCAATTGGCTGAAGGGTTGCTTGGGTTTGAGGCTTCTTGCTAGCTTTGGAGCCCTTTTGACACACATTTTCCCGTTCATCTTGGCTAGAATTTAAAGCCAGAGGGGGCTACTAAAGAACTTGAGGTTCAGGGATTATAGTCTGCAACTTAACCATAACGATGCAGTCTTTAATATTGTGCTTCAAGCTTTGACAATGGAAAAAGGTGTTGGTCAAATTGACAACTCGGTTAAGGATGCAGTCTTTAATATGGTGCTTGAGGCTTTGACAATGGAAACATGTGTTGGTCAAATTGACAAATTGGTTAATGATGTAGTCTTTAATATGGTGCTTTAGGCTTTGGGTTAATTGACAACTTGGTTAATGATGCAGTATTTAGTATGGTGCTTCAGGGTTTGGGTCAGATTGACAACTTGGTTAATGATGCAATCTTTAATATGGTGCTTCAGGATTTGACAATGGAAACAGGTGTTTGTCAAATTGACAACTCATTGCATCGGTAACGACATTAAAAAAGTCCATCCCCAATACAAGGCAAAGATCACGTACAATATTAACGTAATCAAGAACCTTGTGGAGCTGATCACTCTGCCAAGGATTGCAATTATTAATTAAAGTGTGAAGTACCAAGAAACAATCTAGTTTATAATTAAATCCCATATGATGTATGTATAGATCAAATGAAAAGGATTTGTCATTTGTCTCATTTAACTTAGAAATGATTATAACCCCTTCCAACTTTAACTAAATCAATGAAAAAAAAGGCTAAAAGATGATTTCTAAATCAACCAAGGAATATATAACAGATGATAATATTATTTTCAGAACAAATTAAAATGCATATGGACCAAAGCTATTGAGAAATATCACCTTTTCTCTTTGAAGTTCTTGAAACTGTAGAGGAAATTCATCAAACTTTTTCAATGATAAGTTCTGATCATCAAGTTTTGGAGTTATAGCTTCATTGAGTTGCAATTTTCCAGAAATTTCTCAACAAATCCTCTGAATTTGTACTTAAACATCCAAAAATTGCTTGATCCTCTCTTCCTTTTGCAGCCAAAGCTATTCCAAAGGTGGTGTAAAAGAAGCAAGTTGTTCCTTCACCGTGCTTGCAAGATTTTCAGGCTAGAAATACAGTAAACAACATTTACTAACCTAAGTAGCTAAACAAAAGCGAAAGTTGCAAGCTAAAGAAGAGAATGGATGCACTATAACTGTGCACAGAAAACATGATGATTTTGGTGATGGTAAGAAAAAATGTTTGCAAATATATTAATCAGGAAGTATAACTTTTCACAACTCTTATGCAATTATGCATGCTTGAAAATGATTACTTTCAAAAGTTTTTTTTGAAGTGCTTCATTAAAGTCAAGAAGTGGGCAAACACAAGAAGTGGGCAGACACAAGAAGTGGGAAATGGCCCAAGGAAATAGTTTTAAACTAGACAACATCTAGATTGCATAACATATCATATCTCTCTTCATCTATGTTCGTCCATATGCTACTGTGTTACTGATGCAATTTCCAAAAGCATATGATAAAAGTGTTTGACCATGGCAAAGTTGGAGCTCTCCCTCACGATGAATACCATTCAATATCAATATATCTATTCAACAACACTATGGGATTAATATATTGATGACGTTATAAATATTATAGTTTAATTGTGCTATATATATTCAACCCTGGTTTAATTGTGTTATATGGTGCTCACTATTATGGTGTTCCCTATATTTCCAAAATTAACTACAATTTTTTTATAATAATCTCTTTGCCTTAGCTAACAATAATGGTTGTTTTCCTCTGCCATGCATGTAATATCTATGTATCTGGTTGTTTAACTCTCCATTTCAATTCGTTGCTTCCAACACTGAGAGTGTTGAGCTATCGTGTCAAGGATGGTCCTCTAATGACTGAATGATTATGTCCCCATCTACAAATATCAGAGAGGGCCCATAAGACATCACATTTATAATGAATTTTACGTTGCTCGGTGAATATTGGCATAGATTGGCACATATGAACATGTGATTGACTTATGGAGGATGTTTTCCCCATGACTAGATATGGCTACAAGGACGATGTCCCATTCTATACAGTCGTGTTTCCTCATACATCGACTTCCACCGCTCCTCCACTAACTGCTTTGATACATTGGATGTTGAAGAAGCTCCACTAAATCCAATTTCCATTTTATATCTAGTGCAGTAATTAACTATATCAGTGATGACAACTGCAAGACATGACATGACACACACCTCAAGAATGATTGCACTATTGCTCTTATGATATAATGCAATGTGTTCTTCCAATAGCGATGGTTAAATAAATATGTTCATTCCTATGCAGCCATAAAAAGCAAAGTTCATATGTTACAATGAAGGGTGTGTATCTTTGATAAGTATGTTGCATTACAATGATGTGTTCGCTTGGAGGAGCGTTCAAGCCATTGCGATATTAATGTTGGCATTGAAATATTATATTACGTTCAATAACATGGCATGGGGTACTATTATATTGCGTTCAAGCCATGAATTAGCATTCAAGCCATAAAGCAGAGTTACATTGGGAAGTGTAATGACATTATGTTGGTTAAATTGGTGTTTGCGTTATATAATATCAATATGGTATTATTATCAAAATGATTTTGTGTTATACATGTTGTGGTGCTATATATTATGTTGGCATTATACATGCTTTGATATCATGCTGCATTATCCAAGGAATATCATGTATTATCCAAGAATAAGTAACACATCAAGTATTATTGTTGCATGTATCTGGATTAATGAAAGTTTCAAGAAACGGAATCCATGAAGATGATGACATGTCGACTCTAACAAGTTCAATGTTGCATATAAGTTTATCGTTGAGTGTGAGCATGGTATTATTTTTCATATAATTTGAACTTTGCATGTAAGTTTATCATTGATCATGAGCGTCATATTTGAGTCGAAGAGGCTATGTAACAAGCCTCTGCCAACATAGGATGTGTACAAGATTGGTTGTATTGCAACCCATTAAAATGATTACAAGTAATCATTCTACACAGAGAAAGAGCAACCTAAGAGCTGAAATAGTTATTGGTATTAAATTTATAATAAAATTTTGAGTAGGTGGATCAACGGTCAGTGCAGTAATAAAAAAGATACCATATGATGGAAAACTAAACTTACCAGCTAAGTAGTTTGAAAGTTGGTGATGATGAATTCGTTTGAGAAAATTGAAATGTGTAGAGAAGCAACAAACCCATGCTCAAAAAAGTGGATGTTGAATGAAGGGTCTATGCTGGCGTCATCAAAATGTACATCCTTCTCTGGAGAATCATGTGGCTGCATGTATTTTTGGCAAAAAATATATATATCGGCATTTAATGAACTAGGTTGTATATTCTATTGTTGGATAACTCATTTACAAAATCCAACAGTGGGCATATACAGCCCCCAATCATTTAATATCCACAAAAAGCCACGCCATTATGTGAACAAGCCTTTTGTTCACATAATAAGCCATCATCACCCACTTCACTTTTGTACCACTTGATGTTTTGATAAATGAAAAAATCTTAGACCAGATAAGATGATAAAAGCCAAAATAGCTTGTGTGTGAATAGTGCAATGAACCTATAACAATGTCGGCATCAATGTCAAGAACATTGTAGTCAAGGATTTGAAATGTGGGTATGTTGCATCTGACTCCAAGAACGACCCATCAAAGGATGCAGCTAATTTTACCTCTCAAGTAATCACAATGACCACCCTAGGTAGAGGTTCAATAAGCTTCGTCAATCTGCATTTGTGGAGAATTTTCATAGAGAAAATGAGAATTATTGTAAATTCCCCCAAATTACATTGTTGATCTTCAAACATAAAATGGGGAAGTGTTCAATCACTTTATCTCAAGACGACTGAAGGTGAGAAGTTGTTTGATAAGCTCCCTCAAATTACTCATCTAGGGAATGATTGCTCAAAAAATAGGAAGTCGTCAGCTAAGCTGCCTCGAACTAAAAATTTTGAGAGTGTTCACACAAAAAATGGGAGGAAATTTCATGAGGCAAACCATGTTTCCATATCAAGAAAGAGGAGAATCTAGGAGGCCAACAATGTTGATATTGACAAGTATGTAGCTAGTGCAAGTTGTAATCCATCTTTTTCTAGCAAAAGTAATGAAGACAATGGAATGGTAGGCTACGCAACATATTTAGATTTTGTTAGGCCTTTACATAGAAATACGGTAGTTGATTATGAACAATGTAAATTTTCAAACGGGAACTGATACTGTTACCCATTTCGTAGAGATAGCAAAAAAGTGACCTGATTTTGAAAAGGGGTGATGCAGAACGAACATGTTTTTTTTAGAGCATACTTTTTGGCACTTTAATTTTTTATGTACATTATGTTTTAGAATCGTTTTAGAATGGTAGTGATTTTCATGCTGATTTAAAAAAGCGAGTATTCTGCATCACCCCATTTTTTTTAAAAGACCTGTGTTTTGGCTTTAAATTTTCTAATGTATAAAATGTAAATAATTATTTTGTAAATTTGATCATTTTTGAAGTGGCCGTTTTCTTCACATTTTCTTGTTTTTTATTTTAATTTTAACTTTTTTTTTAGTGAGGTTTTTATTGTTTTGCATTTTTAAATTAGGAGGTCGATATTTAGAATTTTCGATATTCTACATATTTATACATCCTTAATTAATTTTTGAATCCACATGAAATAATTGTTTCTAAAAAACAATATTTTTTAACAATGGACATAAAAATAACCATTTTTAACATAAATATAACTAAAAAACTACATGTTTTGATAATTTTTTGCTAGAATTGACATGTCAAAATCACAATTTTTATACGATAATTTTAACAAAAAACGGTTAAATAATAGCTTTTTTTATGAATTTCATGTCAAAAAATAATAATAATCATTTTTTTTTTCAAAAAATAATGATTAACTTAAAAATCAATGCGAAAATCACATATTACAAATATTGAACGTATAACAACCCTAATTGAGTGTTTATTCTTCTCATAAAATGTCAAAGTCAAAACATTTCAAAGCTTGATTTACAAGCATAACTTAAATTTAATCAACAATGTCACGTAATTCAAACTCTTCGTCCTCTAGAGTTTCATCATTGTCTTCTTCCACAATATTTTATGTTTCCTTTTGCTCACTTTCCTCTTCTAATGTGTCTTTGATGTCTGCGAATCTCCCAATGTATGTCTTTCCAAACATTCCATGTAATGGTGGTTGGGGTTCCTTTGCCTTTTTTGCTACACATGATTCACTAAAGTCCCCTTTATTCAACCCAATTTCTTGCATTGCATCTGGAAAAAATTGAAGAACATTAATTCTTTGCTGAATGAAATTGCACTGTACTGGATCTTTTTCAATTGCAATGCAATTTCTTCCTTTTTGAAGGCAACATGCTAGCGTTGTACCTAATTATCAAGCACAAAAGAAATAATGAACTAAATTAGTACAATGACATATTAATTAAAAAATAACATATTGAAATTCAATTGCATATAATAAAACTTATCTGAGCCAGAAAATAAATCCAGAACCCAATCTCCTTCATCTGACAAATGTCTATAAGATAGTTAATCAATAATTGTGGTTTTTGATAAATGTTAACTATCTCTCCTTTTGTTTTTGATTCCGAGAATCAACCAGCTGCTAGCGGGGCAGGCGGCTGGTGGCTGGGTGATTCCCACCAGCCGAGTGGGCGGTTGGTGGCTGGTTCATTCCCAGAATCACCTAGCCACCAGCAGGGCGGGCGGCTGGTGGCTGGGTGATTCCGGGAATCAACCAGCCACTAGCCGGCCACTGGTTGATTCCGGCAATCAACCAGCCACTAGCCAGTCGGGAATCAACCACCCACCAGCCGCCCGCCCGGATGGTGGCTGGTTGATTCCTGGAATCACCCAGCCACCAGCCGGGCAGGCAACTGGTGGCTGGTTGATTCCGGGAATCAATGAGCCACCAGCCGCCCGCCTGGCTGGTGGCTGGGTAATTCCGGGAATCAACCAGCCACCAGTCGGGCGGCCAGCTGGTGGTTGGTTGATTCCAGGAATCAACTAGCCACCAGCTCAACCAGCCACCAACTGCCTGGCTGGTGGCTGGGTAATTCCGGGAATCAAGCAGCCAACAAACTAGCGGCTGGCTAGTGGCTGGTTGATTCCGGGAATCAACGAGCCACTAGCCGCCCACCCGGCTAGTAGCTGGGTGATTCCGGGAATCAATCAGCCACCAGCCGGGTGACCAGCAGGTGGCCGGTTTATTCGGGAAACAACCAGCCACCAGCCGGGCTGTCGGCTGGGGGGTGGTTGATTCCCAGAATCAAGAAACCACCACCACCAGCTGGCCACTCAACTGCTGGCTGGTTGAATCCCAGAATCAACTAGCCACTAGCCGGCCACACCAGCCACCACCCGCCTGACCAGCTAGTGGCTAGGTGATTCCAGGAAACAACCAGCCACTAGCCGGGCGGCTGGCTAGTGGCTGGTTGATTGCGGGAATCAACCAGCCACCAGTTGGGCGGCTAGCTGGTGGCTGCTGCCCAACTGGTGGCTGGGTGATTCCCGGAATCAACCAGCCACCAGCCGGGCGGGGGAATCACCCAGCCACCAGCTGGCCGGTTGATTCCGGGAATCAACCAGCCACCAGCCGCCTGCCCGGCCGGTGGCTGGTTGATTCCCGGAATCAACTAGCCACTAGCCGGGCGAAGGCACCATCCGGGTGGGCAGCTGGTGGCTGGTTGATTTCCGGAATCAACTAACCACCAGCTAGCCGCCCGGCTAGTGGCAGGTCGATTATGGGAATCAACCAACCACCAACCGGGAAAGCGGCTGGTGGCTAGTTGATTTCGGGAATCAACCAGTCACCAGCCGCCTGCCCGACTAGTGACTGGATGATTCCGGGAATCAACCAGCCAACAACTGGCCACCCAGCAGGTGGTTGGGTGATTCCGGGAATTAACCAGCCACTAGCCACCCGCCCGGCTGGTGGCTGATTGATTCCAGGAATCAACTAGCCAGCAGCCGTCCGCCCGGCTGGTGGCTGGTTGATTCCCGGAATCGACCTGCCACTAGCCGAGCGGCCAGCTGGTGGCTGGTTGATCCCCGGAATCAACCAGCCACCAACCGGGCAACCAATTGGTGGCTGGTTGATTCTGGGAATCAACCAGCCATCAACCAGGTGGCCGGTTGGTGGCTGGTTGATTCCGGGAATCAACCAGCAATTAGCTGCCCGCCCGGCCGGTGGCTGGTTGATTCCCAGAATCACCCAGCCACCAGCCGGGCGGAGGAATCACCCAGCCACCAACCGGGCAGCTAGTTGGTGGCTGGTTGATTCTGGGAATCAACCAGCGACCAGCCACCCGCCCGGCTAGTGGCTCCACCCGGTTGGTGGCTGGTTGATTTCCAGAATCAACCAAGCACCAGCCGGGCGGCCAGCTGGTGGCTGGTTGATTCCTGGAATCAACCAGCCACCAGCTGGCCGCCTGGCTGGTGGCTGGGTGATTCCCCCGCCCGGCTGGTGGCTGGATGATTATGGGAATCAACCAGCCACAAACCGGCCACCTGATTGATGGCTGGTTGATTTCAGGAATCGACCAACCACCAGCTGGTCGCCCGGTGGCTGGTGGCTGATTGATTTCGGGAATCAACCAGCCACCAGCTTAGCCACCAGTCGGGCGAGCCGTTGGTGGCTGGTTGATTCCCATAATCAACCAGCCACCAGCTTGGCGGCCAGCTGGTGGCTGGTTGATTCTGGGAATCAACCAGCCACCAGCGGCTCGCCCGACTGGTGGTTGGTTGATTCCCTGCATCAATCAGCCACCAACCTGCCGCCCAGCTGGTGGCTGGATGATTCCAGGAATCAACCAGCCACGAGCCGTCCACCCAGCCACCGGCTGGGTGATTTCGTGAATCAACCAGCCACAAGTCAGGCGGGCCGCTGGTGGCTGGTTGATTCCTGGAATCAACCTGCCACTAGCCGGGCGGCGAGGTGGTGGCTGGGGAGGCCGCTGGTGGCTCCGCCCGGAAGGCCCGGTTGGTGGCTCCGCCCGGTTGGTGGCTGGTTGATTCCCGGAATCAACTAGCCACCAACCGGTCGCCCGGTCGGTGGCTGGTTGATTGGGCGGGTGGCTGGTGGCTGGTTGATTCCAGGTATCAACCAGCCACCAGTTGGCCGCCCGGGGTGGTGGCTGGTTGATTCCGGGAATCAACGAGCAATGAGCCACCCGCCTGGCTGGTGGCTGGTTCATTCCGGGACTCACCCAGCCACCAGCCAGCCGGGCGGATGGTGGCTGGTTGATTCCGAGAATCAACCAGCCACCAGCCGAGCAGAGCCACCAACTGGCTGCCCGGCTGCTGGCTAGTTGATTCCGGGAATCAACCAGCCACCAACCGCCCGCTTGCCCGGCGGCTGATTGATTCCCGGAATCATGCAGCCACGAGCCGGGCAGGGGAATCACCCAGCCACCAACCGAGCAACGGTTGGAGGCTGGTTGATTCCGGGAATCAACCAGCTACCAACCACCGGCCCGACTGGTGGATCCACCCGGGTGGTGGCTGGTTGATTCCTAGAATTAACCAGGCACCAGCCAGGCGACCAGCTGGTGGCTTTGCCCGGCTGGTGGCTGGTTGATTTCCGGAATCAACCAGCCACCAGCTGGCCACCGAGAATCAACCAGCCACCGGCGGGCGACTGGTGGCTGGTTGATTCCCGGAATCATCCAGCCACCAGCTGGGCGAGCGGCTGGTGGCTGGTTGATTCCGGGAATCAACCAGCCACAAACCGGTCGCCCAGTTGGTTGCTGGTTGATTCCGTGAATCAACCAGCCACCAGCCGGGCTTCCCGCTGGTGGCTGGTTGATTCCCAGAATCAACCTGCCACTAGCTGGGCGGCCAGCTGGTGGCGGCTGGTTGATTCCGGGAATCAACCAGCTACCAGCCGCTTGCCCCACTGGTGGCTGGTTGATTTCGGGGGTCAACCAGCCACCAACTGGCCGCCTAGCTGGTGGCTGGGTGATTCCGGGAATCAACCAGCCACTAGCTGCCCGCCCGGCTGGTGGCTGATTGATTTCGGGAATCAACTAGCCACCAGCCGCCCGCCCGGCTGGTGGCTGGTTGATTCCCGGAATCAACCTGCCACTAGCCTGGTGGCCAGCTGGTGGCTGGTTGATTCCCGGAATCAACCAGTCGAATCAACCGGGCGACCGGTTGGTGGCTGGTTGATTCCCAGAATCATCCAGCCACCAGCCAGGTAGAGGAATCACCCAGCCACCAACCGGGCGGCCGGTTGGTGGCTGGTTGATTCCGGGCATTAACCAACAACCAGCCACCCGGCCGGCAAATGGCTCCGCCCGGTTGATGGCTGGTTGATTCCCAGAATCAACTAGCCACAAGCCGTGCGGCCAGCTGGCCCGGTTGGTGGCTGGGTGATTCCTGCGCCTCGCTGGTGGCTGGATGATTCTGGGAATCAACTAGCCACCGGCCGGGTGGACGGCTGGTGGCTGGTTGATTCCCGGAATCAAACAGCCACCAACCGGCCAACCAGCCGACCGGTTGGTCGGCTGGTTGATTCCGGGGAATCAACCAGCCACCCGATTGATCGCTGGTTGACTCCCGGAATATACCAGCCACCAACCGTTTAGCTGGTTGAGTCCCAGAATCGACCAGCCACCAACTGGGCGACCGGTTGGTGGCTTGTTGATTCCGGGAATCAACCAACCACCAGCTGGCGGTCCGACTAGTAGCAGGTTGATTCTGGGAATCAACCAGCGACCAATAGGGCGGAGCCACTAGCCGGGCATGCGGCTTGTGGCTGATTGATTCCGGGAATCAACCAGCCACCAACAGGGCAGAGCCACTAGCCGGGCAGGCGGCTAGTGGCTGATTGATTCCGGGAATCAACCAGCCACCAGCTAGCCGCCAAGCTGATGGCTGGTTGATTCCCGGAATCAACCAGCTGCCCGGCTGGTGGCTGAATGATTCCAGGAATCAACTAGCCACCAGCCGCTCGCCCGGCTGGTGGCTGGGTGATTCCGGAAATCAACCAGCCACCAGCCGTCTGCCCGGCTGGTGGCTGGGTGATTCCGGGAATCAACTAGCCACCAGCCGCCCGCCCGGCAGGTGGCTCGGTGATTATGGGAATCAACCAACCACGAGTCGAGCGGGGCGGGCCGCTGGTGGCTCTGCCCGGCTGGTGGCTGGTTGATTCCCGGAATCAACCTGCCATTAGTTGGGCGGCCAGCTGGTGGCTCCGGGGGGGCGTTGGTGGCTGGTTGATTCCCAGAATCAACCAGCCACCATCCGGGAGGCCCGGCTGGTGGCTGGTTGATTCCCGGAATAAACCAGCCATAAACCGGTCACTCGGTTGGTGGCTGGTTGATTGGGTGGTGACCGGTTGGTCGCTGGTTGATTCCGGGAATCGCTGGTTGATTCTGGGAATCAACCAGCCACCGGCTGGGCGGGCGGCTGGTTGATTCCGGGAATCAACGAGCTACCAGCTGGCCGCCCGGCTGGTGGCTGGTTGATTCCCGGAACCAGCCGCCCGCCCGGCTAGTGGCTAGTTCATTCTAGGAATCACCCAGCCACCGGCCGGGCGGGCGAATGTTGCCCGGTTAATTCCGGGAATCAACCAGCCACCAGTCGGGCAGACCCACCTGCTGGCTGCCCGGCTGGTGGCTAGTTGATTCCGGGAATCAACCAGCTACCAGCCGCCCGCAGGCCGGTGGCTGGTTGATTCTTGGAATCATTCAGCCACCAGCCGGGCGGGGGAATCACCCAGCTACCAACCGAGCGGCTGGTTGGTGGCTGGTTGGTTTCAGGAATCAACCAGCCACTAGCCACCCGCCCGGCTGGTGGCTGGTTGATTCCCAAAATCAACCAGGCACCAGCCGGGCGGCCAGCTGATGGCTGGTTGATTCTCGGAATCAACAAACCACCAATCGGCCGCCCGGTTGGTGGCTGGGTGATTCCCCCGCCCGGCTGGTGGCTGGATTATTCCGGGAATCAACCAGCCACCGGCCAGGCGGGTGGCTGGTTGATTCCGGAAATCAACCAGCCGGGCGGCCAGCTGGTGGCTTGTTGATTCCCGGAATCAACCAGCCACCAGCTGCCCGCCCGGCTGGTGGCTCTGCCTGGCTGGTGGCTGGTTTATTCCCGGAATCAACTAGCTACCAACCGGGTGACTCCTTGATGGCTGCTTGATTCTGGGAATCAGCCAACCACCAGCTGGCCGCCTGGCTAGTGGCAGGTTCATTCCTGGAATCAACCAGCCACCAGCTGGGTGGAGCCACTAGCCGGGCGAGCGGCTGGTAGTTGGTTGATTCACGGAATCAACCAGCCACTAGCTGGCCGCACAGCTAGTGGCTGGTTGATTCCGAGAATCAACCAGCCACCAGCCGCCTGCCCGGCTGTTGGCTGGGTGATTCCCCGAATCACCCAACCACTAGCCGCGCGGTCAGCTGGTGGCTGGTTGATTCCATGAATCAACTGGGCGGGCGGCTGGCCACAGCAGCCGCCCGGCTAGTCGCTGGATGATTCCGGGAATCAACCAGCCACCAGCGGCCCGCACGGCTAGTGGCTGGGTGGTTCCGGAAATCAACCAGCCACCAGTCGGGTGGGCGACTGGTGGATTCCGGGAATCAACCAGCCACCAGGCGGCCGCCCAGCCGGTGGCTGGTTGATTCTTGGAATCACCCAGCCACCAGTCGGCCGCCCAGCTGGTGGTTGGTTGATTCTTGGAATCACCCAGCCACCAGCCGGGTGGGCGGCTGGTGGAATCAACTAGCCACCAGCCGGGTGGAATCAACCAGCCACCAGCCGGGTGGGCGGCTGGTGGAATCAACCAGCCACCAGCCGGGTGGGTGGCTAGTGGCTGGTTGATTCCCGGAATAAACCAGCAACCAGCCGGGAGGCCAGCTGGAGGCTGGTTGATTCCCAGAATCAATTTGCCACTAGCTGGGCGGCCAGCTGGTGGCTGGTTGATTCCCGTAATCAACCAGCCATCAACTAGTGGGTGGTTGGTTGATTCCGGGAATCAACCAGCCATCAATTGGGTGGCCGGTTGGTGGTTGGTTGATTCCAGGATTCAACCAGCCACCAAGCGGGCAGAGCCACCAGCCAGGTGGGCGACTGGTGGCTGGTTGATTCTGTGAATCAACGAGCCACCAGCGGGCGCCCGGCTGGTGCCTGGTTGTTTCCGGGAATCAACCAGCCACCAGTCGCCCGCCAGCCCGGTGGCTGGTTGATTCTGGGAATCACCTAGCCACCAACCGGGCAGCCGGATGGTGGCTGGTGGATTAGCCACCAGCCGCCCCCCCACAGGTGGCTGGTTGATTCCCGGAATCAACCAGCCACCAACCGGGCTAGGTGATTCCCCCGCCCGGCTGATGGCTGGATGATTCCAGGAATCAACCAGCCACCGAGCGGGCGGGCGGCTGGTCGCTAGTTGATTCCCGGAATCGACCAGCCACCAGCAGGGTGGCCAGCTGGTGGCTGGTTGATTCCCGGAATCAACTAACCACCAGCCGCCCACCCAGCTGGTGGCTAGTTGATTCCCGGAATCAACTAGCCACCAGCCGCCCACCCGGCTGGTGGCTGGTTTATTCCCGGAATCAACCAGCCACCAACCGGCCACCCGGTTGATGGCTGGTTGATTCCCGGAATCAACCAGCCACCAACCAGTCACCCGATTGGTGGCTGGTTGATTCCGGGAATCAACCAACCACTAGCTGGCCGCCCGACTAGTGGCAGGTTGATTCCGGGAATCAACCAGCCACCAGCTGGGCGGGCAGCTGGTGGCTGGTTGATTCCGGGAATCAACCAGGCACCAGCCGCCCGCCCGGCTGGTGGCTGGGTGATTCCGCGAGGCTGATGGTCTCTGTTTCCCGGAATCAACCAGCCACTAGCCGGACGGGCGGCTGATGGCTGTTTGATTCCGGGAATCAACCAGCCACTAGCCGGCCACCCGGCTAGTGGTTGGTTGATTCTCGGAGTCAACCAGCCACCAGCCGGCCGCCGGACTGGTGGCTGGTTGATTGTCGGAATCAACCAGCCACCAGCTGGCCGCCCGGCTTGTGGCTGGTTCATTCCGGGAATGAAGCAGCCACTAGCCGCCCGGCTGGTGGCTGGTTGATTCTCGGAATCACCCAGCCATCAGCCGGGCGGAGCCACCAACCTTGCGGGCGGTTGGTCGCTGATTGATTCCTGGAATCACCCGACCACCAGCCGGGCAGGCAGCTGGTGGCTAGTTGATTACGGGCGGCTGGTGGCTGGATGATTTCGGGAATCAACCATCCACCAGCCACATAGCTGCCCGTCCGGCTGTTGGCTGGGTGACTCCCGAAATGAACCAGCCACTAGTCTCATGCTCGGCTAGTGGCTGAGTGATTCCGGGAATCAGCCACCAGCCGCCCGCCTAGCTGGTGGCTGGGTGATTCCAGGAATCACCCAGCCACGCGCTAGGCGGGCTGTCGGGGTGGGGCGGCCTAGAATATCCCAGCCACCAGCCGAGCGGGCGGGCGGGCCACAGCGGTGGTGCCACCCTAGGCTGCGCCACCCCGTAGGCCCGCCCGCCTGCCCGTGTGGTGGCTGGGTGATTTTGGGAATCACCCAGCCACCAGCCAGGCAGAGTGAATCACCTAGCCACCAGCCAGGTGGGCGGGCGGGTCGCCGAGGTGGCGCGGCCTAGGCTAGTGCCACCTCAGTGGCCTGTCCGCCCGCCCAGCTGGTGGCTGGGCGATTCCGGGAATCGCCTTGCCACTAGCCGGGCGGGCTGCTGGTGGTTGGGTGATTCCAGCCGCCTGGGTGATTCCCGGAATCACCTAGCCACGAGTCAGGCGGGCGCGGGTGGCTAGTGCCTGGGCGATTCTCGAAATCACCCAGCCACCAACCAGCCAGGCAGGCGGGGTGGCGCGAATCAGCCAGCCACTATCCGGGCGGGCGGGCGGGCCGCTGGGGTGGCCCGGCCTGGCCTGGCGCCACCCCAGTGGCCCGCTCTCCCGCCCGGGTAGTGGCTGGGCGATTCCGGGAATCACCCAACCACCAGCTGAGCAGGCGGGTAGGCTGCCGGGGTGGCAGAGCTTGGGCTGGTGCCACGCCGATGGCCCGCCTGCCCACCCGGCTGGTTGCTTGGCGATTCCAGGAATTGCCCGGCCACCAGCCGCTCGCCTGGCTGGTGGATGGGTGATTCTGGGAATCACGCAGCCACTGGGCAGGTGCGTCACCCGAGTGGCACGGCTTGGGCTGGCGCCACACCAGCTACCCGCCAGCCTGCCTGGCTGTTGGCTGGGGGATTTCGAGAATCACCCAGTCACGAGCCGTTCCACCCCAGCGGCCTGCCCGCCCGCCCAGCTAGTGGTTGGTTGATTCC
The DNA here is from genome assembly GCA_031772625.1 of Pinus tabuliformis. NCBI lineage: Eukaryota > Viridiplantae > Streptophyta > Pinopsida > Pinales > Pinaceae > Pinus > Pinus tabuliformis. Next base: position 1,453,340,525 of record CM062817.1, read on the forward strand.
CAGAATTGCCCAGCCACCAACCGGGTGGGCAGACTGGCCGCTAGGGTGGCGCGGCTGGGATGGCGCCACCTCAGCGGCCCGCCCGCCCACCCGGCTAGTGGCTGGTCAATTCCTGGAATCATTTTTCTTTTGTATTTAGCATGTTATAGTTGAAAACATGTTGAATTTATACTTAGGAAAGAAAATGATATTCTACCAAAAACATTAATGTGTTTTTTTCTTCATAAACAACTTTGCTTGGCACATAAAAATTTGGTTTTACTAGCATTTTTTAAAAAAATTGATAATTGACCCTAAAAAAAAAAGTCATTGTTCCAGTATCATCACTTTCATTTTTAAGCTATATTTTGCACGAAAATTTCGTAGTAAATTTTGTAGTCACTGCCATTTTTAAAACATGTTCAAAATTGACCCCCTAAAAAATAAAATCATCGTTCCAGTATACACACTTTTCATTTTTAGCACTATTTTTGATGTTTTTTCGGGGTTTTTTGGCCAGAGTTCCCGTTTTGAGTTTATAGTTCCCGTTTCAAAGTTTACATTGTTTATGTTGCAATGGATAGACATGTTTGCCCTCAAAGTAATGGGAAGATCATGGCCACATCCCTGGCCCCGGGGAAGGGTTCCTCCACGCAGTAGAAGCAAGTGGATAAGGTCTTGGAATACCATAGGGATATATTCTCCTCATCCACAAGGGTACCTTGGCACTGTTAGGTTAAGCATTCAATCAATCTAAGTCCCGGAGCACCTCTACCCAATGGGTCGATATATCATTTCTCTATTCTAGAAAATGAAGAAAACAAGCTGTAAATCCAGGAGTTGCTGCAAAAATGGCACATCTAACCAACTTCCTCACCTTGTGGGAGCCCACTTGTGCTTATACAGAGAAGGATGGGACCTAGAGACTCTACATTGATTATCAGGAACTAAACAAAATCACTTTCATGAACAAATATCCAATACCATGTATTGATTACCTTCTTGAACATCTCAAGAGAGCTAAGTATTTCAGCAAGATTACTTTGAAGTCTAGATATCACCAGGTTCCAATAGAACCCACATATGGATGGAAGATTGCCTTCAAATCCAAGGAGGGCCTTTTTGAGTGGTTGGTCATGCAAAAATTCCCCTACAATTTTTATGAGGTTGATGGATGACATATTACGGTCCTTCACCAACTTGTTTGTGGTTGCATGTTTGGACAACATCCTCATCTTCAACAAGAGTTGGGAAGAACATTTACAACACATTCGACAAATCCTTCAAACCCTATGGTAGTACAAACTATGTTCCAAATCAAAGAAATGCACATTTGGCATGAGGCAGGTCTAATATTTGGGTTACATCATTGATGAGAAAGGTCTTCATGTGGATCCAAATAAGATCCAAATCATTCTGGATTTGACAACCTCGACCTCTCTAACAAAACTTCACAACTTTTTGGGCCTTGCCAATTTTATTGGATGTTTGTTTTGAGATTCTCTCATATCACTTGGCCTTTGAGTCAAGTTACGAAGGGTAGAATGAAAGCATATTTTTCCTGTTCTGAGTCCCAACAAAAGGCATTCATTAAGATGAAGAACCGCCTTTTCTCTGTGCCAATACTCACATTGCGATACCTACAACAACTATTTGAAATTGAGACAGATGCCTCAGGCTATGTCATCGATGTAGTTATCACCAGCAAGGGCATCTAGTAACATATCATAGTGAGACACTTTCCGATACAATTTGGAAATATCCCATCTATGATAAAGACATGTATTCCATCATGCATCATTTTCAGTAATGGAAAAATTACATAATAGGGAAGGAGATGGTCATCCACACATAACACCGACCTCTTCAATATATAGAGACATAAGGGACGTTACAGAACAGACGCCATCGCAAGCGGTCCACATATCTACAAAAAAATCATCATATCTAATTGGGATAACATGTTCCTGAGGACATTTTGATCGAGTATCTATTCATTATTGGACAGAAATATCACCAAGTCGACTGCCTTCCATCCCCAAACTATTATCTAGACAAAGGTCATCAAAAAGATGATAGTGCACATACTACACATGTACAAATCCAAGCATCCATGAACCTGGGATAACAACTACACAGTTATAACAGAGCTCTCCATAGCTTGACTAGTCGTAGTCACTTTAAAGTGAGTCTAAGATTTCAACCACTGTGTCTAATTGATGTTTCCATGCCTCATGCGACTACATAGGAAGAATATTCACATGTGTAGTTTGAGGCTGATAAAGAAACCAGGTTTAACCAGTGTGTCTAATTGATGTTTCCATGCCTCATGCGACTACACAAGAAGAATCTACACATCTATAGTTTGAGGCTGATAAAGAAACTAGGTTTATTGAATGCATTGAGCACATTTCAGAGCAAGTTCATGAAATCTTGGATAAATCCAATGCCAAGTACAAACGATGACATGATCAACATCAAGTGCCACATAAGTTTCAGGTGGGAGACAAATTTTGGTTGCCTTTGCAAAAAGGACGCCTTGTCGGAGCCCATCAGAACCTTAAACCACTCCAATACGAGACTTACACCATAACCAAGGCTATGGGAGATAATTATTTCTAGCTCAACATTCCCCCATTCCTTTTCCTAGACCTAGTGTTCAATGTGGACCGCCTTTGGCCAAACTTCCCACCATTGTTGGAAACATCAGACATTGTCAAACACCTGAAACCAAAAAAGCTCAACCCAGACTACATAGAACATACCACAACTAATTAGATCATTGGCACACTGATCAATAACACTCAATAATTGAGGATCTAACCATGTTGGATTTTCAAAGTTGGCCAACTCTTGCACTAAGGCAAGTAGCTCACTAGGGACCAAATTCAGCGAAATTTTCCCCATCCCTTGGAGGTGCTCAACGCAATGCGGACCATTTCTTACTAAGGGTGGAGGACTGACCCAAGTGGATATTGGTGGCCACCCACCTATTCTAATTGGACCCCCAACATTGTTTCCTTTAGTTTCCTTAATTCTAGAACAACTTTCTATTTTTGGCAATTTTCTGGGTCCTAAATTTCTGGAGCTATTTTGAGGCTCTAAATGAAAGTTTTTTTGAAAAACACACCAATCCCATAGCCCATGAGCAGAGGATTAATGGGAATTTTTTTTCCTTGTATATATCTTTCTAACAAGGTATCGTGCATGCCAAATTGAGATCATATGGCCGAATTACGACCTTGGGAAGTTGACGTTCCAACTAATCCCACTGGGGTTCACAAACTTTTGGTGCTTCATTTCCTAGGGTTAAATTTTTGGATGTTTAGGGTTTTACATTATTTCTCAATAATAAAAATTCCTTCGAGCCTCATTGTAACAGAGTTAAAAGGCATGTGACAATCACATCTCTTCTCAGAGATAAGTTACCATCATCGAGCTAGTTTATTTCCATTTTGCACGTAAACAATTTTTCAGCATTTGTTATTAATGAATTGAAGTTTAGTTTTCATTATGGCTCTATTTTTCTATTTAAATATGTATTTCATTTCATTCCTACATAAATCAGGATTAGTGTTTTTAGAGGGGTCTTCTCTTTCTCTATTTTTTTGTGCATGTCCCCAATGAGGTCGGGGTATAAGGAGTTAGATCTTGAACTAGTTGAACCCATGCAAGACTGCCCTTGTCGACCCCGACGACCTCCCATGGTGGAAGAAAATAAATATGAGGGAGTAGGAGATCCTTTCAAAATGTTGCTCGAAGAAGCCCTCAAGTGACAAAGGAACGAGCTGATGGATAAATTTTCTAAAATCCTTCGGTGGGTATTAGCGGGTGAAGCATCTTCATCCAGTGACCACCTTGGAAGTGCCACCCCCTTCAAGGTACAAGCTAACTTTGAAATTTCTATATTTGAAGGTAAGATAGATGCAGATGACATAGATAAAGGGCTAAATATGTTGGAAGGATATTTTCAGTTCATAATTTTTCCAAGATAGAAAATATTACTTTTGCACTCCTCAAAGTCACCCCCAACGTCAAGGACTGGTGGGAAACCTACTATGAGCAAGGGGACAAGAAGGAACCCTCACCATTTTTAGCTATACCCACTTGGAATTTTTTCCGAGACGCCATCAAGGAACAATATTACCCTGTAGGGAGATATGAAGATAAGTACATAAGATTGACCACACTACGACATGGAAGGGACCAAAAGGTGCCAGAGTTCACAAATATTTTTCATAACCTTCACATAAAGTTGGGTATCAAGGATTCTGAATAGATTCTGGTACTCAAGTACAGTGGTTGTCTAGACAAATACATCTAGGATGAGATGGAGTTCCTAGACATCTCTTCACTTGGCGTTGCATAGCGATATGATATCAAGATCGAGAACAAAATTTAAACATAAGAAGCAAGACTTTGGATCTGCAAATCTGAAGTGGGGAAAAGGCACCCCCAAATTGTCGAACAAAGGATAAATCCAAGGCGGGGTGACCCAAGACAACCCATTGAAGTTGCTAGAAAATAATAGCACCATGAAGATGGAGAAGGACATAGGAATGTGGTGTGAGTTTCACAAGAGCCCCGATCACAACACAAGCGAGTGTCATGCCAACCAATCATTGGTGGCCAAGATTAAGGCTTTAGAGGCAGTTGCATGTTCCGACTCTGAGTCAAAACCCTACAATGGGAATGACAAAGGAAAACATATTATCGATGCAGATCCCATCACCACCATTTCTGCCACCTAATGAGCCTCATCATTGGGTAATTATATGGGCCTTAATTCACCTCCTAACTTAGTCAAACCAACTATTTTCATAACTTATTGCATACTTTTGATTATATTTTGTTTATGAGATGAGTTAGAGTTGGATATTTTTCTTTGTGGTCTAATATGCATTTAATGCTGGATTAAAGGAGAAAAGCAAGGAATTTTGGCAAAGACCAAGGTCAAAACTTGAATGGTACAAGGGAGAGGGATTATAGGAGTTAAATCTTCCTCATTCACTACCCCTCCATTCGAATATTCCTCCATCAGCTCAAAGTGCAAACAACCAAATCATGAGGACGAGAAGGCAGCCGAGAAAGTGAAAGACAAAGCACCATTTTATATCGAGTTTAGGAGTCGAGCCTCCCTAAATTTAAGGAATTTGTTGGAGACTTCAGATGTATAAGTAGAGAGGCCTAGGACCTCAGTAGGATTCAGATTTTCATTGCAAAACTCTACTCTATGTTCGCGCTGCAAGACTTGTGACAGTTCTTTTGATGTAATTTATTGTTTTGGTAATAAGAATGAGTTTTGTTTTGAGCTAGCACTGAGTTAACTCAGAGGGCTGAAGCTCTTAGGTTAGGGCCCAAACCTAGCAGCCAAGGCTCCTCTTTATTGTACATGTATTCTTAGTGTAGATTCATAGCTTAGTTGTTATTTTGTTGAGTAGATGCATTTCCATTACAAGTAGTGTAGATTAGATTGGTTGTGTGATAGTTTTCTTCCATTTGTGCCTTTTTTCAAGTAGCGGGTTAGCAAGGAGAAAAAGGATCACCACAAGGTTGTCAGCAGGTGTCTCAGCCTCACTTCCTCCCTTTGAGACCATGACTTGAGGAAGGGACCCTTCAGCAGCCACAAAAACATAGATTTCTACTTCTTTTATGAGCTTCGGAGTTTGTTGTCTTTAATTCAGTAGTTGGTTAATGTTGCAAGGAAAATTCCATTTTCATATTTTTCCATCTCCATTTCTGCAATAAGATCTCACTCATGCTTTCATTGCCTTCAGTAACTTTCTTCATCCATAATATAGGCAGATGATTCATGCTTTTCTAGTTTATGAAAAATGTATCTTGTTGCATAGTTCTTTTTGTAAGACACACATGTTTTATGCAGAGCAGGTACTTCAGGAGGAGACCAAGACCTCATAACTAGCATCCACCTTCCACTTCATCCACCTTAGCCATCCCTTGTTTCACCATCACCCTCACTAGTTTTTCATTATTTTTCATTGAAATTTCCCTAAACACATTGAGCGAAGCTAGCCATCCCTTATCTTGGATATTGACTCCTGAGTGCTCCTAGACCTTCTAACACTCCATTCCACCCATCACACACCTTCCTAATCTTCCCAACACCTCCAACACCTCACAATTAGCTCTTGGTTGTATCCTATAATTCCTACAGGATCATCCTATAGGTTTCTAGTACATCATGTAGGTTTTCCCGAAATGGCTTGTTTTGAGGCCGAATTGATGGGAAACCTCTAGGAAGTCACAAAAAGCCTCCTAGGACCCCTCCACACCATCCAACCACTCCATAAACCTTCTAGCCATCCCAAAACACCTTCCATCCACCTGTCACATCCACAGAACAATTAGTTTGCATACTTGATTTGCCTAAAAAACCAAAAAAGTGAAAACATATTTAGTTTAGTTTCTTTGCTTGCACATTAGTATGGTTTGATTCTTTTTACTTCTGTAACTTAGATAGTAGCATTTTTTATTGTTGATTTAGCAATTATTCTTAGCATAGCTTCTTAAATGGTTAATTAGGGTATGGTGTGGTTTAACATTACATGTTGTCCTTTTCCATTACTGCAGTAGAGTAACTCTCTTAGAGTAGATTTTCCCTTCTTCCATCAAAGAACCAATATTCTTCTGACTCTATAGAAGTCTGGCTTGGAACCCCAGTGGTCTCTCGCTAGTTGAACAGTGACAACAGGCATAACCATCACTTTTACTTGTGCATACAACACTGTCACCTCCAAGTTTGTACGAACCCCGGGTTGATAAGTAAAGTCGGTAGCCCAGTAGTTGCAACATCCTTGCTGCAATATTGGCATTTATCACGTTTTGGTGCCATTGCCAGGGAGGTGTCTGATTAGAATGTGATTACTGCTTTCTTTTCTTCTATTTCTTGTCTTCAATATATTTCCATTAGTTTATTTTTGCAAAAGCAATCTAGTTGTTTCCTTTCTTTCAATTTGCATTATCTGCTTTCCTTTCCATTTGGCAAGTAAGATTTCATTTCAGCAAGTAGATTTTTCATTCTGTCAGTAATTTTCATTCAATCAGCAATTTCAATTCTGTAAGTACTTTCCAAGTTTTAAAAAGAATACAAAACCAACACAAAAATATTTCCTTTCATGCCTCGTAGGAAAAGGGACAACTTAGCAAAATTTTTGCCAAATACCCCCACTGCATCCAACAACCAAACTTCTCTCTTCTTCAGTGGCTATGTACTGGAGGAACCCTTAGGTGAGAAACTTGACATATTTGAAGAACCTACAGGGGAAGAAGAAGAAGAGGAACCCATTCCTACTGAGCCAATGGCTGAAAACCGAAATGACAAAGGGAATAGAAAGAGAGTTGAGGGTGCCTTCCCCATCATGGAAACCATTGGGGACACTAAGATGAAAAATATAAGCCCCTTTGCCCTACCTCATTTCCATGGCCTGACCACAGAGGACCCCGACACTTTCTTGTTTGAGTTTGTTGTTATATGCCTAACCTATGACTATACAGATGATGAGAAAAAGTAAAATTATTTCCATCTACCCTCAAGGATGCAACATTGCGTTGGTTAATGGGTTTACCTAGAGATAGCATCACAACTTGGCTCAGATGCAGAAGGCCTTTAAAAAAAAATATCAGGACTACTGTCGGTTAAAGGATACTAAAGAAGAAATTTTCAGGATGACCATAGGTCATGATGAATCCTTAGAAGAGTACGAAGAAAGATTCTAGCTGACTTACAAAAGGGTCAAGTGCACACTTGACCCTGAGTCACTAAAGCTAGTCCTACTTAGGGGTAAGAGAAGATCTTCTGGTTACCTTACATTTGTTAGCTGGAGGAGATATCTACCAATTACCCTATGGGGATATCAAGGCTATCTTCAGAAACCATTCTAGAGTAGCCAGGAAAACGAGTAGGGGTAGTCAACCTATGGCCAGTACATCATCTTCCAACACATCCATCAAGGGTGAAATTGGAAACATGTTGGAAGATTTCAAAATTGATATGCTGCAAATCCTTGCCTTGCAACTGGACACCATGAACATTAAAATGAAGCAGGAGGGAGCAGAGAGATCCTTGGCCATCTTCTGTCCTAGATGCACCAAGAGGCATCCTAGGAATGAATGTCCGTTGAAATCTATTGAAATTTGCTTGGTTTGTGAGGAAAACCACTCCACAGACAAGTTCCCTTCTTTACCCGGACTCAAAGCTATATATCAAGGAGTTGAAGGGGTCACTGAGCAGCCTTGCTACATTAACCAAAGGAGATGTCCTGGGCCTAGACCATACCAACAGGGCATGCAAGGGTCATCCTAGGCATATTACAACCCCAACCAAACCATAGTTATACCTTCTTGGGGACTCCCTGCTCATCCTTCTCGATATACACGCCCTCCTTGGTCCTATGCATCTCAGTATCATTCCCACCCAGCCAGCCAACCATTTCAACCTTATGCTTCGCCACAACCTCAGTGGAATACACCACTCCAGGGGTGGAGGCCCCAATACAACAATGCTCCAACTCTATTGCCTCCACCACCTACCCAACCATAACTCCTACACTTTGCTCCACCCAAGCAACCCCAGATCCCTTCCCATCCAAATACGAACTTGAACAATAGGAAGGCTCAACAAGTATACGGTGGAGAGACATCATATCTAATTTATGCTATGGAAATCTAGGAGATTAACCTGAGATCTGGGAGAGTTCTCCCAGATAACCAACCTCCCCCTCCACCTAGGGAGGTTGAGGAAGAAAGAGAGGAAAACAACCTTAAAGTAAATCCACCCTTTCCTAAGAGATTATCCCAACACTCCAGCCTACCCAAGAAGAGACTGAACTTTTGGGAGAATTGAAAAATCTATGTGTAAAGATCCCCCTTCTCCAGGAAATAAAAGATGTTCCCATTTACAATAAGTTGATTAAGGAGAAGTGCTTCAAGCATCAGTGAGGCGAAAAAGGGATTCCCCTACCATTAATGTCATTGGGCAGTTGTCCAACTTAATGCTGGGGCAGGTAATATGTCCAAAATATTTGGACCCTGGAAACCCTGCAGTAGATGTGCGCATCAATGGCACCATTGTCCCACACACTCTGATCGATCTTGCGGCTTCTATTAATGTTATGACCAAGGACACCATGCTCAAGCTCAACCTCCAAGGTTCATTGAGGAAGACCACAACAATTCTACAACTTGCAGATCGTTCCATAGTAACCTGTAAGGGAACTGTGGAGGATGTGATGGTCTCCGTTGACTCCTAGGAGTACCCTGCAAATTTCCTAGTTCTCCAGCCCAAGGCTAAGCTTACTGGTTATCCTCTCATCCTTGGGAAGCCATGGTTCACCACCGTCGATGCTTACATTAGTTGCAGAGTTGGGAATATGACCATCAAGAATGGGAATATGTCCAAGCAGTTAGTCCTATACCCTCTTGCTCAACCTTCTCTAGAGCATGATTTACCTTTATGATTGGAGGAGGAGGAAGAAGGTGAAGTTTAGTCCACCCAACTTTATGCTTTGGAAGCAACCATGGGAGGAGGACAACAAGATGAGGATGACTTGATTGAACACCTGCTCCAAAGTCCAACTCCCGGTTCATTACCATTAGAAGTAGCAGTAAAGGAAACCCAGAACAATCATCCAATTGACTTATGCTTGGCAAATTCCAACCCACTCCGTGCCAAAACCATAGAATTCAGCCCATAGAGAACCTTGAAAATCAATCCATCTCTTTCTTCTCTCGAAGAGGAGAAGCTATGCAACATGTTAAAGGAAAAGCTAGAAGCCTTTGCCTGGAGTTACAAGGAAATGAAGGGAGTACACCCCTCAATGTGTACTCACCACATATACATCAAAGAAGGTTGCAAGTTGGTCTGGCAACCACAAAGGAGGATGAATCTAGCTCTTAAATATATAGTCAAAGAAGAACTGCAAAAACCGCTAGATGCAGGATTCATTTACCCTATCTCCAAGAGTGAGTGGGTCTCTCCTTTGGTGTTAGTTCCCAAGAAAAATGGTAAGTGGAGGATTTGTTTCGATTACAAGGACTTGAACAAAGCCACAAAGAAGGATCATTTTCCTCTACCCTTCATTGACCAAGTGCTAGATGGCCTGGCAGGAAAAATAATTTTCTCTCTCCTAGATGGATTCAATGGGTACAACCAAATCCAGATCTGCCCAGAAGAACATGATAAGACCACATTCACCTATCCTTGGGGTAATTTTGCCTATAGGGTCCTTCCTTTTGGCCTATGCAATGCTCCTGCCACTTTCCAGAGAGCAGTCTTGAGTATTTTCGCCGAATTTGTCCATGATGCGGTGGAGTTTTATATGGATGATTTTATGCCTTATGGCTGTGATTTTCAAGAAGCCCTATCTAACCTAGGCAAAGTACTACACAAGTGTATTGAAATGAACCTATCTCTCAGTCCTGAAAATTGTGAATTCTTAATGACTGCAGGGACCATGCTAGGTCATTCAATATCTCAACAAGGACTACAGGTGGACCCAAACAAAATAGCCATCATCGAAAGGGTCCCACCTCCTCAAAAGCAGAGAGATGTCAGAAGTTTCCTAGGGTTATCTTGATACTACCGAAGATTCATAAAGGACTTTAGCAAGTTGGCCTCTCCTTTATTTGGTTTGTTGGCCAAAGATTCTGAGTTTATATGGTCAAAAAGTTGTCAACAGGCCTTAGACATTGTAAAGGATAAGTTAACCACTGCACCAATTATCTGAGGCCCAAATTGTGCCCTCCCCTTTCATATTCATGTTGATGCATCACACAAAGCCATAGGAGTAGCCTTAGGTCAGATGGATGCGAAACTGCCTTATGCTATCTATTTTATCAGTAAGAACTTATCAAAGGCTGAACTAAATTATACAGTGACCGAAAAGGATCTCCTGGATGTTGTGCATTAAATAAACAAATTCAGGCATTGCATTACAGGCTATCAAACATTTGTGCATACTGACCATGCTACAATCAAATATTTAATGAACAAACCAGATGTGAATGCTCGAATTATAAGATGGTTACTTTTATTACAACAGTTTGATCTAACCATTGTTGATAAGCCTGGTAAGGAAAATGTTGTTGTAGACTTTTTATCTAGGGTAAATTTGCCTGCAGGTGAAGAAGGAATGGTGGATGACTAGTTACCAGACGAGCACTTATTTTCTATTTTAGTTCTCTCTCCATGGTTTGCTGATATAGCAAACTATTTGGTATCAGCACAGTTCCCACCAAACTTGTCCTCCAAAGAAAAGAGCAAGATAGTCAGGAAAAGCGCCCCCTTCACTTGGATTGGGGGCAATCTTTTCAAACTTGGCCCAGATCAAATCTTGAGAAGGTGTGTCAAGGAAGAGGAAGTCTTTGACATCCTTCTGACCTGTCATGATGGGCCTTGTGGAGGTCACTTTGCAGCAAAGAGGACATCATTCAAAGTGTTACAAGCAGGCTATTATTGGCCCACTCTTCATCAGGATGTGAAAAAATACACTAGTCAGTGTGATCGGTGCCAGAGGATGGGAAGGCCTACTCCAAGAGATGAAATGCCTCTGCAGCCTCAAGTGACTTTCGAGCCATTTGATAAGTGGGGCATGGACTTTATTGGGCTTATTGACCCTCCTTCAAAGAAAAAACATTATATTATTGTGTGCACTGATTATTTGACTAAGTGGGCTGAAAGCAAGGCAATTAAGGTAGCAATAGAAGAGAAGGTGGCTAAGTTCCTAAGGGAGAATGTATTCTACAAATTTGGGTACCATAGAGAGCTGGTCATAGACCAAGGCAGCTAGTTTACCTCCAACATGATCGAAGACTTTCTCAACCATTACAAGATCAAGCATAGGACCTCCACTCCCTATAGTCCACAAGCTAATGGGAAAGCAGAGGTGACCAACAGAACACTGGAGGGAATCTTAACCAAGGTGGTGAGAAAAAACAGGAAGGATTGTGCAGAAAGGCTAGTTGAGGCCACCTGGGCCTATAATACCACATGGAAGACCACCACTGGATTCACACCCTATGAGCTGGTCTATGGGAAAAAGGCCTTACTGTCCACCGAATTTGAATATAAGACATTAAGGATGGCAGACCAACTAGATTTGGATCTCAACAATGCATAGAAAGAGAGATTGTTCCAATTGAATGGTTTGGACGAGTTTAGAATGCAAGCCCTCCTACATATAGAGGTATTTCAACTTTAGAGGAAGATTTGGCATGATAAAAATACCAAGGAGAAGCAATTTCAGGAAGGCGATTGGGCATTGTTATATGATTCTAGGTATAAGGAATTCAAGTGAAAATTAAGGACAAGATGGCTCAGACCTTATGTTGTGGAGAGATGCCATGATAATGGTTCAGTGAAAATCTGAACTATAGATGAAGAAGCCATTCCTTTGCTTGTTAATGGACATCGATTGAAAATTTATAAGAGACCTTTATCAAAACAAGAGTTCATTGATGATATCAATAAAATAGTGATGATAGTGGAGCAAGTTCCAGCTCCTCACTCATCAAATCACTAAGGAAAAAGAAAAAAGAATAAGGACTCAGGTGAGAACCTCCATGAGGCGCCTGAGTCCCATCCTTGGGTTGAAAACCTCTTGAGGCGGCCCAATGATGAAAAAAAAAAGAAGAGAATAATAATATCCCTGGGTGAAAACCTTCCTTGAGGCGCCCAGGGAAAACAGCTAGGGTGAAAACCTCTCTGAGGTAGCCTAGTTGTTTTTCAAAAAAACTATATATATTTTTTATTTTTTTCATGAAAATTCCATTTGTAGGTGGGCGAGAAGGATAGATAAGGATCAAAAGAGGATCCCGGGAGACCCCTGCCACTCACATATTCTTTTTTTTCACTCCTTACCATGCATCTCTCCATCATTTTCTTAATTTTTCCACTCCATTGCTTCGATTTATACAAAGACTGTGTTTTCTACAGGATCTCCTGTATTCTTACAGGATCCCCTGAAAACCTACATGATGATCCTGTAGGAATTACAATGACCCAGAAATCCTACAGGAAGTAATCCAAAGGCAAATGATGGACCTCAAATGCACCCTCTCCATGATCTAGCACCTCACCTCATCCACCATCATCATCCTTGCACTCATCATTAAAAAAAAATATCAGTTTCAACATTTTTTTTTAGTCTTCAAAGAAAAAAGGAAACAAAGAGGAGTAAAGAGCATCACCTAGGTATCCTTTACTCTCCACACTCCCACTCCTTCTTTCCGTCCATGTCACCATCCTCACAACCCCAACAAGCAAAATGATTAAAGAATTTTGAGGGAGAAGCAGCTATCAGACATCCTATAGGAAATCCTGTAGCAGCCTATCCCACAGAATTCCAATCACACCAACAACAAATATTCACCAGGATGATCTAGGAGCTCCAAAGTAGCAGCATCAGATCTTCAACCATAGTTACCTGCAAAAACAGAGAAACCATTAGCAGACAGTAAGAGGAGGAAGAAGAATGGCATGCAATAAATATACACAGCAGCACCTCTGGTTTTTGACAACTGCATCATATCATTGAAACCACAGGTAAGTATCCCGCTCACTTTCTCATATGCATCATGTAGTAAAAAATTGTAAGGGTTACGAGATAGTTGGTTTATAAGTGAAAAGGTGGCTAGTTAACTTGGTCACCTTCGTTCAGTCAGCACATGCACAACCTGGTGTCCTCTCACACGTGGTTGCAGTCAACTAAAAGATAGAGAAGGAGTAGGAAAAAGAGCAGTTAAACTACGGATCTACAAGGTGGGAGCTGATTACAAGGAGTAGGAAATGATGAGGTGGTAGTGGGGACCAACGGTCCAAAAATGGCAACATACCTTTACTGCCAGCACACCACCTCACCCTGCATCACCATAAGAGGAAATAAAACATCATTCCCATGCATTCATGCATTTCACCTCCTCGAAAACACTCAAGTTACTCTCATAACCCAGGCCTCCCACGAGAAGCAAAGATCCATCGTTCACTGCACAAGAATTCCTACAGGAGCATGCATAGGAATTCCTATAGGATACAGTCTATAGGATACACAGAGATTGTCTACAAGATTGGCAGAGAAGAGTTCAGAAGGGATATCATGGGAGTTGGCCACTGCAACCAGTCTAAAGAGGTAGGCTCTAAAATTACATTCCCCTTTGCAAGTAAATGAACCAAGGATACTCTAAATTTGAGTGAATTTAGCAACTATGTGAAGGGAATTAAATACACAGTCATCTCTGTTTTGCTCCTGCATTTGAAAAGTTGTTTCAACCCTCTCATTTTCTCCTCAAGATTCACCAGCAAGATGATAGGAGGGTTTAATAGGAGAGAGCCCACAAACACTATGAGAATCCAACAACACCCCCAAGTGCTTGAAATCTTCACAAGACATAATTGGATGGGGTTTTTCAAAAAATTCAGAGGGTATGATGATGAGGTGGCTCAAGAATTTGCTCTCTCCCTCACTCCACACACCAAAATACATGCCACTGTTGTAATAAGGGGCCTCACTATAGATCTCACCCTTGAGCTCATCAGCAGGGTCACCACACTTCCCCTAGGAGTCCCATGGAGAAAAGAAGACAAAGGAGATAGCCAGGTTGCCAAAAGAAAATTCTTTTTAGAAGGTGAGGAACCCACTGAGGACAAAAATGGAGTAAGGAGGGAAATTCTGCCATATCCATGGAGTGAGGTAGGCTACCAACTAATCAAATACATCTCATGTGAGGGTAGATATAGTGTTGTCTATGGCTATCATTTCAGGATCCTTGAAGAATTAAGATTTGGAGTAGAAACACCCCCTCACCAAAGGCTCAGCATACCATCTTTCTTGCTTCAATCACTCAAAGACTCGAGCATCAAAGTGAAGGAGGGGAATTCCCAAAAATTAGCTCACCATGGGTTGATTAGGATCCTCATTGAAGATGCCCTCCAAAACCTCAGAACCCCTATAGCATGATCAATTTTCAAAGACATGCCAACAGAGGATGACATCAAAGCTCTCACGTATGATGTTAGTCCTACTGTCAGTGAAGAGGAAGTAAAACAAGAAGAGGAAGATACAGAAGGAGATGAGGATGAGATGGATGAAGATGAAGAAGAAGAGGGAGCAGAGAACAAGGATGATGAAGAAACATAGGAGGAAATTAAGGAGGAAACTGATAGAGATGATGAAGATCTACAAGAAGAAGAAGATAGGAAAGACAGAGAGGAAGAAGGAAATAGAACAGAGGGGATAGAACACAAGGAGGAGTCACCTAGGGTGTCTCTAGAGGCCCCTGAGAGAGAGGCAACAACTTCCCTCACTGCTCTCAGCACCCCAATCAAGCGAAAAGGAAAAAGGCAGAGGCAGACCCCACTATATTTCAAGACAAGAAAGAGCACAAGAATAAGACAGGGGAAGCCACAAACATCAACTAAAATTCCTATTGAGATTGAAGATTCCTTGACAAAATTCCTTCCCCTAAGTACCCTATCACCTATGCAAGGAGGCCTACTACTAGATCAACTTCCTCAATGGGTAAGGAAATCCTACAGGATCCACAAAAAAATCTACAGGAAGCAAAAACAGTGCTACAGGATACTTTGTTGAATCTACAAGAGACACAGAAATTGGAAAGAAAGGTAGGGGAGCAGCAAGAAGCTAAAAAGGAGGACCCAGAGACAAAAGAACCCATCCCCGAACCTAACCTGGACTCCTATTACCAGTTTATTGATGGAGGCAGGGTCATACCTCAAAAATTTACCATCCCACTATTCTTCGAGCTTGAGAAGGAGAGGGCTAGAACTCACCGATGGATGCATATCACCAAATAAAAGGGGGTAGAAGATATTGGGCACATGGAGGAGAAACTCAAAGAAATGGGTTGAGAGCTAAGTGGCTTAAGGGGAAGAGAAGCTATAATCAGAAATCAACTAGAGACAGAAAATACATGGCTGAGAGGATAGTTGCATGAAAGAGAGAACCAATTAGCATGTATGGCCAGTCTCTCCTTGGAGGTAATCCAGTGTAGGATGCCAGCTAAATCCTATGCTCTCTACCTCAAAGAACAATGACTGCAATTTCAAATTAAGGCACTAGCATAGAGGGAAACCATGTACTTTCAAGACTACAGGCAGTTTATTGATCTTTGTGATCAAAGTACACTAGAGGATAGGGCCAAAATGGCTGATTTTATTTGCACAACATGGCCCTCACAGACATGATTGTGTGGGACCCTAATGCCAAGCTAGGAGATCTACAATTAATGGCTTTGGCATCATGGATGAACCATGAGGAGTCAAGGTCTGCAGAGATGAAAAGGACATTGGCAAGAGAGCAAATTGAACCTCTTTTAATCAGAGTTGAATAGTCAAATCCCATGGCCCTCATCAGTACCCATAATTTGATTGCAAATGACCCTCAGCTAGCACCTAGATATCTTGCTGCCTAAGAGCAAGAAATTTCACATTTTGAGGACATGTTTAGGCTGCTAGGAGATGATAGTATACATGCTTGCCTAAGAAGATGGAACACACTGCCATACAACCTAAAGATAAGAGAATATCACTCCCCTCAAAGGTTAAGAGAGGCACTCAATAGGACACCTATGTATAATCAATCTCTGCAAAGGTTGAAGGTCAATTGGATAGGCCTAAAACTCAGTCCACCACTATTCTTAGGGATGCTATAAGGGAGAAAAAAAGAAGAAGAAAAGAGGCAGCGGGAAGAGGTAGAAAAGAAATCAGGCTTCTATGAACAAGAAGAGGAGACCACAACAGAGGCATGGGATGTCATAGAGGCTACCAAAGCCATGAAAGATATGGATATTGACTAAGTTGCTCAGAGGATGAGCAACACTTTTAGTAGGGGGGTGATGATGAGCATCGTCATTGGGTAATTATATGGGCCTTAATTCACCTCCTAACTTAGTCAAACCAACTATTCTCATAACTTATTGCATACTTTTGATTATATTTTTTTTATGAGATGAGTTAGAGTTGTATATTTTGCTTTGTGATCTAATATGCATTTAATGTAGGATTAAAGGAGAAAAGCAAGGAATTTTGGAAAAGAACAAGGTAAAAACTCGAATGGGACAAGGGCGAGGGATTATAGGAGGTAAATCCTCCTCATTTACTACCCCTCCATTCAAATATTCCTCCATCAGCTCGGAGTGCAAACAACCAAATCATGAGGACTAGAAGCCATCCGAGCAAGTGAAAGAAAAAGCACTAGTTTATCTTGATTTTGGGAGCCAAGCCTCCCTAATTTTAAGGAAGTCGTTGGAGACTTCAGATGTATAAGTAGAGAGGCCTAGGACCTCAGTAGGATTTGGATTTTCATTGTAAAACTCTACTCTATTTTCAAGCTGAAAGACTTGTGACAGTTCTTTTGATGTAATCTGTTGTTTTGGTAATAAGAATGAGTTTTGTTTTGAGCCATCACTAAGTTAATTCAGAGGGTTGAATCTTTTGGGTTAGGTCCCAACCCTAGCAGCCAAGGCTCCTCTTTATTGTACATGTATGCTTAGTGCAGATTCATAGCTTAGTTGTTAGTTTTCTTAGTAGATGCATTTCCATTACAAGTAGTGTAGATTAGATTGGTTGTGTGATAATTTGCTTCCATTTGTGCCTTCCTTCAAGTAGAAATTTAGCAAGGAGAAAAAGGATCACCACAAGGTTTTCAATAGGTGTCTCGCGCTCATTTCCTCCCTCTGGGACCATGACTTGAGGAAGGGACCCTTCAACAGCCCCAAAAACACAGATTTCTAGTTCTTTTATGAGCTTTGGAGTTTGTTGTCTTTAATTCAGTAGTTGGTTAATGTTGCAAGGAAGATTTCATTTTTATCTTTTTCCATCTCCATTTTTAATATAATATATGCTTTCATTCCCTTCAACAACTTTCTCCATGCAACAAAAGCAGGTGGATAAGGTCGTTGAAGAATATATGAACATTTTCTCCTCATCCACAAGAGTACCTTGGCACTGTTAGGTAAATAATTTAATCGATCTGACTCTCGGAGCGCCTCTACCCAATTAGCCTACATACGACTACTCTATTCTAGAAAATCAAGAAACGAAGGATCAAATCTAGGATTTGTTACAAAAAAGGCATGCCTGACCATGTTCCTCACCTTATGGGAGCCAAATTGTACTTCTACAAAAGAAGGGTGGGACCTGGAGACTCTACATTGATTATCAAGCACTAAACAAAATGATTATCAGGAACAGCTATCCAATCCCATAGATTGATGACTTTCCTTACCAGCTCAAGGTAGACAAGTACTTCAGCAAGATCAATTTGAAGTCTGGCTATCACCAGGTTACAATAGAACTCACAGATGTATGAAAGATAACCTTCAAATCCATGCAGAGCCTTTTTGAGTGGTTGGTCATGCCTTTCGGTTTGACTAATTCCCTTGCAATTATGAGGGAGATGGATGACATCTTGCGGCCCTTCATCAAATTTTTCATGGTTGTATATCTGGATGAATCCTCATCTTTATCAAGAGTTGGTAAGAGCACTTACAACACATTCGAAAAGCCCTTCAAACCATGCGGTAACAAAAACTATGTGCCAACTTGGAGAAATGCACCTTTGGCATGAGCTAGGACAAATATCTGGGTTACATCATTGATGACAAAGGCATGAAATTTGATCTAGCTAAGATCCAAGTCATTCAGGGTTGGCCAACCCCGACCACTCTTATAGAGCTTCATAGTTTTTGGGCCTTACCAATTTTTGTTGGAGGTTTGTGTTGGGATTTTTTCATATCACTTGGCCTTTGAGTCAAGTTACTAAGGGTGGAGCAAAATAAAAATTTTCCTAGTTCGAGTCCCAACAAAAGGCGTTTGTTGAGGTGAAGCACGACCTTTTCTCTACACTAGTATTCACATTACCAGACCTGCAACAACCATTTGAAATTGAAAAAGACGCCTTTCACTATGCTATTGGTGTAGTTCTCACCCAGTAAGGGCATTCACCATCCTATCATAGTGAGGTAGTTTCCAATAAAATTTGGAAATACACCACCTATGATAAAGAGATGTATTCCATCATGAAGGATTTCCAACAATGGAAACATTACATTCTCGGGAAGGATACGGTCATCCACACATATCACTAACCTCTTCAATTTATACAAACATAAGGGACGTTGTATAATGATCACCATCAAAAGTGGTCCACATATATGCAACAATTCCATTTGAACATTAAATACAAGAATTTAAACACCAACCATGTTTCATATTTTCTTAGTCGGCCCCCAGTTGTAAAACTGACCATTATTCTCAACTCTTGTGGTCACGAAACCTTTGGATGACTTGCAACTATACAAAGATAATACAAAGTTCACAACCACATACCAGATGCTAGTGGATGGCAAGAAAGTACTATACTTCCACCTCTAGGATGCATTATTATGCTACCTAGGCCACCATCGTGTTCCTTCAAGCAAGTGTGCCAAGCTTATTTGTGAGGCACACTACTGTCGGGTTGCAAGACACTCTGGTGTGGAGAAAACTATGGCAGTAGTGCAGAAGTACTTTTATTGGCCAAAACTACGATAGGATGTTGGAAAATATATTAGAACTTGCACTTATTGTGTCATAGCCAACCCATCCATCATGAAGCAAGCCATGTACAATCCTCTGCCTACTCCTAGTCAGCCCTAGGAATCCATCTCCATGGACTATCTGTCTAGCCTCCTTTCTACCAAGCATGGTAATGATTTTGTATTTGTGGTCGTAGATAGATTTTATAATATGGCTATATTTATGGCCTACAAGAAGAGTGTCATAGCATAGGGAATTTCCAAAATCTTCTTCAAACTATTGTGGGTACATTTTTGGATCCCGCAGACCATCATATCCGATTGGGATAGGGAGTTCCTAAGCACATTTTGGTCGAATCTCTGGTCATTATTAGACACCAAGCTCACCAAGTTGACTGCATTCAATCCCATACTAATGGCCAGAGAGAGCTCATCAACAAAATGATAGTGCACATACTACACATGTACAACTCCAAGCATCCATGAACTTAGGATGACAACCCTCCCTATGTGTAGCACAATTATAATAGAGCTCTCCAAAGCTTGATGGGTCGTAGTCCCTTTCATGTGAGTCTAGGATTTCAACCATTCTGTACGATTGATGTTGCCATGCCTCATGTGACTACATAGGTAGAATCTACACATGTACATATGAGGCTAATAGAACAACCAGGTTTATTGAATGCATCCAGCACATTCGCCATTATGTTCATGACATGTTTGATAAAGCCAATGCCAAGTACAATCAATGGCATGATCAACATTGTGTGCCACATAAGTTTTAGGTCGTCGACAAAGTTTGGTTGCATTTGTAGAAAGAACGCCTTGTAGGAAACCATCGACAGCTTCAACCACTCTGATACATGTCTTATGCCATTGCCAAGGTTATAGAAGATAATGCTTTCAAGCTTAGCATTACTCCATTCCTTGGCCTACACCCAGTGTTCAATGTGGATGGTATTTGGCCACAATTCCCACTATTATTGGACACATTAGACACTGCCAAACATATGACACCAACAAAGCTCAACCGAGACTGCATGTAAAAGGCCACAAATGATTGAATCATGGACACACATATCAAGAAAACTTGTCAACAAAGGATCCAAATGTATCAGGCTGTCAAACCTAGCCAACTCCTACACCAAGGCAAGTGGCTCACCAGGGACCAAGTTCAACAGAAGTTTCCCCATCTCATGGAGGTTCTAAATGTAATGGGGACCATTGCTTCCTAGGGGGGAGGACTAATATAGGTGGATATTGGTGGGAACCTTCCTATTCCACTTGGACCCCCAACATCGTTTCCTTCCGGTTTCCTTAATTCTAGTACAACTTTCTAATTTTTGGAAATTTTTTAGCTCTTGAACTTCCGAAGCCATTTTGAGGCTGTAAATAACTTATTTTTTTTAAACATGCCAAAAATGTAGCCCATGGGTTTGCTAGGATTTTTTTTTCCTTGGATATATATTTTTAACGAGATATTGTGCACGCCAAACATAGATCGTATTTCTGAATTACTATCCTAGGAAGTTGGCGTTCAAACTAAACCCAATGGGGCTCACAAAATTTTGGTTCTTCATCTCCTAGGGCTAGGTTTTTTGATGTTTGGGGTTTTCCCTTGTTTCTCAATAATAAAAAGGTCTTCGAGCCTCATTGTAACAAATTTTAGAAGGATGCATCCATCACATCTCTTCTTAGAGATAAGTTACCATCGTTGAGCTAGTTTATTTCCATTCTACATATAAACAATTTTTAGTATTTGTTATTAATGAATTGGAGTTCATTTTTCATTGTATCTCTATGTTTCTATTTAAATCTACATTTCATTTCATTCCTACATAAATTGGGATTAGTGGTATGAGAGGGGTCTTCACTTTCTCTGTTTTTGTTTGCATGTCCCCAACGAGGTTGGGGTATAAGGATTTAGGACTTGAACTGGTTAAACCATTGCAAGGCCAACCTCATTGACCCAAACGGTCTCCCATGGTGGAAGAAAAGAAGGATGAGGGAGTAGGAGATTCTTTCAAAATGTTGCTCAAAGAAGCCCTCAAGAAACAAAGGAATAAAATGATGGATAAATTTTCCCAGATCCTTCGACGGGTATCAGTGGGTAAAGAATCTTCATACAATAGTCACCTCGGAAGTGCCACCCCCTTCAAGGTACAAATTAACTTTGGCATTCCTATATTTGAAGGCTCGATAGATATAAATGTTGAAGATAAATGGTTAAATTTGCTGGAAGGATATTTTTCAGTTCATAATTTTTCCAATACGGAAAAGATTACTTTTACTCCTCAAAGCCAACCCCCATGTCAAAGACTAGTGGGAAATATATTATGAGTAGAGGGACAAGAAGGAACCCTCACTAATTTCAATCGCACCCACTTAGACTTCTTTATGATATATCGTTAAGGAACAATATTACCCTATTGGGAGCTATGAAGATAAGTACATAAAATGGACCACACTGTGGCAAGGAAGGGACCCAAACGTGTCAGAGTTCACAAATATTTTTCATACCCTTTGCACGAAGTTGGGTATCAAGGATTATGAGTGACATCTGGTACTTAAGTATCGTGACTATATACAAAAATACATCTAGGATGAGATGGAGTTCCTAAGCATCTCCTTTCTTGGTGCCACATAACGATATTGATCCAGGTGGATATTGGTGGCCACCTGCCAAGTCCACCTGGACCCCCACCATTGTCTTTCTCAGCATTTTCAGTTTCCTTAATTGTAGCACAACTTACTATTTTTAGCAGTTTTTCGGGTCCTAAACTTCCGGAGCCGTTTTGAGGCCCTAAACGACGTTTTTTGAGGAATCTGGGGGCAACATGGGTCGATGGAAATGTTGCCTGTTCCAACAATGATAGTGCTGAGATAGATCTTTCTAATGAGCTATTGTACGCGTCAAACGGAGATCATATGCCAAAGTTACGACCCCGGGAAGTTGATGTACCAACTTACCCCCAAACGGGGCCCACAGTTTGGCGTTTCATCTCCTAGGGTTAGGTTTTGGAATGTTAAGGGTTTTCCATTGTTTCTCAACAATAAATAGGCCTTCGAGCCTCATTGTAACACAGTTCAGAGGCATGTAGCCATCACATCTCTTCTCAGAGATAAGCTACCATCGCCCTAGCTAGTTTATTTCCATTTCTGGTTGTAAGCATATTTCAGTATTTTAAATTAATGAAATGAAGTATTATTTCCGCTGCATCTTTGTGTATATGGTTATTTCTGTAATTTGTTGCGTTCCTGTTTAAATCCGGATCAATGGTATCAGAGCGGTCTGCTTTTTCTCTGTTTTTCTTTGCATGTCCCCAACAAGGTCGGGATATAAGGAGTTAGGGCTTGAACTGGTTGAACCTTTGCAAGACCAGCCTCGCAAATCCTGACGGCCTCCCATGGCGGACGAGAAGAAAGACGAGGGGGCAGGAGATCCCATCAAAATCTTGCTCGAAGAAGCCCTCGAGCGACAACGGAACGCGATGATGGACAGCTTTGCCCAGATCCTTCAGCGGCTACCCAGAAGCAATGCATCGGCTTCCAGCAACTACTCTGGAAACGCCACACCCTTTAAGGTACAAGTTAATTTTGAAATCCCCATATTCGAGGGTTAGATAGACGCAGATGCCGTAGATAAATGGTTAAATCTGCTAGAGGGTTATTTTTCTGTTCATGAATTTTCGAGTCGGGAAAAGATTGTTTTTGCTCTCCTCAAAGCAGCCCCCCACGTCAAGGACTGGTGGGAAACCTACTGCGAGCAGAAGGATGAAAGTACTGGCTCACTATTTTCAGCCGCACCCACCTGGGATTCGTTCCGGGATGCCATCAAGGAGCAGTACTACCCTGTCGGGAGCTATGAGGATGAATACATAAAGTGGACCACGCTGCGGCAGGGAAGGGACCAAGACGTGCCGGAGTTCACCAATCTTTTCCATACCCTTCGCACAAAGTTGGGTATCAAGGATTCGGAGCAACATTTGATACTCAAATACCGTGGCTGCCTGCACAAGTACATCCAGGAAGAAATACAATTCCTGAACATCCCCTCGCTCGGCGCAGCATACCGGTATGCCGTCAAGGTCGAGCAGAAGTTTAAACAAAAGAAGCGAGACTTTGGATCTGCGAATCCAAAGCAGGGGAAAGGTGCCCCTAAACCACAGAACAAAGGACAAAGCCAAGGCGGGACAGCCCAGGACAACCAGCCGAAGCTGCAAGCAAAGAACAGCGCCGCGAAGCCGAGAAAGGACACTGGAAAATGGTGCGAGTTCAATAAGAGCTCCACTCACAACACAAGTGAGTGTCGGGCCAAGCAGTCACTAGTGGCTGAGCTAAAGGTTTCAGAATCAGATGCATGTTCCGACTCTGAGTCAGAACCCGATAAGGGGTATGAAAAATGGAAGCAGATCATTGATGCGGACCCCAGCGCCACTGTTGCTACCGCAAAGATCCAGAAAAATGAACCCGAAGATCCAGAGGAGGAGGAGCGTCTCTTCCACTCCCAGATGTGGGTAAAGGGCTCCCCGATACAGTTCATTGTTGATAGCGGGAGTCAAAAGAACCTCATTTCGGCAGAGGTCGTGAAGCGGTTGGGCTTACCGACCACAGCACATCCACAACCATACACCATTGGGTGGCTTCACCAAGGACGAGATCTTCGCGTGAGCCAGCAGTGTCGCCTTCCATACAACATCAAGCCCTTCACGGATGAGGTATTGTGTGACATTTCTCCCCTTGAAGTTTGTGATGTATTACTAGGACAACCATACCTGTGGAAGCGACATGCTGTGTATGAATCAAGGCCCCGTGCTGTTATTATTACATTGGGAAATAAGTTGTTCAGGATACCAGAGGTAGCACCACCTGCCGCCCTCTCTTTGATTACTGCAAAACAATGCAGTAAGATCATTTCCAAAACCAGGAAATTTGTTTTCTTGATGATACGCCCGCAAGGAAAGAAGAAGACAGTGGCCGCGGCCTCCAAACGGGCCCCTCTGCACGACAACTACAGATGGACAAGATTGTGGAGGAGTACGAGGACATCTTCACCTCCCTGGCAGGGGTTCCTCTGCACTGTCAAGTCAAGCACTCCATCGATCTGACCCCAAGTGCGCCGCTACCCAATGGACCAATTTATCGGCGCTTCGTTCTGGAGAACGATGAAATCAAGAGGTAGATTCAGGAGCTCCTGCAGAAAGGCCACATCCGTCCGAGTTCATCGCCCTGTGGGAGCCTGATCGTGTTGGTACAGAAGAAGGATGGGACGTGGAGGCTCTGTATTGACTATCGGGCGCTGAACAAGATCACTGTCCGTAATAGGTACCCGATCCCGCGAATTGATGACCTCCTAGACCAACTAAAGGGGGTGAAATATTTCAGCAAGATCGACTTGAAGTCGGGATATCACCAGGTACCAATCGAACCCTCCGATGTGTGGAAGACTGCCTTCAAATCCAAGGAGGGCCTCTTCGAATGGTTGGTCATGCCTTTCAGATTGACGAATGCTCCTGCAACCTTTATGAGGCTAATGGATGACATCTTGCGGCCATTCACCAACTCCTTTGTAGTAGTATACTTGGATGACATTCTGATCTTCAGCCAGAGTTGGGAAGAGCACCTCCACCACATCCGACAGGTTCTCCAAACACTGCGGCAACACAAGCTATGTGCCAATTTGGAGAAATGCACTTTTGGCATGACCCAGGTTCAATATCTGGGATACATCATTGATGAATAGGGGGTGCATGTCGATCCAGCCAAGATCCAAGTCATTCGGAATTGGCCCTCTCCAACCACTCTAACAGAGCTCCGCAGCTTTCTAGGTCTTGCCAACTTCTACCGTAGGTTTGTGTTGGGGTTTTCTCATATTTCTTGGCCCTTGAGTCAAGTCACCAAGGGCGGGGCGAAAGCAAAATTCTTTTGGTCTGAATCTCAACAGAAGGCATTCAGGGAGTTGAAGGATCGCCTCTGCACGGCACCAGTGCTCGTGTTACCAGATTTACAACAACCATTTGAGGTCGAGACAGATGCCTCTGACTATGCTATTAGGGCCGTCCTTACTCAACATGGACATCCAGTGGCATATCACAGTGAAACACTTTCAGACACAGTCCGGAAGTACCCCACTTATGATAAAGAGATGTATTCCATTGTACAGGCCTGCCGACAATGGAAGCATTACATTTTGGGGAAGGAAACGGTCATCCACACAGACCACCGACCTCTGCAGTTCATACAGACCCAAGGGAAATTGCAGAATGATCGCCATCAGAAGTGGTCTACATACTTGCAATAGTTTCACTTGAATATCAAGTATAAAAAGGGCAGCACCAATAATGTTGCAGATTGCCTCAGTCGACCACCGATCATGGCGCTAACCACCGTGCTCAACTCTTGTGGGCACGAGACTTCTGACTGGCCACTTCTCTACAAAAGCGACCCAGAATTCGGCCACACATACCAGACACTCTTGGAGGGTCGGCAGGTTGCAGATTTTCACCTCCAGGATGCCCTATTATGCCACCTCGGTCACCTTTGTGTTCCTTCAAGCGAGCGTGCCAAGATGATTTGGGAAGCACACTACAGTCGGGCTGCTGGGCATTTCGGGGTCGAGAAAACAGTGGCAGTACTGCAAAATTATTTCTATTGGCCGAATCTTCGACAGGATGTTGGGAAGTACATCCGATCATGTACTGCCTGTGCCATTGCCAAACCGGCCATTAAGAAGCACGTCCTCTATACCCCGTTGCCTACCCCTAGTCGACCTTGGGAATCCATCTCCATGGATTACATGTCAGGCCTTCCTTCCACTAAGCATGGAAATGACTGTGTTTTTGTGGTCGTCGACAGGTTCTCGAAGATGGCCATTATGGTGGCCTGCAAGAAGAATATCACAGCAGAAGCCACTGCTAAGCTCTTCTTTGAACGAGTGTGGGTGCACTTTGGGATCCCACAGTCTATCATCTCACATCGGGACAGTCGGTTTCTCAGCACATTTTGGTCCAGTCTCTGGTCAATGCTGGACACCAAACTCACGAAGTCCACAGCCTTCCATCCTCAAACTGATGGCCAGACAGAGGTTGTCAATAGGATGATTGTGCACATTCTGCGCATGTATAACTCAAAGCATCCACGCACATGGGACGAGAGCCTCCCCTATGTTCAGCATAGCTACAACCGAGCTCTTCACAGCTCCACTGGCCATAGCCCTTTTCAAGTGGGGTTGGGATTCCAGCCACTATGCCCCATTGATGTGGCCATGCCACTTGCAGCTACTCACATGAATTCAGCTCATGTCCAGTCCGAAACAGATAAGGCCACCAGCTTCATTGAGCGCATCCAACATATTCACCAGCAGGTCCATGACATTCTTGAGAAATCAAATGCCAAGTACAAGCAGCGACATGATCAACATCGGGTGCCACACAAGTTTCAGGTGGGCGACAAAGTCTGGTTGCATTTGCAAAAGGAACGCCTTACTGGAGCCTATCGGAAATTGAGACCACTCCGATATGGTCCTTACACCATTACTAAGGCTATGGGAGACAATGCATTTGAGCTTAGCATTCCCCCATTCCTTGGCCTGCACCCAGTGTTCAATGTGGACCGCCTTCGGCCATACTTTCCACCATTGCTAGACACATCCGACATTGCAGAACAGCTCAAACCCACAGAATTAAATCCAGATTGCATGGAACAAGCTGCAACTGATCAGATCATGGACACACAGATCAAGAACACTCGCCAACAGAATATCCAACTGTATCGAGTTGTCAAAGTAGGCCAACTCCTTCAGCAGAGCAAGTGGCTCACCAGGGAACAAGTTCAGCAGAAGTTTCCTCATCTCATGGAGGAGCTCAACGCAATGGGGACCATTGCTTCCTAAGGGGGGAGGAATGATCCAGGTAGATATTGGTGGCCACCTGCCAAGTCCACCTGGACCCCCACCATTGTCTTTCTCAGCATTTTCAGTTTCCTTAATTGTAGCACAACTTACTATTTTTAGCAGTTTTTCGGGTCCTGAACTTCCGGAGCCGTTTTGAGGCCCTAAACGACGTTTTTTGAGGAATCCGGGGGCAACATGGGTCCATGGAAATGTTGCCCGTTCCAACAATGATAGTGCTCGGATAGATCTTTCTAATGAGCTATTGTACGCGTCAAACGGAGATCATATTCCAAAGTTACGACCCCGGGAAGTTGATGTACCAACTTACCCCCAAACGGGGCCCACAGTTTGGCGTTTCATCTCCTAGGGTTAGGTTTTGGAATGTTAATGGTTTTCCATTGTTTCTCAACAATAAATAGGCCTTCGAGCCTCATTGTAACACAGTTCAGAGGCATGTAGCCATCACATCTCTTCTCAGAGATAAGCTACCATCGCCCTAGCTAGTTTATTTCCATTTCTGGTTGTAAGCATATTTCAGTATTTTCCATTAATGAAATGAAGTATTATTTCCGCTGCATCTTTGTGTATATGGTTATTTCTGTAATTTTTTGCGTTCCTGTTTAAATCCGGATCAGATATGTTGTCAAGATCGAGTATAAATTTAAACAGAAGAAGCGAGACTTTGGATTTGTGAATCTGAAGCAGTGAAAAGGCACCCCCAAAATGCAGAAAAAAGGACAAAACTAAGGAGAGGTGACCCAAGAAAACCCATCGAAGAGACGAGAAAGGAATAGCACTACGAAGATGAAGAAGGAAATAGGAAAGTGGTGTGAGTTCCACAAGAGCGTACTCACAACATAAGTGAGTGTTGCGCCAAGCAGTCACTGGTGGCCAAGTTGAAGGCTTCAGAGGTAGATGTGTGTTCTAACTCTGAGTCAAACCCAGACAAGGGGAATTATAAAAGGAGAATTGATGCAGAGACCAGTGCCATTTTTGTCACCACCAAGGTCCAGAAGATTAAGCTCGAACATCTAGAGGAAGGGGATTATATCTTCCACTCACTGATGTGGGTGAAGGGGTCTCTGCTATAGTTCATTATTGACAACGGGAGCCAAAATAACCTAATCTCAACATAGGTAATTAAGAGGTTGGGCCTACCAAACACACCACACTTGAAACTATACAACATGGGGAGGCTCTACCAAGGATAAGATCTCTGCATCAGCCAGTAGTGTCGTCTTCCCTACATCATCAAGCCCTTCATGGATGAGGTATTGTGTGATGTTTCTCCTCTTGAAGTCTGTTATGTGTTATTATGCCAGCCATACTTGTGGAAGCGTCATCCTGTGTATGAGTCGAGGCCTCGCACTATTATTTTTACTTTGGGTAGTAAGTTATATAGGATACCAGTGGTAGCCCCGCCTACCGCCATTTCTTTGATCTCTTTTAAACAATGCAATAAGATCATCTCCCAGACAAGGAATTTTTTTTCTTTCTGATTCACTCTCAAAGTAAGGGGAAGATCATGGCCACATCCATGGCCCCCAGGAAGGGTTCCTCCATGTAGAAGAAGGTGGATAAGGTCGTGGAAGAGTATAGGGACATCTTCTCCTCACCCATAGGGGTAACCTAGCACTATCAGGTCAAGCATTTGATCGATCTGACTCCATGATTGCCTCTACCTAATGGGCCAATATACTATTTCTCTATACTAGAAAATGAAGAAATCAAGCTACATATCTAGGAGTTATTGCAAAAAAGGGCACATCCTACCAAGTTCCTCACATGTGGGAGCCAATTATACTTGTACAAAAGAAGGATGGGACTTGGAGACTCTGCATTGATTATCGGGCACTAAACAAAATCACTGTTAGGAATAGGTATCTAATCCCACAAATTGATGGCCTTATTTACCAACTCAATGGGGCCAAATACTTCATAAATATCGATTTGAAGTATGGCTATCACGAGGTTCCAATAGAACCCATAGATGTGTGGAAGACCACCTTCAAATCCAAGTGGGGCCTCTTTTAATGGTTGGTCATGCCTTTTGAATTGGAAAATTCCCCTATAAATTTTATGAGGCTAATGGATGGCATCTTGCAGCCCTTCACCAACTTCTTTCTGGTTGTATATCTATATGACATATTCTTCTTTAGAAAGAGTTGGGAAGAACACTTACAACACATTCGACAAGTTCTTAAAACCTCGTGACAACACAAACTATGTGCCAACTTGGAGAAATTCACCTTTAACATGAGTCAGGTCCAATATCTAGGTTACATCATTGATGAGCAAGGTGTGCATGTTGATACGGCTTAGATCCAAGTCATTCGGGGTTAGACAACTTTAACTACTCTTACAGAGCTTCGCAAATTTTTAGGCCTTTCCAATTTTTATCAAAGGTTCATGTTGGGATTCTCTCATATCACTTGGCCTTTGAGTTAAGTTACCATGTTTGGATCAAAAGAAAAGTTTTCCTGGTCTGAGTCTCAACAAAAGGCATTCTTTGAGCTGAAGCACCTCTTGTGCTCTGCACCAGTACTCACATTGCTAGACTTCTAATAACCATTTGAAATTGAGACAAATTCCTCCGACTATGCTATTGGTGCAGTTATCACCCGACAAGGGTGTTCGGTGGCCTATCACAGAGAGACACTTGTCGATACAATTTGGAAATACCCCACCTACAATAAAGAGATGTATTCCATCATGCAATCTTGTCGATAATGGAAACATTACATTCTGGGGAAGGAGACGGGCATCCACACAAATCACCAACCTCTTCAATTTATACAAACACAAGGGAAGTTGCAGAAGATCACCATTAGAAGTGGTCTACATATCCGCAACAATTACATTTGAACATTAAATACAAGAAGGGTAGCACCAATCATGTTGCATTTTTCCTCAGTCGGCCCTCGGTTACAACACTGACCACTATTCTCAACTCTTGTGGACACGAGACCTCTAGATGCAGCAACTATACAAAATGATCTAGAGTCTGTCACCACATACCCGATGCTAGTGGATGGAAGGCAAGTACCATACTTCCACCTCCATAATGCATTATTATGCTACTTGGCCCAACTTTTTTTTCCTTCAAGCGAGCATTCTAAGTTTATTTGGGAGGCACATTATAGTCAGGTCGTAGGACACTTTTGTGTGGAGAAAATTGTGGCAATACTTTAGAAGTATTTTTATTGGCCAAAACTCTGACAGGATGTTGGAAAATATATCAGATCCTGCACTGCCTATGCCATTGCCCAGACAACCATCAAGAAGTAAGGCATGTACACTCCTCGTTCCTACTCCTGTCCAGCCTTGGGAATCCATCTCCATGGACTATCTATCTAGCCTCCCTTCTACCAAGTATGGTAATGACTATGTATTTGTGGTCATGGATAGATTCTCTAAGCTGGCTATATTGGCAGCCTACAAGAAGAATATCACAACAAAAGACCAGGGAAAATTTTAAGAACCCCCTAAATTTATAAATATAATAAATGGGCGAATCTCCATGGTATATAGGAAAAATGGAAGGCGATTTTTCAATAATATAATATGTATATATAATTTTTGGGCGAATCTCTCACCAGGCATGGCGAATATTTTACTCAATTATAAAATCTTGTAAGATCTTGGCGAGTCTTTCACTAAATAATAAAACTTTGTAATGTCCTAGTGAATCTTAGCATAGGCTACATGCTGGTTTAATTCCCCATTTAAATAGGCTACATTCCACATGAATACCATGGGTCAATACCATGTGCCATTTTTATTTTTATTAATTCTAATATTAGGGTTAATAATGGTTTTTTGCATGGTATTAATAACAATCTAGTCCATGGTAATTCCCCCATTTAAATAGGCTACATTCCACGTGAATACCATGGGTCAATACCATGTGCCATTTTGGTGAATACCATGGGTCAATACCATGTGCCATTTTTATTTTTATTAATTCTAATATTAGGGTTAATAATGGTTTTTTGCATGGTATTAATAACAATCTAGTCCATGGTATTTTTCCCATAGTATTTTGGCCATAGGTTTCACCTCAATATAACCCATTTTTTGAGTGTTTGTAAATATAAGGTGACTTATGGAGTAAATGTAAAAAAATGTTTTATTTGTTTACCATACCTCTCGTTTATTTATATTTTTATTAATTTACCATACCTCTTTTACAAATATGGTATTTGGCCCATAGGATTCACTTAAATAAAACCTCTTTCTTGAGCCTTCATAAATAGAACGAGGGTTATGGAATAAATATAAAAAGAGGTTTTATTTATTTACGATACGTCTAGTTTATTTATATTTTTATTTATTTACCATACCTTTTGAGTGAGTATAAAAAGACGTTTTATTTATTTACCATACCTCCACTTTACTTATATTTTTATTTGTTTACACCCTTACATGTATATAAGGTGACTTATGGAGTAAATATAAAAATGTTTTATTTATTTACCATACCTCTCATTTATTTATATTTTTATTAATTTACCATACCTCTTTTATAAATATGGTATTTGGCCCATAGGATTCACTTAAGTAAACATATTCTTGAAAATGGGCGAATGAATTCACTTAAATAAAACATATTCTTGAAAATGGGCGAATGGAAGGTTGTAAGTCCTAATTTCAAGGGCTAAATTTACCTTTTTTACCCTCTCCCTTAAAATAAGGTGGGCTATTTGAGGTAATTTGTAAAAATGTACTATGATACAAAATATTCGCCCACTAAAAATTTAAAACCCCTTAATTTCGCCAAAGGGCGAACATTCGCCCCTAAAATTACTCTTGCAAA
Source organism: Pinus tabuliformis (assembly GCA_031772625.1). NCBI lineage: Eukaryota > Viridiplantae > Streptophyta > Pinopsida > Pinales > Pinaceae > Pinus > Pinus tabuliformis. Next base: position 1,453,372,762 of record CM062817.1, read on the forward strand.
AGACATTGCCAAACTCTTCTTTGAATGAGTGTGGGTACATTTTGGAATCCCATAGACCATCATATGCGATCGAGGTAGCATGTTCCTGAGCACATTATATTTCAGTCTCTAGTAATTATTGGACACAAAGCTCACCAAGTCGACTGCATTCCATCCCCAGACTGATGGCCAAACAAAGTTCGTCAACAGAATGAGAGTGCACATAATACGTATGTACAAATTCAAGCATCCATGAACCTAGGATGAGGGCCTTCCCTATGTGCAATTCGGTTATAATAGATCTCTCCATAGCTCGATTGGTTGCAGTCCCTTTCAAGTGAGTATGGGATTTAAACCAGTGTGTCTGATTGATGTTTCCATGACTCAAGTGACTACATAGGTAGAATATACACATATACAATTTGAGGTTGATGAATAAACTAGTTTTATTAAATCCATCCATCACATTCACCATTAGGTTCATGAAATCTTGGATAAAGCCAGTGCCAATTACAAACAACGACATGATCAACATAGGGTGCCACATAATTTTCGCGTAGGTGACAAATTTTAGTTGCATTTGCAGAAATAACACCTTGTCAAAGCCCACAAAAAGCTTCGACCACTCTGATACAGGCCTTACACCATCACCAAGGCTATGGGAGACAACACTTTTGAGCTTAAAATCTCCCCATTCTTTGGCTTGCACCTAGTGCTCAATGTGGACCACCTTTGGTCATTGTTCCCACCATTGTTGGATACATCAGATGTTTTTGAACAACTAACACCAATAGAGCTTAACCTAGACTACATGGAACAAGCCACAACTAATAGTATCATGTACACATAGATTAAGAACAATTTCCAATAGAAGGTCCAACTGTATTAGTTTTTCAAACCTAGCCAACTCCTGCACCAAGGCAAGTGGCTTACTAGGGACTAAGTTCAACAGAAGTTTCCCCATCTCATGGAAGCACTCAATGCAATGGGGACCATTGCTTCTTAAGGGGGGAGGATTGATCCAAGTGAATATTGGTGACCACCCTCCTATTCCACTTGGACCCCCAACATTTTTTCCTTTCATTTTCCTTAATTTTAGCACAACTTTCTATTTTTAGTAGTTTTTTGGGTCCTAAACTTTCGGAGTTATTTTGAGGCCCTAAACGACTTTTTTTTTAACGCACCATTCCCATAGCCCATGGCAAGGGGCTTGCCATGAAAATTTTTTTTCCTCATATATATACTTCTAATGAGGTATTGTGCACGCAAAACAAATATCATAATCCAAGAATTATAGTCTCTTTCCTTGTGACTCATAATTCTAATAAATAAGGGGGAATCTTGTAAATTTTTCATATGTGTGTGTGTGTGTGTGTGTGTGAAGAATTTTCCATACATATAGCTATCTACATGCATGATGTATGTATTGTATATCTAAATTTCTTCCTCAAATAAGTTATTGTTAGCTAAGGCTCCTGTAGGTGGAACAAAGTACATTATGAAATTGATACACATCATGAAATTGATGCTTATGATTCAAATAAAACATTGGTTTCTTCCAAGAATTCTAACCCCTTTCCTTGTGACTCATAATTCTTTGGTGTAGCTCCTTCTGGAAAAGGGTGGCAAGAAGTTAAAAATATTAGGGAAAAAGAAAATATATAGGATTATTTTATAGAGGGAAAGAAAAAAAGCGTGCATGACTAAAGTAAATATTGTCTTTTTACAAATAGATATTCATACTTGTTTTTTTCTTATAGTGTGCTTCCAACACTTAATGGATGTGTTTTTCATTTTACAATGAAATATAAACCATGATAAGAGCCTATATATGGTACTATATCTACTTCAACTAGAATCACTCTTTGGAATATGCTTTGGTCATTTGGAATTGATTTAATCATACAACAATTTGGTGAAATCCTCCTTGCCTATTGTTCCAAGGGTGAAAACCATTTCTAACTTGAATGTCAATATGCCTAAGGTTTATTATTAGGCTTTTAAACACTACACTATTAGAATTATTCTTTCTAAATTTCATTTGATGATAATATGATGACATTATGTGGTGAATGAATATATATATATATATATATATATATATATATATATATATATATATATATATATATATATATATATATATATATATATATATATGAACACAATTATCAAAGCAAAGAACAATCAAGCCCTTAGAAAAATTAACATGGTTTCAGAGCTTTGTTGAAGAAAATTAATTGAGAACACCCCTATAAAGGCATGTCAGATAGATTTGAATATCGTGGATACCTAAAAGAAAGCTAGGGTTTGAAGGAAACCATAGGAAAACTTGTTATAACAAGAGAGATTAGGGATTAATTGATAGTCATGAGGTTAGGGTTTGGAACAAACACTTGGAATATGGTCTGCATATTCTAGCATGATTATGGGACCTGTGAAAAATTCAATGTAACCCTAGATGGGCTGAAGATGATATGCTTGAGTCTGGTTGTTGATAAAGTGGATTTATTATTCCAAGTTGAGGCATCCCCTCTCTTGGTGATAGATACATGTATGATATCCTGTGGTACTTTATGATTTAAGGATTTCATTGAAGGAAACATCAATATGTAGATGATGGACTATAATGAGTCCTGGAAACCGAATCAAGAGGGAGTTTTATCACTTCCTTCAATCCTCATTAAATATAAGTACCTTCTAGATTTATGTTATGAAACTACTCTTGTTTAGATTTATTATAATTGTTTCTTATCTTTCTTGCATGAGTATTTGAGAATTTTAGAATTTCTAACCTCTTGATGAAGATGTGATTAGTTGATCATATGGATGCTAGCTAGTGCATGAAGAAGAAGCTAGCAAGGAAAGAGGAAGCTAGAGATATGCAAACTCTACTAATACTAATGGCATAGCATATATGTTATCTAAATGGTACAAGTTGATAAAGATATCTAGATATTATGAGGTATAGTATATTCAATTTAGTTGCAATGTTGGATGGCAAGTTAAGCCTTGAGGTATGACAAGAATATCACCCTCATAGATGACTTGATTCATGCATTTCAGTCACATGCATATGAAAGTAAGTTTGATTTCCAATACATGTGATATATTGGTGCATTTTATAGTAACAACTTATATGATCTCTCTGATATTTGGTAAGCATTTGACCTATCACGTGACCTTTTTGATATCATGATTTTATCTAATATAAAGCAAGGCCATAAACATTGATTTATGATATATGATAATTTGATACTATTGACAAGCTTGGTAACCCTAATGGAAATAGGTGGTTGTAAGATGGATACTCAATATCCTCTTCTTGTTGTTCTTGATAATATTTTGGTAAGTTGTAACTGCTATGATGACTTAACAAATGTCACAAAGATTGATGTGTTGACTCAATGGTATTACGGCTTTGATAGAAATGATAAAGATTTGATTTTCTATAGAGATACAGTTGTCAGTTACCCTAACTATATGAAACTAACCCTTGATGAATGATTGATGACATGCTCATATGTGATAGTGAAATAGTTAATGGTGAATTGTCATGGTTGATATATATATATATATATATATATGAGAATTTGATATAGTTTGACTCTATGATCTAACAATTTTGTTGATACATGACATATGTTAGACATATTGATGCCATGATTGATGATGAATGAAGAAGCTTCCCATTAGGAGGAAGAGATCCTTGATGAGATCCCAACACCTACTATTTATATGTGGTGGATTATTAGAGGTCCCATGATTGTAGAATGAAACAATCAACAACTAATGTTATTTTTTATTTTTGAGATAGAAATTATTTGTTGATAGGACTGATTTATCCCATGTAATATCAACATCCACCTCTTGTATAGAAATGATTCTATGACATGTTGGATTGCATGCACTCTATGTGAGACAGAGACTGGTCATAGATGGGACAAATTCATCTTCATGAATTAATAGAATGTTGTTGTATGAGACAAGCTTAGGCTTGTGATCATTGCCTTCTTGCATGAGAGGGAGAAATGATGAATATGGTATTCCTTTCTTTATGTTATATATTTTCTCTAACATTTTATGTCCTATATGAACAAGACAAGTAAGAATTGTTGCTCTTGGTAATGTATAAGGCACTGTGATTGAACTCTTTAGTAAGTTGTTCGATTTAGTACCGGATACAACCACTTTGAAATGTTTTTTATCCTCAGATAGAAACATGAATTGATGGATGTGAGTTAGCAGTCTCCTGGGGATTATAGACCTCTAACCAATAGGGTGTGTAGAGATCTGGGATCTTCCCTAGTCAGAGTATGTCCCAGTTAGCATCCTACCCACTTTGTGGGATAACCTCTCCATCTTTCCAATCAGATGAGGAACATGGGATAAAGTGTGATCCATACCCCTTGCAATAGGTGGATCTTGCCTAAGTTGGTGGATACAGGAGTTTTACAATCTGACTCTCAAGGGTCAAGATGGGAAGATCAGGGATAATAGGGTAGAGTGTGATCCTTACCTATGGTAAGTTGATATCACCTATTTTCAGGGAATTTCAGATAGAGTGTGATCCCTACACATTGGTGTAGGTTTTATCTCACCCATTATATTTGGATACAAGGTGGAAGTAGAGGGATCCCCTCTGGTGATTCTTCCTCTTTGGATTTAAAAGTGTTCAATGTGAGATGATTAGAGATGCTAATGAGACATTTGAGATGGGAATATCATCAGAGATAATAGGGTAGGGGTGATCCTTACCATTTATGGTAAGTGGTATCCCTCCTATTATTTCCAGGAAGTGGGATAGGCATGATCCTTACTTCATAAGGTAAGTGGTATCCTTCCTATTGTCTATGTATTTTGAGTGGTATCATTGGCACCTCGATGACGAGTTTCTGGGGTTGTAGAATTGGCTCCCCACTAGCATATATTATGGGTTTAGCTTGACTCCCCAATGTGGTTGCTCATTGAGAAAGGACCCCTGATGTTGTTCCAGATTGAGCTAAGATCTCTGATGTTGTTGTGAGTTTAGTTAGGATCCTCTATGATGGTACATTCTTCATGTTTGAGATTGTTCAATAGACGGAGATAAGTAGAGAGGAATCCAGATGAGATATGTCTTGATGGAAATGATGATTCTATTTCAGATGACCTCATTGATGATTGGATATGGGGTGGTAGCCCAAGCTCCCTTATTATGGTTCTTATTCTTCTTCTATTTGATCGATATCGTTCAACTGATGATCAAAGGAATCAAGTTATGTTGAGATGTGGTGAGATTGATACTTTGTTGATATAATGAAGATAAAAGTCATGGAACTTAACTTGGAGAATAGTATGGTTTGAGGATTGATCTCCCTGCCTTTTATTACACATTATTCTTCTTCTATGAGATGAGATGAAATCTAGTAATGATGCAACGACATGCCTTCCTATCAGGGAAAGTTTTAAGGATGGAAAATTATCTTGAAGTTTAAAAACATTGGCGAATATTACTAGTGGTGAATGAATATATAATAAATTTTTATTTTAGATTTGCGTTTTTGTTTAAATATGTATTTCATTTCATTCCTGCATAAATCATGATCAATTATCCATATGTATCGTCACATGCATGTGAATCAAGTCACATGCATGAATCAAGTCACATGCATATGAAAGTAAGCTTGATTTCTAGTACATGTGATATATTAGTGAATTTTATAGTAGTAACCTATATGATCTCTCTAATATTTGGTAAGCATCTGACCTATCATGTGAGCTTTTTGATATCATGGTTTTGTCTAAGATAAAGCAAGGTCAAAAACATTGATTTTTGATATATGATAATTTGATACTATTGACAAGCTTGGTAACCCTAATGGAAATAGATGGTTGTAAGATGGATACTCAATATCCTCTTCCTTTTGTTATTGATAAGATTTTGTTAAGCTGTAATTGTTATGGTGACTTAACAAATGTGACAAAGATCGATGTGTTGACTCAATGGGATTAGGACTTTGATAGAAATTATAATGATTTGATTTTGTATAGAGATACACTTGTCAGTTACACTAACAATATGGCACTAACCCTTGATGAATGATTATGACATGCTCATATGTGATAGTGAAACTGTTGATGGTGACTTGTCATTGTTGATATATATATATATATATATAAGAATTTGATACAGTTTGACTCTGTGATCTGATAGTTTTGTTGATACGTGACATATGTCAGACATGTTGATGTCTTGATTGATGATGAGTGAAGAAGCTTCCCATTTGGAGGGAGGGATAATTGATGACATCCCAACACCTATTTTTTATATGTGGTGGATGATCATAGGTCCCATGATTGCAGAATGAAACAATGAACATCTGATGTTACTTTTTATTTTTGAGCTAACAATTCTTTGCTAGTAAGACTGATTTATCCCATGAAACATCAACATCCACGCCTTGTATAATAGTGATTCTATGACATGTTGGATTGCATGTACCCTGTGTGAGATAGAGTATGGTATGAATAGGAAAACTAAGAATTGTTTCTCTTGGTAATATATAAGGCAATGTGTTTGAACTCTTCAGTAAGTTGTTTGATCTGGTACCTGATACAAGCACTTTGATATGTTTTTTATCCTCAAAGAGCAAAATGAATTGATGGATGTGACCCTTTTAAACAAGGTTCCACCCTTTTGAGCAAGGGTCCAGCCTGATCAAGAACACCGATCATTTCTCTCCCCCCCTAGGTGAGCTCCCAAGGTAGGGAATGGAGCTGGCGGGCTCCAAGAGATGAGAGATCTCTGACCAATAGGGTGTGTAGAGATATGGGATCTCCCCTAGTCATAGTATGTCCCAATTAGCATCCTTCCCACTTTGTGCGATAACCTCCCCATCAGTCCAATGGGATGAGGGACTTGGGATATAGTGTGATACCTACCCCTTGCAGTAGGTGGATCTCGCCTAAGTTGCTGGATGTAGGTGTTCTACCATTTGACTCTCAAGGGTAAATATGGGAAGATCAAGGATAATGGGGTAGAGTGTGATCCTTACCTATGGTAATTTGATCTCACCTATTTTTAGGGACTTTGGGATAGAGTGTGATCCCTACGCATTGTGGTCAGTTTGATCTCGCCCATTGTCTTTAGATATAGGGTTGAATCAGAGGGCTCCCATCTGGTGATTCTTCCTCTTTGGATCAAAGATGATGACAAGACATTTGAGATGGGAATATCAGTAGAGATAATAGGATATGCATGATCCTTACCATTTATGTTAAGTGGTATCCCTCCTATTATCGCCAAGAAGTGGGATAGGCATGATCCTTACTTCATAAGGTAAGTGGCATCCCTCTTATTGTCTATGGATTTCGAGTTGTATCATTGGCACCTCGATGATGAGTTTCCTGGGTTGTAGCATTAACTCCCCATTGGCACATACTATGGGTTGAGATTGGCTCCTTGATGTGGTTTTTGTTTTGAGCAAGGCTCCCTGATGTTTTTCCGAATTAAGATAAGCTCTCCAATGTTGTTGTGAGTTGAGTTGGGCTCCTCTATGATGGTACATTCTTCAAATTTGAGATTGCTCAATAGACAAAGATGAGCAGAGAGGAATCAAGATGATATATGTCTTGATGATGATGATGATTCTATTTCAGATGAACTCATTTATTATTATATATAGGGTGGTAGCCAAAACTCCCCTATTATGGTTCTTCTTTTTCTTCTATTAGATCGAGATTGTTCAACTGATGACCAAAGGAATCAAGTTATGTTAAGATGTGGTGAGATTGATACTTTGTTGATATAATGAAGATGAAATTCATGAAACTCAACTTGGAGACAAGTAGGGTTTTAGGATTGATCTCCCATACCTTTGATTATGCATTATTCTTCTTCTATGAGACGAGACGAAATCTAGTAATGATGCAACTGTCTGCCTTCCTACATTGAAACATGTCATTTGAAATGAGACTTATGAAGCTAATGGAAATTCCTCCCTAGCTGAGAGGGAGTGTTAAAATTGAGTAACATCGAGACAAATTTCCCAAAAGGGAAACCCTAAGAACCCAAGATCAAATCATTGAGCCCCAAAGAAAAATAAAATTTATTAGTCAAAGGAAGAATCAAAAGTTGGTTTAAAGAAAACTTTATTAGGTAAAAGGAAAACATTATTATTAATTTAATTATTATATATAAAAAGAAAATTTGAATACTCCTGCTAAAAATTTCATGTTAACCTACCTCTAGTAGTCGTGTTTTTTCACACACAGAAATATCTTTAAATTATACCATATCCTCCTACATTGGTTCCCGTACTTTAATATGACAAGTTGAATTTCTTTTTCTGCAGTTCACATGAATTTATGAGGCGTGTATGTTAATGTTTCACTCTTCTAATTTTTGTGGCTCATTCATACTTAGAATCTTGCATTGGATGACCACAAAAACTCGCACTTGATTGCTACAGTGCCTTCATTGTTTTCAAGTTTCACATCTATTTATTGGTGGCTCACAGATGTTAATTTTGTTATGGATTGAATTACAGTAGATTGTTTTGTGGCACACTTTGAGGTTCACTCAATGATTTGGAGGTCACATAATGGATTGGAGATATATCCCTGTAATGGTTCGATGGAACACTTGTATAATCACATACGATTCCTATGGCTCATTCCATATTCCTTAACTCATGGTACAAGAGTTCTAAAGCTCTCTTTACAGTAACCCCGAGGCTTGCATTATGGTATCGTGATGGTTTAGATTTGTTTACATTGATTTGTTGTGTCTCTCTTTAAATCAAAATATAAATTTATGTGTGGAAACTTTCATATGATATTCTATGCATGGTATTTTCTGAAAAATAAACTCTATGGCTCGCATATGTGACCTTGCTATATTAAATTATTTGTATGTGAATCTATTGATATGGCATTAATTCAATATGATAGTAAATCTAGCAAGGCAAACAACTTTATGTATGTATGTGACAAACATGTTAGAAAAGGTATATACATGACATGGAAAAACCCTTGATATGGAAAACAATATATGATATGGCAGATAGGGTGTATACATGACATGTCAGAACCCTTGATATGGTATACCGTATATGATATGGAAGAAATGGTATATACATGACATGGAAAAACCCTTGATATGGTAGAAAATATATGATATGGCAGACATGGTATATACATGACATGGCAGAACCCTTGGTTATGGATCGAATTTTTGATGGCTCAAAATCAACAAAAAATTTTCTTCTACACAATATATTGCAGTGATCTCCATTATAACAATGAGTCGAAGTTTCTGCCATTCTACTCTGATCATCAAGGAAGGATCTCTATCTATCATCATAACATAAACATGAATGTATGGCAGTCATGTGACTTTGATTGATGAGGATCATGAATGATTCCTGGTTGGCCCTAGGAGGCCTAATATCTTTAATGTCTCATTAGACTTTGGATCTCAGTTGAAATATTAATGAAATATAATATAAGAAGAAGAATTGAATTCCGGGTTTTCCCCCTAGTGTGGTTTTTCCCTGGTCTCCAGCCAATCCTAATGTCTCTATGTGTGAACGTTTTTCTTCTGATGTTCCTTTATTTCCACTGCATTGTCGATAATGTTGTTCTTTCTAAATTTGATTTGATGATAATCTGATGACATTATGTGGTGAATGAATATGTAAATGATGAATATATATATGAATCCATTAGAAAAATCAACACCTCCCTCTCTTCTCTTGAAGAGAGGTGAACATGGGGTGGCAAGAGGGGGGCAGATTCTCATTAATACCAAAGGAATAATTGTTGATCGTTATGCTTGGGGCTTGGGAAAAAATATCAACAACCAAGCAAAAGCCTATGGATTATATCTTGGACTCAATATAGCTCATCAAAAAGGAATTACGGAAATAAATATCCTAGGCGATTCTCTTGGTAATAAAACACATGAGCTCTAATTCTGCAGCCCATAATAACAAGCTAAATCACATTCTCAAGAGAGCCCTTGGAATGTTCCCTCTCTTTGGGAATATGAATTTTTTTCAAATACTAAGAGGTCTAAATAAGGATGAAGATACACAAGCCAATATGGCTTTCCTAACGAAAGAAGGTTGCAACAAGGTTAATGAAATTGATGGTTATTTACCCATCCCTTAAATATTTACATGAAATTCCCAATTTTGATGATAAAATTTTCCTCCTTCAACAAGGATCCATGCCCAAAAGTCGAAAATCATGGTTACAAAGGTTTTATTAATTCCTATTTTCCCTCCTTTACTCCCCTCAGTGAAATCATCCTTCCTCCCAGTTTTCCCCTCTCCCTCCCCCCTGCCTCCACATCATCCTCCACACAACCTCCCCTTCAACCCCCCTCACCTAGCCTGCTCTCCCGCCCGCTCAACCCCCCCCCCTCTCCTCTCCCATCTAGCAACATCTGAGTAATACCCTTCCTACTCACTCGACTCATAATTACTATCCTCCACAAGTTAGGCCACTTAGCGTAGAGGAAATGTTAAGAGTGGGAACTTTAAGTCGTTTCTCGTATCCGGGTTTGTAGGAGGAATAATCAAGTTATCTCCATGCGAAATCCCTCAAAGGGAGAGCCACATTTACTTCCCTTGGTATGGATCAGATGGCTCGCGTGCATGAAGGTTAAATTGATTAAGGCAAAGATCGTTTCAGGTAACAAGGAAATCATGGCCAATCAGTGGGATCCTAGAGGTAAGCTCGCTGCCTTTCAAAACCACACAAGGCTTCTATTCGAAAATATTTATAAATTGTTGAATAACTGTCTTAACCTATGCATTAGGAATGTGTCCGACTCTACCCATAGGGTTGTAGGAGAGAGGGCTCTTTGGCAGAGTCGGTGTTGTCAGTGGATAATCTTGGATGTTGATGGTAGCTCCTTCCCCTAGTCTGGTGAGTGTCAATTACTGCTAACTTTGGTCAGGAGGGGAGAGTCAATTGCTGGTGAGTGTCAATTGCATAAAATCGAGTCAATTGCTGGTGAGTGTCAATTGCATATAGTTGAGTCAACTGTTGGGGAGTGTCAATTGCATACAGTTGAGTCCCACTCTGAAAGGTCCTGCTACTTCAAGTGCATCTTGGGTTTTGTTGGGTTCTCTTTTCCTCCTCATCATTTGGTTCATTAGGAAATATTGCTAAGTCGCGCAGTTAACTGTCCCTCTAGGTCAATTTCTTCTTTGCACAACATTTCCCTGGACGAGATGGAAGCGGGCTCCTGGGGTCGTCGATGACCACGCTTGGGTTGGATGGTTAGCCGCTCTGAAATGAAGTGGTAAAGGTGCCTCCCTCTAGCCTCCTACTCCCCTCCCACTTGTGGGTCTTGCGATAGGGAACACTTAGAACTGTGGGCGACCTTGGAAGAACTTTAGAAAAGTCTTCAACAAATGAGAGAAGAGGCTTGTGAAATGCAGGAGAGGAATGTCAAAAAGAGCAAAAAAACCCGACAGCTGGAAAATGAGGTCAATGTTCTGAGATGCAAAATTGATGATCTCCAAATTCAGTTGGCAATGTAGAATTCTCAGATAGCTGAAGAAACAACTGGCATCGACCTCAACCAACCATCTGAATTTGATGACTAGTCTGCTGATCTTGTTTGTTTATCATGTCGAATTTTGAATGTATTTTGCTACTATGGCAATTCTGTAAGGTCTATTTTAGGAAATTTGTAATCGATCAGTCGCTTTTTGCAAATTTTAAAGGAAAATGGGCTTGGATAGTCAGTCTACAACCAAGGATTCCCATTGATGGTAATGCATATGTGTTAGGCCCCTATACTACTAGGGTAACCCCTTATTGTTATTAGTACAACCCCCTTATTATATTGATGTACTCATGTAGTGCCCATATTGTTACTATTGTGCCCCATAGAAGCCCACTATTGTTATTATTGTGCCCTTACATTATTATTGTTATGTCGGCTCTGATTATATTATGACCCCTTAGACTCCTATATATAGAAAGGAGGTCTTTTCATTTGTATCATCCAAGAATCATTCATTTGTGTAATGTAAAGGAGGTTTCCCCCTTGAAGAGGCTGAATTCTAAAGCATTGATCTATCTTTTCTATCTTTTTGTGAGCTAGTTTCATAACATTTGGTATCAGAGCTTTGGATTCTAGGGTTTTGCTACTCCAAATAGGTCATCGTGGAATTTTTGCTATAACTTTTTTTCTGCAACATTTCAGAAGTGAAAACAAAAACCCATTTGAGACGAAATCGCACTGAACCTTGGGTCCAAATTTCAGAGCTTTTCGCGCTATATTTGCGGAGATATGATCTAAGGAATTTGGTCTTTTTGCAGACTCCTGAATTACATTCCAAACAGGTGACGCGGGGAAAATCGTCATAACTTTCTCTCTGAGGATCGGATTGAAATTTCATAAGAAGTTATAGAAAGAAGGTGGACTGTAGTGTCTTGTACATATTTTTCAGAGCAAAAGGTCGAAACAGTGACTCGTGGCATGTCGTACAAGTTCTCTCTATTGAAATAGTATATAATCAGGTCACTGTGGGAGATTTGGCATAACTCTTCCCTGGAGAATCCAATTTGGATCAGACTGGTGGCATTGGAAAGAGGACGCAGAGGGCTACCTCAGGTCACAATTTTAGAATTGGATGATCTGAAAATTACAAAGATACATCAGATTCAATATGAAGCTCCTACAAAGTGAAAAAAAGTATGTAGTTTTTTTTTAATTTTTGCATAAGCTTGGTTTGAAAAATTAGTTTGAAGGAATTCAAAGGGCATAGTAAAGCATTATTATCAATAATTGATGCCTCGAGGAAAGAAAATGCAAACACCTAGTAAGCAACCTGAAATCTCTAGCATGACTCATGAAGAAGAGGAAGAAATGCAACATGATATATCAAAATTACGAGACCAAGTGCAACAAGTGTCACTTGCACAAAAAGGAACAGAATCTAAGATGGATGGTTTAAAGAAAGATGTAGAAGCTAAGATGGATGGTTTAAAGAAAGGCGTAGAAACTAAGATGGATGGTTTAAAGAAAGGCGTAGAAGCTAAGATGGATTGTTTAAAGAAAGGCGTAGAAGCTAAGATGATTGACGTGGAAGCTAAGATGGACGATTTGAAGATAGATTTGAAGACAGACATGGAAGATCTGAAGACAGGCATGGAAGATTTGAAGACGGATTTGAAGACAGATTTAACAAAGTTTCTACAAGAAATGCTTACTAATGGTGAAAGGGTAGTAAAGGAAACTCATAATGAGAACAAAAGAAATGTTAATCATGATTTCATAGACTCTAATGTTGGATCAAAGACCCATCATATTCCAAAAATCGATATGAGGAAGTTTGATGGCAAGGATCCCGCAACATGGATATTACAGATGGAGCAATATTTTGATCTACATGGTGTACCACTGTTACAAAAGGTATGTATTGCATCTTCATATTTAGAATCAGATCAATTTTTATGGTATAAAGGGCTTTGTTCTTGTAAACAACTTGTTACGTGGTCAATTTTCATGGAGGAAATGAGAGCACATTATGAGGTTACAAAGAGCAACACCTTCTTTAGAGCAACACCACAACAATTGGAAAGAGTAAAAGGGCTTTGTTACATAGTGGAAAGTAAAATTATGGCAACAAGGAAGTATACTCCTCACAACTATAAAGATGGAAGTGTTGTTTCTCCTAGCCTTCCACAACCTACAAGGGTTACACCACAACAATTGGAAGAAAAAAGAGAAAAGGGGCTTTGTTACAATTGTGATAGCAAATGCACTAAAGGTCATAAGTGTGCTGAGAAGAAATTATTTTACATAGAGTATGAAGAGGAGGAAGAAAAGGATCAAGAAACATCAAAAGAAGAGGATATATGCCAGGACACAACCCCAGAGAAAGAAGAAATGAATCAGACCATATCTTGTAAAGCATTGGCAAGAATTACCACTCCTCAAACTCTCAAGATAGAAGGACATATCAAGAAGAAAAAGTTGCAAAAGATCCCAATTCAAACAATATTGCGAGAAATTGAAGAGGAAAGAAAAATCATATTGGAACCTGGAGCAGTCACAGAAACAAGAACCCAACATCTACGAAATCAATCAATTTCAAAGTATCTCATCAAGTGGAAGAACTTACCCACTGAAGATTCCACATGGGAGGACAAGAATTTTATACAGAAGCATCAAGAAGTACTCAAGCGTTAAGGAAAACACTTTTTGAAGGAGAGGGTCATGTTAGGCCCCTATACTACTAGGGTAACCCCTTATTGTTATTAGTAAAACCCCCTTATTATATTGATGTACTCATGTAGTGCCCATATTGTTACTATTGTGCCCCATAGAAGCCCACTATTGTTATTATTGTGCCCTTACATTATTATTGTTATGTCGGCTCTGATTATATTATGACCCCTTAGACTCCTATATATAGAAAGGAGGTCTTTTCATATCCAAGAATCATTCATTTGTATAATGTAAAGGAGGTTGCCCCCTCGAAGAGGCTGAATTCTAAAGCGTTGATCTATCTTTTCTATCTTTTTGTGAGCTGGTTTCATAACAATATGAAATGTAAATCTCTTGCTCTTTTTTCCGTGATCGGGTGAAAAATAATACAAAATTAGTACTCTTTCCTATTAAAAAAGAAAACAAAAGAGAGGTGAACATGTTGAAATCTCCACCTACTCTAGTGATGATCTAGGACAAGTTCCCCCAAAGCCTTGAAAGAATCGAAGAGGGGAAGCTTGAGATTTGTATCGGTAAGGATGAAGATAAGCAACGATTTCTTATATCTAAGAGTCCTTGATTTTGTAAATCTGCGAAGAGGAGATTAAATTATTCCTCAAAGGTTACATGACTAGTCTAATCAAAATTCCATAGTATTTCCAAATTGTGATAAAATCTTGTGGCTAGCACCACTATCATTTTGAATAATCATAACATCTATTAGCTATAAAATAGATCGTGCCCTGTCACACATGGTTTCCTAAAGTAGAACAATGGTGTATTGCTCCTGATTTATCCTTTTCTTTAGCATGGAATGTTTACTAAGTGCATTGTGGTCTCTTATGTTCCATCAAAGAACTATCATTTTATAATTTGGGATGGGAATGAAAATACTTGTCTCGCAAGTTATTGGCTTGACTTGAATAAACCAAGAGGGCACCATCTCCCTTTAATTTCCTCTTTGAATTCTTACGACCTCTTTTTCTTTCCTCGACATTTATCTTCTTGTGAGTTATTCTAGGATATTCTAATCCCTAACCCTCCAACCTAAATATGATTCAAAGGGGACTTATATATTTTTTATTTTTTCAATGAAGGTTCCATATGAATTTCCACATGCTCTGTGATGATGGTCAAAATGTGAGTCTCCATAGTTTTAGTTTCCATTCCCATCGACTATATTTCTTCTTTGGAACATTGATACTCATCTTCTTCAATTTATATATTTTTCTCTATAACATTGATATTTTGGGAATTAGTATCAAGAATATTTGTATCTATCTTCTAGTATTTATAGTCATCTTTAGTTACGATGTTTAACATGGGATCTAATGTCGAGACTTATGAGGTCTCACCATTTAGTGGAGGACCTCGTTCTTCTTTGTAAACAATCTAAAAATTGTTGTTATTATTGTGAGAAAGATTGGAAGAACCTAGGTTATTATATCTCTTAGTTAACTTCCTTTTCTTGGGCACCTTCATTAATCCCTCTTGATAAATAGATTCCTTGGATTTGTTGGTGCTTTTCAAGGCATTTAGGGTGAAATCATGAAATAGATAGTCGCGTTCATGACATTTCCAACATATAAATGGAATGTGCCCATAATTTAGGGTTTGGATCCATTATTGGTCTTGATAATAGATATTGATAGATTTTAGAAGAGTGCCTACTACATTCATGTAGACACAAATTTTGACATATGAAGTGTAGCATCCCATTTTTATGACCTATGAGATTCTGACAAAGGAATCTAGGGTGTTTCCAATATCCTCAGAAGTCTCTTTTTCCCAAAACTCCCAAGGAAGGGAATACATTATGATCCATATATGTGCTTTAGTTAAATTTTCCTTCTCATGACTTAAGTGATATATCTAGCATCAAAGACGAAGACCAATAGATCTATAAAAATAAGACTCTTCCTTAAATATGTGTTCTCTATCTTCCATGTAGATGAATATTATTGTGAAATAATCCTTAGACCCTAACATGAGTTTGATTTAACCTTTCATATTCCACTTAGTGTTATCCCAACTTGTGAGAGCATTTTTTTTGGGCTAGATCCCCATAAATTTACAACTGATCCAATGGTCTTTCATATTGAATGTAACTACCTACATTCAATGAGGTTGCTCCATACTTGGGTTTTCCTTTGTTTCATCCAAGCAACCATTGTGGAGCTTGTTGGTTGAATCCTCCATGCTAGATTAATCCGTGTCAGTGTCCTTCCCATTCATGGGCTCCTTTCCTATGCCACCCATTCCAGATGATGGCTAATTGGAGAATGGTTTCCATGTGAAAATATCATTGAAGAAACATACATTAGCCTTTAGCTGGGAGTGCATCATCATGTTGTGGTAGAGAATCAATGGTTGGTTTTGAAGGATACTTGTGTTCTTATCAAAGAAATTTAGAGAAACCCTAAAACTAGAAAGGTTTTACAGCGTGAGTTGTCTAAGTATAATCCATCTTGATCTTACAACTATACATAACCTTAATGAGACATAATGGTCAATAAAAAATCACATTTCAAACCCACACATTATAAATTATGTTACTAAAAAACATGTTAAAATTAATATTTTATATGATTATAATATAAAATTATTTGCTCGCAGAGGTTTGCTCTCGTGGCCAGTGGATGATCTGTTAAGTCATTCGTGCCGCTGTGCAGGTCACGAGTTCGAGTCTCGGTTTACCCGAGGGTCGTTCTTGTGGACTGGGCAGTTCCTCCTAGAGGTTATAGTGGCAGCCGATGGGATTCAACCCTGTGTAACGCGAGTACAATACCACCGCCGTTGCCGATTCCGCTAGTCAACAAAAAAAAATTATAAAATTATTTGATTCTATCAATTGGGCCTAGATTGGGTGGTTGAGAGGAGAAGTTGTTATCCTCTCATTGGGGTTCAAATCACACTTTTGACAACCCTTTAGGAAAAAATACATTATGAAAGGGATACACATCATGAAACCGCATGAAATTAAAAAAAATGGCGAAAAAAAATGAGAAAAAAATGAAATATACATTATTAATATAAATGTACTGGTTATATAAATGACCATTTTACATACACACTATACGTTTGTTCTTTTTTTCCTTTATATTGTGTCTTCAGCACTTTAAAATGTGATTTCCATTTTACATTGAAATAGAAATCATGATTTTTTTTTAAATAGATATATCATGTATAATCATCATTTCACTCTGTAAATACATTTATAACATATTTATAAAATTTTTGAAATTAAATATTAAAAACAAAAACCTTTATATCTTAATTTTTAAAATAATAATATTAATTTAATAAAATAATTTGCTTAATAAATGTGGTGAAATGGAAAATAAGTTAAAATGTGCAATTGAATTTGGAGTATGCCTTAAAACTGTTTTTTGTTTAGTTAAAAATTTGTATTCTTCCGATGAAAAGAAATAAGATAAAGGTTTGGAGACATTAAAGACCTAAGATTTGGAGACATTCGACGGGAGTGAAAGTCCATCTCTTAGAATAAAAATTTGCTAGTGATGTGGTTTTGTGGTTTTCTTTAAATAACACGAATAAGGTTTTCTTTAAATAACACGAATAAATAACTTACAGAACTATCCCTACGATTGGTTTGACAACTAATTATAATACTATCCTTACGATTGGTTGACAACTAATTATAATAAATTTTTTAACCACTAATTATAATAGATTTCTACTGAAAAAAAAAAAAAAACACAAAATACTAAACTGATCGCAAAATGACCGCGAAGACGGTCAAAACGCTGAACAACTCCACTCAACTTCGACTCTACTCCACTCAACTTCGTGGGAAAATGACAGCGAAGACTGTCTCAAAATTTTGCAGGAAATTATTCTTTAACCCGGCGACTTAAATAATTAAATTAGACGAATTGGAAAAAGTATGTGCCATGAAATTAGTTTTAAACTGAAAAGGATCAGCAAAGAGATTACAGTACATATCGGTTCTAACCAAATCAACATTTTATTATATATTAAAATCAACGTAAATGCAGGAGATTATGGCATTGTGAGCCAATTGAAGATGACTTTGTGGCCAACGCAAGCAACCTGATCAAGGCCGAGGCTGCTTGGTGGGCAAGCCAGACAATTCTATTGCTAAAAAAATAATCATATAAATATGGTTCTGCAGCTTGGGAACCCATATGACCATCTGCTATTGACCTTCTTGCCAAGGCTACGCATCTTGATTTTCTGTTTTTCGGATTTGTTTTGTTAATAGATAAGCCTCAACTATTACTCTCTGGTTTGGAATTTATCCAAGTGGAACAAGGCAAGCTTTCAAATCTAATCTATTGAGGACTTGGTTTCTTATTTGTATTTGAGTTTTATGGACAGTGAACTGCTTCTTGGAATCTTATGTGCTAATAGGGAGTTAGTCAATTATTATTAAGATGCAAACATGGATAGTAGAGTGTTTGCTTTGATCACAACCAGAGCCTTTATATGGTAAAATATTGTGGCCAGGTGCAGGTCCAAGATAAATTTTGTTGCCATAGAAATCCATGGAATGTAACAGTTTAGTTAATTGAATAGTCGTCCAAGTTTAGTAACGCACATCTCCCATGGGGCAGGAGAAGTCTTTCTCCCTCTTTTTAACCACAAGAAAAAAGTCAGTTTCCTGTAAACATCATCTCAAGAAAGTTCTGATTTGTATGGCAAAATTTGGATTTTTATTTTTGAATTGAAATGTAACATCCACATGTTCATAATGGCTTAGAAGTCTAAGCCAACCTCTTTACAATCTAGATTGGATATATATGTCTATTTTAAGGTGGTTGTATGGAACAATCCCTAGTTGAAACTTTTATGTCCTCCTTATTGGGTAACTATGGTCTCCTTTGATCAAACTCTAGAGTAGGGCTTCTTGGTTATATTACAACGTTGGTCATTTAATTTAAATATCTAACTTCGATTTTTGACTTTCGGGGATTCCATAGATATTGGACTCACTATGTTTAATTTGCATTGGTGAATTTCAGGTAGTACTTGTATATACTATTCAACTGCTTCAAGTTTTTGGTGAATGAGAAAAATCAGCAGAGATGGTAATAGCACTACTCTGCTTATTTTCTGTTAAACAATCCCATGTGATGTTCTTGTTTATATTTTGAAGGAAAATTTGATTCTTTGAATATTGACAGTGTTTGTCTAGAATTGTGGATGGTAGATCTATCAGAAATAAATAGTTTGTTTCCTATAAGCTTGTTGCTTGTGCACACTTCTCTAATCAATGCAGATGATGACTAGCCTGCTGAATTAATTCAGAGATATGTGATTGTGTATTTACAGGTG
Organism: Pinus tabuliformis; assembly: GCA_031772625.1. Taxonomy (NCBI): domain Eukaryota; kingdom Viridiplantae; phylum Streptophyta; class Pinopsida; order Pinales; family Pinaceae; genus Pinus; species Pinus tabuliformis. The sequence continues at coordinate 1,453,392,278 of CM062817.1, forward strand.
AAGTTTACAGTGGAGGAGCTCAAAAGGACTATGGACTTGAAGCATAATATTCGTAACATGTCTGTGATTGCCCATGTTGACCATGGTATGATTCTCTGCTTCTGCCATTGTTTTATCCATGTTGACCATGGTATCATTCTTTGCTTCTACCATTGTTTTATCTCCTCTCTTGTTTCATAACACCCATATATCATACTAGCGCATCCTCACATTTGTGCATATAAGGAGAAGAGGAGAGTACTGAAAGGACTGCAATTCTCACCCCCTCAAAGAGTATATTTTAAATTCTCATTACATCAAAATCGGCTTATCCCCTTTTAGAGTATATGTTAAGTCTTCGTTCCATCAAATTATAGTTATTCCTAATTAATTCATCATTTTTTTTGTTGGCTTAACCCACGGGAATCCGAACCTTAAATATCATTATTTACATAATTATGGTGATTGCCAATTAAACTGTCCCGTGGGCTTACTTAATTCATCGTTACATTTGTTAATTATGACAATTGCTATGGGTATTTGCAGGGAAGTCTACTTTGACAGATTCTTTGGTGGCAGCAGCTGGTATCATAGCTCAAGAAGCTGCAGGGAATGTTAGAATGACTGACACTCGGGCAGATGAAGCTGAACGTGGAATCACCATTAAGTCAACTGGGATGTCCTTGTATGATCAGATGACAGAAGAGTCTCTGAAAAACTTCAAGGGGCAAAGAATGGGAAATGAGTATTTGATAAACTTGATTGATTCTCCAGGGCACATTGAATTCTCATCAGAGGTCACAGTAGCCCTAAGAATCACAAACGGTGCATTAGTTGTGGTAGACTGTATTGAGGGAGTCTGTGTCCAGACCGAAACTGTTCTGCGCCAAGCTCTCGGGGAAAGGATTAAGCCCATTCTCACTCTCAATAAGATTGATAGGCTCTTCCTCGAGTTACAAGTTGATGGGGAGGAAGCTTATCAGACCTTATCAAGGGTTATTCAGAATGTGAATGTGGCCATGGCTACTTACGAGGATGCTATGCTTGGGGATGTTCAAGTTTATCCAGAGAAAGGCACTGTTGCATTCTCAGCTGGCTTTCATGGGTGGGCTTTTACATTGACAAACTTTGCGAAAATGTATGCTAGGAAGTTTGGGTGCAATGAAATGAAGATGATGGAGAGGCTATGGGGAGAAAACTATTTTGACACTCATACAAGAAGATGGTCATGCAAGAATTCAGGGTCACCCACCTGTAAGAGAGGCTTTGTTCAATTTGTATATGTGCCCATAAGGCAGATTCTCAGCATTTGCATGAATGGTGACAATGATAAGTTATGGCCTATGTTGCAGAAGCTGGGGATTTGTATGAAGAATGAGGACAAGGACCTTGTTGGGAAGGCCCTGATGAACCGGGTCATGCATAGTTAGCTCCCTGCAAGCAGTGCCCTACTTGAGATGATGATTTTTCATCTGCCTTCTCTTGCCATCGCTCAGAGATACCATGTAGAGAACTTGTATGAAGGCCTCTGGATGACATCTATGCAAAAGCTATCAGGGACTGTGATCCCGACGGGCCATCGATGCTCTATGTGTCAAAGATGATTCCGACCTCAGACAAAGGTCGGTTTTTTGCCTTTGGGAGAGTCTTTGCTGGGAGAGTGGCAAAGGGGATGAAGGTGAGAATCACGGGTCCCAACTATGTCCCTGGACAGAAGAAGGATCTGTATGTCAAGAGCATTCAGAGGATAGTTATATGAATGGGGAAGAAGCATGAAACAGTGGATGATGTGCCCTGCGGAAACACCGTTGGTATACTTGGTCTAGATTAGTTTATCACGAAGAATGCTACTCTCACAAATGAGGGAGAAGCAGAGGCCCATCCGATCAGAGCTATGAAATTCTCTATCTCCCCAGTTTATCGAGTTGCAGTGTAGTGTAAGGTGGCCTCTTGTTGGCATTATGATTCAGGTTTTGCGCTATGGCACAGGTGTTGTACTTGATGGCAACTCACTCAAGTGGCAAAACTCTGTTCAGGCTCTCAAAATGATGGAAAATAAGGGGTTCGCAGGTGCACCGTTCAAAAGGTGCAGACCCGCAGGTTCGCCGACCAAGAAGTGCAGACATACCCGCAGGTTCTCCGTTCAGAAGGTGCGGACCCCAGTTCACTCACTCCAATGCAGAGAAGCGCGCACACATGGGGTTTCTTATGTTTGGCCCTTGTTATTTAGCCCGTTGTTCATGATCCTATGGTTTTGGTCCGTGGTATAGGATCTAAATTATTGAACCCCGGTTTGGATCTCTTGTGTTGGTTTTCGATGGTTTTGTCCCATGGTTTGAATAAGGGCTTGCCTATAAAAAGGAAAGGAGATCACTTGGCTAGATACTCGTGAAATTTGAATATCTTAAGATCTGAAATTTTGGGTAATCGGTTTTAAAAGCTAGATCTAAATCAAGGTGAAATTTAAGGCGAATCTATTGATAGGTCGTGATCTCTTGGGCGCATGATCAGATCTCTGGATCTGACTGTCTGTGGCACATTGGAGGACTGTTAATTTGGCTCTATTCAGAGGTCCGCAGGCGATCCACAGTGTAGGTGCGGAGGTCCACAACGGAGCTGAAGGCGCAGGTGCGGGGGTCCGCAGAGAAGCAGAAGGCGCTAGTGCGAGGTATGCAGTGCAATAGAAAGCACAGTGCGGAGGTACGCAGAGGAACAGAAGGACCAGTGCAGAGGTACGCTGTCAGGTAGACAGTGCAGGTGCGGAGGTACGCAGAGCAGGAGAAGGACCAGGTGCAGATCTGCGCAATTCAGGCATAGAAGAGCTGCGGATATCCGCAGGTTTATATTGGTGAAGTTGCGGACTTTTCTTGAAATATTTGTTGACTGCATTTTATCTATTGCTGCAGTGTTCTGGGTTTAGATTACTGGTATTGGTTTTCTATTTACAGCATTCTGAGAAGTTGGGTGGTTCATTGGTTTGATTGTATAAGGAGATTGGTTGATTCACATGTACTTGATGATTATTTGATGTTCTTGAATCCAGTCTGAAAATTAATGAAATGTGGTCCTTAAAGAAGTAAAAGAGCTAAGGGGGTTGTAGCTCCCTTCCAGGAGAGGCTGGAAAACGAGAGAGGGTTGTAGCTCTCTGCAGGTTGCAGCCTGTGTACTGGTAAAGGACTGCACCAGTACAAAATCCTTGTAAAAGAAGTTTCTAATTGAAAGAAGATAAAGACATATTGCAGCAGGTGGTTTTCACCCACATTGGGTTTCCACCTTATATCTGGTGTTCTTTGGTGTGCCTATCTGTTTTTCTTGTTCTTGTTCATTATTATATGGTACGGACATACAAATCAATGATCAATATCTGAAGAATAAATTAAAGTATAAATCTGGAAGGTATATTGAAAAGAATTTGATAATACTGATTCACCCCCCCCTCTCAGTATTATTTCCAACAATTGGTATCAGAGCAGGTCCTTCAGAAGAAGCTTGATCGCTTGAAGGAAGATCTTTCATCATGAGCAACTACGAGAGGGAAGCATCAATTAGGCCACCGATTTTTGATGGGACAAACTTCGTATATTGGAAGGTAAGAGTTACTGCCTATCTTCAATCTCTTGGTACTGAAGTCTGGGATATCATAGATACAGGGTACACTTTTCCTTCAACAACTCCTACAGATCCGGCTGAGAAGAAGAAATATGAAACAAATGCAAAGGCTGTCAATACTCTATTAGGATGTCTATCTCAATCAGAATTTGTGAAGGTTATGCAGTATAAATCCGCAAAAGAAATATGGGACAAGATTGTTCTGAGCTATGAAGGAGATGAACAGGTAAAACGTGCAAAACTTCAAACCCTCAGAATTCAGTATGAAAAATTTGGGTGAAGAAATAAAAGAGGTTGTTGTGGTTGAAAAAGTTCTAAGATCTTTGTCCCCTAGATTTGAATCTAAAGTTTCTGCAATAGAAGAAAAAGAGAATCTACGAAACCTTACCATGTCACAGCTGCATGGAATTCTGACTGCTTATGAAATGAGGAAAGGAGGACCATCAGACAGAAGAGAAGCTGCCTTCAAGGCTTCAGGCAAAGGAGATTACTATGAGTTAGGGCACGTGTCAGAAGAAGAAGAAGAATCAAATTTTGTCAAAAATCTTCAACGGGGTGCTGGACGATTCCGAGGTAAGTTACCTTTCAAATGCTTTGCTTGTGGAGGAGTCAGTCACTATGCTGCCAAATGTCCTCATAAGGATAAGATTGACAAGGGGAAGGAACCTGTTAGATGGAACAAGAAACAGAATGAAAATAAGAAAAACTATTACACTCATGAAGATAGTGATGGACTTTCAAATAGTGATGAAGATGAACGAGGTAATAATTATAAATTTTTAATGGCTTTTGAAGATGATGATTACATGGATGCTATAGATGAAGAAGGTCTTTATGAAGAGATTTCTAATCTCAAAATTTGTTTAGAAGAGAAAAATGTGATTATTGATTCTCTGCAATGTCAACTGGCTGAAAGGGAAAAACATCATGAAAAGTTGGAATGTGAAATTGTTGGTCTTAGAAAAGAGATTGAGAAGACAAAAGCTATTAATCTTAAATTTGTTAAAGGATCTGAAACTCTGGATGAGATTATCAATGTGCAGCATTCTCCACTAATCAAGACAGGTTTGGGATATAATGGAGAAACATCTCAAGCATCCACCTCCAAAAGTTATCTTGATGCAGCAAGGAGGAGCGAGAAAAGGCCTAATAGAAATCATCAGGTAAATCAGGGATAGTTTACCTCAAGAATGAACAAAGTCTATCAAGAAAATCAGGGGCAATCTACCTTAAGGGCAAACAGAAGCTACAACCAGCCACAGGTAAAATCTTCCCAATTTTCCTCAAGAATGGATGTCAGTAGAAACTACAATCGGTTGGTTGATAGAATTGATAATCGCAGGAGTTACTTCAATGGCCAATGTTTCTCTTGCCATAACTTTGGTCACAAGGCAGCTCAATGTGTTGCCTATAAGACAATCATGACTAGAGAAGCTCAAAAACAAAGAAGCATGACTGGAATCACGAAAAGGACCTATAACAACTTTTCCACCCTTGAAAGTGAAATTGAATGTTCTATTTGTAATAACTTCGGTCATGAAGATTCTGAATGCAGGAGCAGGTTTCGGAAGACAATTCAAAAGGAACAAACCTCGAATGCCAGAACATGGAGAATGAAGGAACCACAACCAGAAAGATGTGGGATAGCTTTATATGCAGAAGGACAGGAAAATCAATGGTACATCGACAGTGGATGTTCGAAGCATATGACAGGTGATAAAGAAAAACTTCAATCATATAGTGCTTTAGAAAAAGGAAAGAAAGTTTCTTTTGGAAATGATACCCCTGTAGTCATAAAAGGAAAAGACACTGTTCAGTTGAAAGAAAAAGTCAAGGCTGGAAATGTTTTGTATGTTGATGGCTTGAAGCATAATCTACTAAGTGTCAATCAGATGTGTGATCAAGGAACTGAGGTAATATTTCGATCAAATGGATGTAGTGTTCGTGATCTTGATACAGGGAAAACAATGATCAAAGGCATAAGAACTCCAAATAATTTATACATATTTGAAGAAGGACAACAACAATGTTATTTGAGCAAGAACGATGAACACTGGTTATGGCACTAGAGGTTGGGACATCTAATCTTTTCACAGATAAGGAAGGCATGCAAATATCAGGCAATCCGTGGTCTTCCAGACATCAGAATTCCAGACAATACAATATGCAAATCATGTCAGTTTGGTAAGCAAACCAGAACTAACTTCCCTGAGAAGGAAGGATCAGCTAGCAGGCCTCTTGAACTAGTCCATACAGATGTATGTGGTCCATCTAGGAAAAGGTCACCTCGGGGAGAAGAATACTTTATATTATTCATTGACGACTTCTCCAGGATGGTTTGGATAGGACTTATGAAGCACAAAGACGAAGCTTTGGAAAAATTCAAATCTTTCAAAGCCTTGGTTGAAAACGAATCAGATCACAAAATTAAGTGCCTTAGGTCTGATAGAGGTGGGGAATTTACCTCAAATGAATTTTTCGACTTTTGTGAAGAACATGGAATAAGAAGGGAATTCTCTACAGCTAGGACTCCTCAGCAAAATGGAGTAGTGGAAAGGATGAACAGAACGGTTCAACAAATGGCTCGTGCTATGCTTGATGAGTCTAGAACTCCCGCAACCTTCTGGGGTGAAGCTGCATTTGCTGCGGTTGTTATTCTCAACAAAACAAATGTCCGGGTGAACAACACTCAAACTCCTCATGAGCTCTGGTATGGTGAGACTCCTTTGGTAAAACATTTCAAAATCTTTGGAAGCAAATGCTATATTAAGAATAATGATGAACATCTTGGCAAGTTTGAACCTAGAGCAGATGAAGGGATTCTCCTTGGTTATTCTCCTCACAGCAAAGCATATAAGTGTTACAACAAAAGACTTGGAAGAATAGTTGACAACATTGATGTAGTGGTTGATGAAAAAGGAAACATTCCTAGGCAAGTAAATTATGAAAATTTCGAAGAGGATGAAGATCATTCTTCAAATCAGACTGATGATGAAGAAGAACCTCAAGAGGCACCAGAGGAACAGATAAGGATAGAAGAGAAGACTCCATTCAGGTATGTTCAAAAGAATCATCCAGAATCTCAAATTTTGGGGCAAAAGGAGGCAGGCGTACAAACAAGAAGAACAATTGCAGAAGATTCAAGCTATTTGGCATTACTCTCCTCCACTGAACCACAAAATGTAAGAGAGGCATGCAAAGATGAATGCTGGGTCAAGGCAATGGATGAAGAACTTGAGCAGATAAAAAAGAACAACACTTGGGAGTTGGTTCCTAGACCAAAAGATAAGAATGTCATAGGGACAAAATGGATCTTCAAAAATAAGTTGAATGAAAATGGGGAAGTAATTTGAAATAAGGTCAGACTTGTTTGTAAAGGGTATGCTCAACAAGAAGGAATAGATTTTGAAGAAACTTTTGCTCCCATTGCTAGACTTGAGGCCATCCGAATGTTCCTTTCTCTCTCAAGCTTTTAGAAGTTCAAAGTATTTCAAATGGATGTGAAATCAACCTTTCTGAATGGAGACTTAGAAGAAGAAGTGTACATTGAGCAACCATATGGTTTCATCCTTGGGAATGATCCAAATCTTGTATGCAGACTAAAAAAGGCTCTCCATGGTCTTAAACAGGCTCCAAGGGCTTGGTACTACCATTTGGACAAATATCTTCATCAACAAGGTTTTTCAAAGGGATCAGCAGATAGCAATATTTATATAAAAATTGAAAATGACAAATTGCTAATACTTGTTGTGTATGTATATGATATTATCTTTGGCAGCAATGAAGAAGCTATGAGTCAAAGCTTTGCCTTGGTGATGCAGAAAGAATTCGAAATGTCTTTGCTTGGAGAACTGACATATTTTCTTGGATTGCAAATCCAACAAAATGAAGGCGACATCTTCTTGTCTCAAACCAAGTATCTCAAGCGGATTTTGAAGAAATATGGCATGGAAGATGCAAACCCAGTATGTACCCCCATGGTCACAGGATGCAGCCTCAGTGCAAATGATAAATCAGCAGCAGTGCATCAACCAACCTACAAATCTATGATTGGAAGTCTACTTTATTTGACAGGTACCCGACCAGACATCATGCATGCAGTGGGAATAGTTGGAAGATTTCAGGCAAATCCAAAGGAAACTCATCTTCAGGCAGTGAAGATAATCTTCAAGTACCTTCAAGGAACTAAAAACTATGGCTTATGGTATCCTAGAGATACAGATCTCACACTTCATGCTTATAGAGATGCAGATTGGGCCAGAAGCGTGGATGACAGGAAGAGCACAAGTGGTGGTGCATTATTTATGGGTTCCATATTAGTATCTTGGCTAAGCAAGAAATAGAGTTCGATTGCTTTATCTACAGCTGAAGCGGAATATGTGGCTGCTGCATCCTGCTGCACTCAACTCCTTTGGATGATGCAGACCTTGCAGGATTTTCAAATCACTTGTACACCACCTATCTCCATCTTATGTGATAATACAAGTGCAATCAACATTTCAAAGAACCCAGTCATGCATTCAAAGACCAAGCACATACCGATCAAGTATCACTTTCTCAGGGAACAAGTGCTTGAACAAAAGGTTAAGTTGGAGTATGTTCCTTCTAAGGAACAAGTTGCTGATATACTCACCAAACCATTGCCTAGGGAGACCTTTGAATACCTCATGCAAAAGCTGGGGTAGTTGATGCATCATCTTGTTGTTGAATCTCATCTGTTTCAGAGATTGTCGGTTGTACGCGAGTTTCATATGGGGTATACGCGTACATTTGCTGGTTTATGGATTGGTTGAAGATCGAATGGCACAGGTTCAGGGGGAGCATATATAATGCATTGTTGGCATTATGGTAGCATAGAAGGAGAACATGGATGCTGATTTGAATATTGTTGCAATATGTCTCTATCTCTTTCACGATCATTTATGGTGTATGGTGGATTATGGTTCTTCTTGAAGAATTTTTTTCTTTATGCAGATCTGGTCTATAGTCAAGGGGAGCATGATCAACAAAGCAAAGACTTAAGCATGTTCTCAGGGGGAGCATAACCCTTTTCCCTTGATGTCAAAGGGGGAGAATGACGTTGAGGATCTTGAGGTTGCCATCAAGTCCAAAGGGTGAGATTGTTGGAATTATGATTCAGGTTTGGCGCTATGGCATAGGTGTTGTACTTGATGGCAACTCACTCAAGTGGCAAAACTCTGTTCAGGCTCTCAAAATGATGGAAAATAAGGGCTTCACAGGTGCACCGTTCAAAAGGTGCGGACCCGCGGGTTCACCGACCAAGAAGTACGGACATACCCGCAGGTTCTCCGTTCAGAAGGTGCGGACCCCAGTTCACTCACTCCAATGTAGAGAAGCGCGCACACGTGGGGTTTCTTATGTTTGGCCCTTGGTATTTAGCCCGTCATTCATGATCCTATGGTTTTGGCCCGTGGTATAGGATCTAAATTATTGAACCCCGGTTTGGATCCCTTGTATTGGTTTTCGATGGTTTTGTCCCATGGTTTGAATAAGGGCTTGCCTATAAAAAGGAAAGGAGATCACTTGGCTAGATACTCGTGAAATTTTAATATCTTAAGATCTAAAATTTTGGGTAATCAGTTTTCAAAGCTAGATCTAAATCAAGGTGAAATTTAAGGCGAATCTATTGATAGGTTGTGATCTCTCGGGCACATGATTAGATCTGTGGATCTGACTGTCTGTGGCACATTGGAGGACTGCTAATTTGGCTCTATTTAGAGGTCCGCGGGCGATCCACAGTGCAGGTCTGGAGGTCCACAGCGTAGCTGAAGGCACAGGTGCGGGGGTCCGCAGAGAAGCAAAAGGCACTAGTGCAAGGTACTCAACGCAGCAGAAAGCACAGTGCATAGGTACGCGGAGGAACAGAAGGACCAGTGCAGAGGTACGCTGTCAGGCAGATAGTGCAGGTGCGGATCTGAGCTAAGGTACGCAGTGCAGCGGAAGGAGTAGGTGCGGAGGTACGCAGAGCAGAAGAAGGACTAGGTGCGGATCTGCGCAGTTCAGGCATAGAAGAGCTGCGGATATCCGCAGGTTTATATTGGTGAAGTTGCGGACTTTTCTTGAAATATTTGTTGGCTGCATTTTATCTATTGCTGCAGTGTTCTGGGTTTAGATTACTAGTATTGGTTTTCTGTTTACAGCATTCTGAGAAGTTGGGTGGTTCATTGGTTTGATTGTATAGGGAGATTGGTTGATTCACATTTACTTGATGATTATTTGATGTTCTTGGATCCAGTCTGAAAATTAATGAAACGTGGTCCTTAAAGAAGTAAAATAGCTAAGGGGGTTGTAGCTCCCTTCCAGGAGAGACTGGAAAACGAGAGAGGGTTGTAGCTCTCTGCAGGTTGCAGCCTGCGTACTAGTAAAGGACTGCACCAGTACAAAATCCTTGTAAAAGAAGTTTCTAATTGAAAGAAGATAAAGACATATTGCAGCAGGTGGTTTTCACCCACATTGGGTTTCCACCTTATATCTGGTGTTCTTTGGTGTGCCTATCTGTTTTTCTTATTCTTTTTCATTATTATATGGTACTGACATACAAATTAATGATCCTATTGTTGTCTGCACAGTTGAGGAATCAGGGGAACACATAATTGCAGGAGCTGGAGAGCTTCACATCGAGATATGCTTGAAGGACTTGCAGGAGGATTTCATGGGAGGAGCAGAGATTTCTGTGTCTGATCCCATTGTTTCATTAAGAGAGACTGTGCTGGATAAATCAGACCATGTTGTCATGAGCAAATCTCCAAATAAACACAATAGGCTTTATGTTGAAGCACGACCTTTGGAATTAGGTCTTGCAGAGGAAATTGACGAAGGGCGCATTGGTCCAAAGGATGATGTCAAGGCCCGAGGGAAAATCCTCTCTGAGGAATTTGGATGGGACAGAGAGTTGGTGAAGAAGATCTGGTGCTTTGGGCTTGAAACAACAGGGCCCAACATGGTGGTGGACATGTGTAAGGAGTCCAATACTTGAATGAGATTAAGGATTCCGTGGTTGCTGCATTCCAATGGGCATCCAGGGAAGTAGCTCTTACAGAGGAGAACATGCGTGGTATTTGATTTGAGATGTGTGATGTAGTCTTACATTCAGATGCCATACACAGAGGAGGTGGTCAGCTCATTCCCACAACAAGAATGATCTTCTATGCTGCTCAGCTTACTGCCAAGCCGAGGCTTCTGGAGTTTGTATATCTAGTTGAGATTCAAGCACCTGAGCAGGCTCTGGGTGGAATTTACAATGTGTTGAATCAAAGGAGAGGCCATGTGTTTGAGGAGTTGCAGAGACCTGGGACTCCACTGTATAACATTAAAGCCTATTCGCCAGTTATAAAGTCTTTTAAATTTTCAGATACTCTTCGGCTTGCCAGTGGTGGGTAGGGTTTTCCTTAGACTGTATTTGATCACTGGGATTTGATGGGGGGTGATCCAATGGACTCTTTTTCAGAGGCTGGTCAGCTTGTGATTGATATCAGAACGAGAAAGGGACTCAAGGAGCATATCACTGCCCTCTCAGAGTATGAGGATAAGCTGTAAGGACTGAATGTTTTTAGTGTTTTTGTCATGGATCTGTTGCAGTGGAGGTTATGAATCCATGTCATTTTTAGCGAATCTTCTCGGTTGCTGTCAGTTGTACTCAAGAGCTGTGCATAAGTATCAGGTAGCATTGGGGCTGATCAGGGCTCTATCAGGTTGATCAAAGACCTTACTTGTTGCTCTTGATCTGAAGGTCAAAAGAGAAGTCAATTGTTTGGCTATTGGATATATGTTTGATATGTGATTGGCTGGTCTATAATCCAGTAAGACCATAAACCATTAAGGTACTGCAATATTCTGAGTTTTGGTTGGTCAATGTACTGAAGGGTCTTAATTCATCTTTGGCACACTCTGAAATTTATGAAGTGCAACTGGCTTGTGTTGCGAAGCTGTGGAGGCTGGTGTATGCATGTTGAAATGGGCAACTTGGTCCTCCAGGTTATGGGTAGCATGGAAGTTGATCTGAATTTCCCCATCATAACTGGCTTGCTCGTGTGTTGTTCAACGAATAAAAGGTACGTAGTGTTTCCTTATTTTATGACTGTGAATTGAGAATAAACGAATGCCCAGGTATGGGCTGGTTGGACCCTCTTGTTGGGAAAGGCATGAAAGTTGATTAAGGAAAGTTGTGTGGTCAACTTCTGTCCAATAAATAAAAGAGTCGATGCTTTCTCGTGTTTGAGTGAGGCATTGAACCGTTGTGAGATGTTGTTTAACTCGCCTTTTAAAATTTACTTACAAAATAATCGAAAAATTATTTTAAGATTATGAGCACATTGATAATATATATTTCTGGATATACTTGTAGTGAATGGGCATAATTACAAATTAAAAATATATATTTTAAAAATAATTATAAAGTATTTTTTTGGGAAAATAATTATTGCTTTTATGTATAAATCAGAATTTAGAATACTTATTATATTAAAAGTTATTGAAAGTTATTGAGTTAAACATAGCTAAGTTGAAACCAATGAATGTAATCAAAATGGAGTATGTATTAACCACCATTTAAAAAATTGTGACCTTGTAGCTTTTGAACAAAATGTTACAATATCTACAATGTCTCAGTTGTATATTCACCAATACTAACCCAACAAAACCCAAAACTTAAAAACTTAAAAGTATCAAAATGTTACATTAAACCATGACGAATTATTCCTCTTTTTTTATTTATGAGTCTCCTAATTTACCATTACAAAAGGGGGACATACTCATTTTTCCCGCCACCAAAGTTCACCTTGATTTAGCCATGTGATCAACCTTGGAGTTGTTTGATTTGAGAACATGGAGACATTTCATTTCTGCTTGGGGATAAATTGATACACTTTGATTTATGAGTCTTAGGCGGACATACTCCTTTTGCCACACCACCAAAGTTCACCTTGATTTAGCCTTTACCCCAAATTAGTCGTGTGATCAACATTGGAGTTGTTTGATTTGAGAACATGGAGACATTTCATTTCTTCGGGGGATACATTGATACAACTAATAAATTAACTTGAAAATCTGACATAACTTTGTATTTGAGAAGAGATATGCTAAATAGAAATGATGAACTATATTCAAGGAATTATAAAAAACAACCACCTTATGAATATTCAATTCACAATTTGCCTCAAACTTTGATATAAGGCATAAGCTTTAACTCTGTTATTGGAAGTGTGACATAAACCCTAAACATATCCATCTCGTTCTTGATTCTCTAGGCAAAAATATCCCCCTCCCCAATATAGTTATATTTTTTCACTGTTAAAAAATGTTTATATATATATATATATATATATTAATTATACAAATTAATAAATATTTAGTCATATTGATATCTTTAAAGAAGCTTTCAAACACACTAAAAATTAATTTAACACCATATTTTTAAGAAACTTCTAAACCATTAAAAATAATTAGAAAATTCAAATTAAATCTTTTTAAATTTAATTTTTAACAATTTTTAAAATATTTAAATAATTCTTTTACCTTTTATATCATATTGAAATAAAGTTTTATTAATAAATAATTAGAAAATTCAAATTAAATCTTTTTAAATTTAATTTTTAACGATTTTTAAAATATTTAAATAATTCTTTTAGTTTTATTAATCTATCTATTTTTATTATTTTTTCTAGCCATTTATTAATCTATCTTTTCTATTATTTTTTCTAGCCAATTTTTTTTTAACTTGATTATGTTATTTTAAAATTAATTTGGAATAATCTAAACTTTTTTATTGTTTGATAGAAACATGAACTTAATTATATTATTTTATAATTAATTTTGAATAATCTAAACTTTTCTATTATTGGGTAGAAACATGAAAACTGAACAAGTATAGCGGCAAGGAAAAAAAAAGGAGCTAATGGGGATTTTCTTAAACAAATTGAATATCGTAAATACTCGGAATTTGTTTAAATTTTATTATTTTTTTAGGTAAATATAAAATTTTAACTTAGGAATAAAATAAATTAAATTTTGAAAATGATTTTTTTTTTTCAAATTTTTATTTAAAAAATATATATTAAAAAGATTTGCCCTTTAAAGGAACTATAAAAAACAATTATTTCATAAATTCTCAGTTCACAATTTGCTTTAAACCTTGATATAAGGCATAGACTTTAACAACGCTCTTAGAAGTGTAACCCAAACACCAAACATATCCATATTCTTCTTGATTCTTAGGGCAAAGATATTTTTTAAAAGTTAAGAAAATGTTTTTCACTTAGAAATATATATATATATATATAATATTACAATTGACTATATCTATCTATATCTATATCTATATATATATATATATATTACAATTGACTAAAAATAAATGAGAAATTAATTTAACACCATAATTTTGAAGAAACTTCTGATTAAAAATAATTTAAAATTGGAACATTCAAATTTGATCTTTTTAAATTTAATGTTATTCAATTTTTAATATTGGAAAATTTTAAATTAAAAGAATTAAAAAAATATTTTATAAAACTTTTAGTTTTTTATATTATATTGAAATTAATTTTTATTAATTTATAATCCAAACTTTTCTATTATTTGGTAGATACAGTACTAACTATATCTTTTGATACAGGGAAAAATGCAAAGAAATAAGAAAATTGAACAAGTAGGGTTGTATGAAAAAAAACAAAAAGCCTATGCTTGTGGGGATTTGATCAAGAAAATTAAATATTGCAAATACTTTATCCATTTATTAAGAGAAATATTAAAATTTGTGTTGAGTAATGAAATAAATTAAAATTTTCCCTCATGCTAAGGTACAAGTGGCACATGAAAGGCCATCGGGGCCTGCTCCTCCTCCACGTGGGTATTAACTCCCCCATCATGAACTGTCCAAACATTAACTCCTCTTGTGCTATGATCTCCCTCATGAACTTTGCAGTTAAATTCGAAGCTCGACAAGCGATCGCTTCAGTTTGGCAGTTTGGGCAATGAATTTGGGTTGGAAGGTGAGTGGAAGTGTCTAGTTCTGAGTCTATGATGCCTCACTAGGGTTTCGACCTTGCGTGAGGATTGCAACAGGTGTCTGCATTTTTCGGGTGTGGGTTGGGATATGCCTCCTGGTCTGCCCTTAGGATCCAAGCACCCGGACAGTTGCAGTTTGGTGTTGCTTCCACGCTTTCGGTGGCTATAAGCCCCCTTCACTCTTGCGATAGCTTCTGGTTTCACTCCTGCTTGCGAGGACTCTTGTTGGTAATCATCGGTACATGGGTATCATTCTGGTCTCTGGTAAATTATGCTTTGGGTTTGGGTCTCCTCTCTGGACTAAAGACAACAATAGGTTCTTTGCCTATACTGGGGGTTGTGTGTTCTATCTGTGTCAAGTTTCGGGGCTGTATTCGGGAACCACTTCGCTTCATTACCCAGTCTGGGTAAACGTTTTCTCGTCTCACCCTTTTGATAGTGGTGTTGTTCTGGTGATTCATTCTTGTTTGAGTTACTGGGTTCATGGTATTGGGCCAGTTTGTATTCTGTGCAGGTTCAACCGAGGCATCTCTAAGGGATCCCGTTGTAGCGGGTCATCAACCACAATCACCTGCAGGATGCCATGACAACGAGGCCATCCTCGTCACGGGAGGGGTCAACAAGCCCAGGCTGTGCTCCTGAGCCAAATCATCATTCGTCCTCTGCTAACTCGACCATCCAGGAAACAGAGGATGATGAGGCAATTTCTCTAGCTAGTTCGCTAGGCCGCTTGGTGGCCCTTGCCTCCATGGAAGCTATTATCGAGCAGCTGCAGAACATGCAAATTGAAATTGAAATTCTCAGGGATCACATGTATGAATAATATAATGAGATTGTAGCCTATCTTGCTTATATTCAATACACTCAAAATGTCATTCTGGAGCAATTGGATGACCTCCGGCGCAGCCAACGACGCACAAATGACCACCTTCGTAGCTTGGAAGCATGGGTGGAACATATTTACTTCCACATTCATGACCGTGTTGGTTACTTTGAAGCTCCCCCTGTAATGACCCCTCATCCCCCTCCTTGATATGTTGCTATCAGTTTAGGTCTCTTTTTGTATCACTCCTAGTATGCTAAGGCCACAGTGTCTTCTAGAAATAATGTATGCAAATTGTCTGTCTTGTTATTCTCTACCCCCAATCTCAAGAAGTCTGGTATGAATGAGAGCACGGGGGTTGTTGAGATCATTTTTGTATGTTATGGTGATCCAAATGGATCCTAGAAAACCCTCTAAGTCTTCAAACATTCAAAACTATCGCAAAAGAAGAACCTATTAAAAAGTCAGATTACACTATTGGGAGGCAAAAACACAGAGAAAACATTGAAAAACAGGCTTATCGGCGGTCAAAGCAACTTTGAATCAGAGCTGTCAGACCTGGCCAATCAACGGTCTAGATCCAATCGGCGAATCGCAATCAAGGGTGGCAAAGGGAGGTTATCGACAGAGACCACAAGGAATACGCTACAACGATCAACGGGGTCAATGAGGACTGTCGATCAAGTGCGTAGATCGATGGCCCAAGTTGCATCGCAATATCATGTCGGCACATTACAATGGAGCGGGGCCGATATACATATGGCTTGCGACAGCCGGACCTGGTAACATTATAAATGAGATTTGATATAATTTCAAGTCCGATAAAAGGACTTTTTCAATGTAAATCGCGATTTTCGTTAAATAAACGAAATACAAAGGATAAAGCGCCGATGCGATGAACCGGACCCGAAAGGGTTTCTTAATGCTATTGTATGTTATTTCAAGTCCGATATAAGTGGGATTTTCATATTTTTATGTATTTTCAAATATAAAGGGAAATCACAAAACAGGAAGGATTTCAGGAGAGATAAAGGCGGTAAATGGTTTGGGCTAGGCTCCGCCCGATCCCATACAATCGCTGCCACGTGTCTAGGCTGAGGAGAGAGAAAACCACCCTTATCAGGCAGTTAACCCCCGTATGAAAGGGCCGCCCGAAATGAACCACAACTGTTGGATCTGGATCTCCCAGATCAACGATGGAGATGCGATGTCGATATACAGGCGGACCTAATAGGAGTTATAAGGTGGATTTATAATATTTGAAGTTCGATGAACAGTGTTTTGGCAGATTTTTCCGTGTTTTGCAGCATTTCTCTGTGTAAATAGAAAATGACTGTTTTTGGGATTTCAAAGGCATCGATGACCCATTCCATTACAGAACAGGTGGCCACCATCCTTGAAAGTGATTAGCAATGATTTCTAATGCTTAGAGGGGGATCTGAGCGGACAGAGGTTGGGAAGCCAAAGAGCTTGAGAAGGAGAAACGAACAGACAGTGCAGATTGGCTTTAAAGCCACAAAAGATAGAGGACAGGGGCAGGCAGTGCTGAGACAGAGCAAAGAGAGAGACAAAGAGTGATAGAGAGAGTCTGTGTACTCAGAGAGGCTTGAGGGTTTCAATAAAAACCCTTGTTGTTGTAACTGTTGTGTGTTGAGACTCAAATTGAGCTCACACTTTTGTAAAACTCTATTTTTGAAGACATAATAGAGAGGTCACCACTGCAGGCTGGACTAGGAGATGTAGCCCAGGAGTGTTGGGTGAACTCCTTATTAAACTGTTGTGTTTATGTGTGTTGTCTATTATGTTCTTTAACTGCTTCATTGTCTATGTATTTCACAATATTATCGATCCATTGCACAAAGTAACATAGGCATATCCATGCACATGAGTCTGTAATACCTTAATAATTGTCTAAGATCTCCTTATCATATCAAGTGGTATCAGAGCTTTAGGTTTGCTAAGGTTAGACAATCTTGTGCTGGATTGGTGAATGCTAACTAGGTCAAAGCTCAAATTAGGAGAAGGAGAACTGGTTGAGACTAACCCATAAATAGGAAGAGTCTATCCTAGGAGGAAAATGGCAGAAAAAATTCCCTTGGAATTAGACTCTCAGTTCATGGACAGTTTCATGACCATGAGAGCCATGGTAGAAAAGATGTATAGAGAATTTAAGAAAGGTCAAGGTGAAGATACTTCAACCTCCAAACAAGACAAAGGAACAGAGGAACCTCTTCTAGATGGCCATTCTGAAGGCAAAGGGAAAGGAAAAGAGCCTCCTCTATCAACACCTCCTTCTAGCCCTTTGATTAAATTAGATGTAAAATTTGATTTGCCAATATATGATGGAGAATTAAATGTAGAAAAGCTAGATAACTGGATTAGACAGATTGATGTATATTGTAGGGTGCAGAACATCGATTTAGAAAGGAGAAAGATTCAGCTGGCCAGCCTTCGCCTTGGAGGAACTACTCTAGTGTGGTGGGAAGGCAGGACACAAGCTGATTTGAAGAAGCATGGTAAAATTCTTTCTACCTAGAGTGAATTTGTTTCTGCCATTAAAAAAAAATTCTATCCACTAGCTTATATGCAGCAAGAAATGATGAGTTGGCAAACTCTTCGCCAATTAAAGGGGCAAAGTGTACAAAGCTATACCCAGGAATTTAGAAAAAGAGCTTTAATTCTAGGAATTTCTCTAGACTCACTTGAAACTTTGTTGAAGTATATAGGTGGTCTACATAGCTATTTGAGGCACACCATTCTCATGTTTAACCCTACTAGCATAGATGAGGTATCAGTCCAGGCTACACATGTGGAGGCTAGAGGCAAGAATGTGAACCCAGAGATTGGGGGATCATCAAAACCCACTGCAAGCAAGAACAAGGAAAAGAGGAAGCAGAAATGGAAAGAGAGGAAGGCAAATGTTGTATAGAAAGACAAACCTTCATGCACTCACTGCAAGAAGGATGGACATGATGATGAACATTGTTGGTCTTTGAATCCGGAGCTGGAACCCAAGAATTTCGATGGCAAGAAGAAGAAGACTGCTGCAGCTATTCAGAAAGATTTAGGGTCAGACTCAGGTGATGAAACAATAGTCACAACTACAGGTATAAAAGGTAAAAATTCTGAAGCATCTACTAGTAATTCTGCATAATCTATTGATAATGAAGAAAATGAGAGGAAAAGACATGAGCTTTTTCATATTAGAGTTATTTCCAAGCATCAAAAGATCGATACTGTATTTGATAATGGATCACAAGTAAACTTGATTTTTGAAGCAATTATAAAGAAATTGGGACTACTAACCACACCTCATAAGAAGCCATATCCATTAGGTTGGGTATGTGATAAAGAAAAAGCTACAAGTGACTAGATAATGTAAACTTAGGCTTGCATTTGGGTCAACATTTGTAGATGAGGTTGAGTTAGATATAGTTCCCTTGGATATATGTGGTATTGTTTTAGGAAGTCCTTACTTGTATGATAGAAAAGCCATTTTCTATAGAGTTGAAAATAAGTATCAACTCACAAAAGATGGAATAAAATATATTGTAAGAGCTCGTCAACTCAAAAATAATTATACTCTCATAAACTCAGGGCAGATGAAAAGAATTGTAAATTCATGCAAGCAAATTTTACTAATGGTTGTAAAGGAAAAGACCCTTGATAAAACCAATGCATTTGAAGGCTATGATGCTAAACAAAAAGCTGATTTAGAAAAAGTTGTTTCAGAATATGATATCTCATTCAAGAACCTAAAGGTTTGCGACCCAAAAGGGAAATTGTACATGATATTCATTTGCAACAAGATGCTCCATTGCCTAACATCGGAATGTAGAGGTTATCCGCTTTAGAGAATGCGGAGATCAAGAAGCATGTATAGGAGCTGCTCGAGAAAGGGTTCATAAGACCAAACACATCACCATGCGGATCTCCAATCATGTTGGTGAGAAAGAAAGATGGTTCGTGGAGGATGTGCATTGATTACAGATCACTGAATAAAATAAAGATCAAGAATCATTATCCTCTTCCTCGCATAGATGATCTATTAGATCAGTTGAAAGAAGTTTTCTACTTTTCCAAGTTGGATTTTCTTAGTGGCTACCATTAGGTCAAAGTTGCAAAACAAGATGCATGGAAGACTACTTCAAAACAAAGCAAGGGCTTTATGAATGGCTAGTTATGCCTTTTTGCTTAACTAATGCTCCCACCACTTTCATGAGAGTTATGAATGATGTACTCCGAACTTTTATTGATGATTTTGTAATTGTATATTTAGATGACATTCTTGTTTTCAATAAAACATGGGAAGAACATTTGAAGCATGTAAAGTAGACTCTAGATGTTTTGAAAAAAGAAAATTTCTATGTTAAATTATCAAAATGTGAATTTGGCAAAACATCTTTGAATTATTTGGGTCATATTGTAGGGGGTGGTGAATTGAAGATAGATCCCTCTAAGGTTGAATTCATTGTGAACTGGCCTAAACCCAAATCTGCTACAAAAGTTAGAAGCTTCCTAGGAGCAGCACAATATTGGAGAAAGTTTATTGCTAACTTTTCCTTGATTGCAGCTCCCTTACATGCTTTAACGGGATTGAACAAGGTGTTTCAGTGGGGAGGAAAACAGCAGAAAGCCTTTGACACCTTGAAAGAAAAAATTAGTACAACACCAGTACTAGCATTGCCAGATCTTCAAAGACCATTTGAGATTGAAACAGATGCCAGTGACTATGCCATGGGAGCAGTGTTGATGCAACATGGTAAACCCATATGTTATCATTCTGAGACATTTAATTATGCAGTAGTTAATTATCCCACATATGATAAAGAATTGTATGCATTAGTGCAGAGTGTGAAAAAGTGGAAACATTACCTATTGGGCAAAGAAATAGTTATACATACTGATCATCAACCACTTCAATATTTACACTCACAAACTAAATTACAACAATCAAGACACTATAGGTGGATGGGTTTTCTACAACAGTTTCATCTAGTCATCAGATATAAGAAGGGCATACACAATAAAGTTGCAAATATGTTGTCCAGACCAATCATAAATGCATCTACTATACTTAAGCATAACTCAGTATTGCATGAAAGCTACATTGAACAATATGCTCAAGATGTAGATTTTAAAGATGTATATGCAAATTTAAGTCATGGCAAACAAGTAAAAGAATTGGATTATCATGTTAAGGACCAACTCTTGTATCATTTTGGAAAGTTATGCATTCCTCAAACTGAAAGAGTTAACATAATCCGAGAAGCACATACTTCTCTAATATTAGGTCATTTTGGTGTAAGTAAAATAGTTGCATAGCTGCAAAGGTTCTGTTATTGGCCAAGAATGCATGAAACAGTTTCTAGATATATTAAAGGGTGTACCATGTGTGCTAAAAGAAAGCCCAGCAATAGAAAACTAGGCTTGTACACTCCACTTCCAGTTCCTTCTCATCCTTGGGAAAGTGTTTCCATGGACTTTGTTGGGGATTTCCAAAATCTAGAAAAGGTCATGATTATTTATATGTTATTGTGGATAGGTTCAGCAAAATGTGTATTTTAATACCTTGTAATAAGCATATTACAGTTGAACAAATAACAAAGTTGTTCTTTCAACATGTATGGGTTCATTTTGGGTTACCCACTTATATTGTATCTGATTGAGATTCCCGATTTGTTGGGAAGTTTTGGTCAAGTCTATGGGAGTTGATGGACACCAGATTAGAGAAGAGCATAGCCTTTCATCCATAAAAAGATGGCCAAACAGGGGTGGTCAACAGGATAGTGATCTAGTTGCTCAGGGGCTATTGCAGCAAGCTTCCCAAGCTTTGGGATGAACATTTATGTTATGCGCAACATGCTTATAACTGTGCTAAACACTCTTTTACACAAAGATCTCCTTTTGAGACTTGTTTTGGTTTCACACAAAGGTCTCCCTTGGATTTTTTCTTTGGAAAAAACATAGTAGTTGATGGACACAGTGATGTGGACAAAGCAACCAGGTTCATTAAACAGATCCAAGAAATTCACCAGGAAGTGCAGGAACAACTAGAAAAGAGCCAAGCCAAGTACAAGGCAAGGCATGATAAGCATCGAATTGAGCATAGCTTCCAAGTTGGTGATCAAGTCTGGCTGTACATCAGCAAATACAAAATGCAAGGTGAAGGTAAAAAGCTGAAGCCAATAAGGTATGGGCCTTTCAAGATACTCGAGAAAATTGGTGAGAACGCTTTTTTCCTTGATTTTCTAGCTTACATGCACATCTATTCAGTAGTTAATGTAGAGAACTTGAGACTATTTGAACCTTCTTTGGTTGAAGATCCCGAAGAGCAAAGTCAGTTGCCTTCTATTGATGATTTGTTGCCTGAATATCCCAATGGGTTGCAAGAAGATACAGTTCTGGACAGGAAGGTGAGAAGTACATGTAGAGGGGATGTTGAGTACCTTAGAATTGGACTCAAATGTTCAAAACCAAGCAGTGCAAGATGGATAGAGAATGGACAAATGAGGAAGCTATATCCTCACTTGATTGATGCTTAAAAACCAACTTTTGGTGGTCCAAAATCCTTTTCAGTAGGAAGGCGTGATCCAAATGGATCCTAGAAAACCCTCTAAGTCTTCAAACATTCAAAACTATTGCAAAAGAAGAACCTATTAAAAAGCCGGATTACACTATCGGGAGGCAAAAACACAGAGAAAACATTGAAAAACAGGCTTATCGGCGATCAAAGCAACTTTGGATCGGAGTCGTCGGATCTGGTCGATCAACGGTCCGGATCTGATCGACGAATCGCAATCGGTGGTGGCAAAGGGAGGCTATTGATAGAGACCACAAGGAATACGTGACATCGATTAGAAGGGTCAACGAGGACCATCAATCAAGCGCGCAGATCGATGACCCAAGTTGCATCACAATATAGCGTCAGCACATTACAATGGAGCAAGGACGATATACATATGGCTTGCGACAACCAGACCTGATAACATTATAAACGAGATTTGATATAATTTCAAGTCTGGTAAAAGGACTTTTTCAATGTAAATCATGATTTTCGTTAAATAAATGAAATACAAAGGATAAAGTGCCGATGCGATGAACCGGACCTGAAAGGGTTTCTTAATGCTATTGTATGTTATTTCAAGTCCGATATAAGCGGGATTTTCATATTTTTATGTATTTTCAAATATAAAGGGAAATCACAAAACAGGCAGGATTTCGGGAGAGCCAAAGGTGGTAAATGGTTTGGGCCGGGCTTCGCCCGATCCCATATAATGGCTGCCACGTGTCTAGGCTGAGGAGAGAGAAAACCACCCTTATCGGGTAGCTAACCCCCGTACGAAAGGGCCGCCCGAAATGAACCACAACTGTTGGATCTAGATCTCCCAGATCAATGGTGGAGATGCGATGTCGATATACAGGCAGACCCAATAGGAGTTATAAGGTAGATTTATAATATTTGAAGTCTGATGAACAGTGTTTTGGCGGATTTTTCCGTGTTTTGCAGCGTTTCTCTGTGTAAACAGAAAACGACCATTTTTGGGATTTCGAAGGCATCGATGACCCATTCTGTTACAGAACAGGTGGCCACCATCCCTGAAAGCATTTAGCAATGATTGCTAATGCTCAGAGGGGGATCTGAGCAGACAAAGGTCGGGAAGCCAGAGAGCCCGAGAAGGAGAAACGAACAGACAATGCAGATTGGCTTTAAAGCCACAAAAGACAAAGGACAGGGGCAAGCAGTGCTGAGAGAAAGCAAAGACAAAGACAACGAGTGATAGAGAGAGTCTGTGTACTTAGAGAGGCTTGAGGGGTTCAAGCAAAAGTCTTGCTGTTGTAACTGTTGTGTGTTGAGACTCAAATTGAGCTCATACTTTTGTAAAAATCTGTTTTTGAAGACATAATAGAGAGGTCACCACTGAAGGATGGACCAGGAGACGTAGCCTAGGAGTGTTGGGTGAACTCCTTATTAAACTATTGTGTTTATGTGTGTTGTCTATTATGTTCTTTAACTACTTCATTGTCTATGTATTTCGCAATGTTATCGATCCATTGCACAAAGTAACATAGGCATATCCATGCACATGAGTCTGTAATACCTTAATAATTGTCTAAGATCTCCTTACCAGATCATATGATATTTTGAAATCTAATGAAAGCCATTTTGAATGAAAAAAAAAAGAAGAGAAATTAAACTTTTGAAAATGTAATTTTTTTTCAAATTTTATATTTAAAAAAATACACATTAAAAAGATTGATTCCTTAACATTCAAAATTAAAATTAAAATAGATGTATATTACTTAACAAGAGCCATGATGTGGCATGTCATTGCTTATTTTTATACATGAATTGTGTGCATTTATTTTATTTGGTTGAAATGACGTGTGAACATGAAATTATTTGAAATAAAAAACCTTGTTAAAAATTTGTATATTTAAAATTTCAATTATCTTCCTAATCCAATAGTCAATGTTAGCAGGATTCGAGTTATTTGAAGCAAATGAACAAGTAAAAAAATCATTCATGAAAACACCTTCACCAAGATCAATATGAGAATATTATAAAATATAGCGAAATTATGTTCATATTATAAAATATAGCTAGATTATATTTCATAAAATCATTGCCAAGAGTTATGAAACTACAAAATCTTTGTCCAGTAAGATGGGGACCTTCAAATAAAATCCTAAGGAAGTTTAGGCCCTCCATAACTTTCAAAATTGATAAACAGAAGATCTTTGATTAAATGTGAGGTTTCAACTTCTTAGATCATCCCCAAGAAAAAGGCACATTCTCTAAACACATGTATAACTCTAAACACCAACAAAACTGTATTAAACATTCCTTAGAAACTCCTTATGCATCTTATATACTGTCAAGTCGTTTTCGTATATGTAACCGCCATATGCCAAAAAGATCTATGGCTTATTTTCCTGATCATCAAAGTGCATATTTTCATCACATTGAAGTTGGGGTTCATTATGATCAAGTCCAATGTATATTGCAGAGATCCGGACATCCATTGTAATATGAGAACTACCATACCCATCTCCACTTAAGATTGGAAAACCCGCTTCTGCATTTAATTTGGTATCTTCAAGAGCATTAGAACTGGATTCAATTGAACTAGACTTGGTATAGTTGTCCTCTGATTTGTATTTTGACATAACACTATACTTTAGCATAGTTTAGGGTGACAAAGGAATTGAGGAAGAAAAACCTAGATAAGTTTGAGAGTAGATTCAACATATATTTTATAGAAAATGCTTCAAGTAAGACCAAATTTAGTATCATTCTCCAATAGAAAATTAAGGAGCAATATAATCCAGAACACAAATCCCAACATTCAAATTCCCAAGTGCAGTAAAAGCATAGTTTAGAAAAAATTAAAAGAAGTAAAGGAAACAAAACCTATGCTTGAAAAGTTTCGATTATATGGTTCAAAGCCAAGAAATATTTAAGAACATTACAAAAAATGGCTGTAAGACAATGAATAACAAAGCCAAAGTTTCGTGGATCTATTGAATGTTAGAATTTTTTTTTAGTAGTAGTGGCTAAAATACTATGCATCTACAACATGAATGACCCGAAATGAAGAAAAAGGGCTATAGTAGAAAATTCACAAAAGAAAATCCAATGTTTGAGCATAATTAACATGGATAGAAAGAATAGATGCAAGCACATATTGCTCAATGGGATAGCTTGCATCGGTTCAGCTAATTCTTCTACTCAATATCTATGAAGATTTAATGACTAGGGGAAACTTGAAAGAGTAATAATGAGAAAACATTACACAATGTTAGATGACTTCAAAAAAATTATTGACCACAACTGACGTGTCTTTATCCTGACATCCAAGTTAACGTTAAAGGGGGTAATTTCTATTTACAATAAAAGTTGAGAATGATAAACAAAAAATAGTATCAAATTTACTTGGTCTCCACCAAGAAAATAAATGCACAAGGAAACTTTGAACTGCAAGAGGAACACCCAACTTGGGTAAATTTGCATTTGCAAGAATATATGAGAACTTATCTAAAGGAACTATTGTAAAATACACTTGGTCCTCCACCAAGAAAATAAATGAAAAAGGAAACTTTGACCCACCGGGTTTGGTTTAGGTCAATAGAAGTTGAAGCTCAAAAGAGTACCCTTCTTGCATAGATCCAGGTAACTTATTGTTGTAGTCTTCCCCAAATAGCATGTGTTTCAAGGAAATGAGGTTAGGTGTAAATCCCAGACAAATTGAATAAAAAAAACTACCCCTCAAACCCGACACCAAAAATTTGAAAGAATGTTGTCATCCCAGAAGAAACTAGCCAAGAAGGAACTCGTGAAGTATTACAGAAGAAAATCTCTGGGTAATGTTAGCCGAGATGATCAGGATCATGAGGTCAACTAAGCTTCATGGACCAATGACTAGGAGAGGGAAAGGGGCCTCTAAGGAGTCCTCAGCTGATATTTCCCTGGGATGAACTCATGGATGAAAGATATGTTTATTTTTGGATTGATTATGTGTGGGATAAGTATCACCTCAGGGCGGGTTTAATTAACGAGAACAATTTCATCACAAAGGAAAATTGCGGGGCACACTTGTACCTAAGTCTAGAGGAGACCTGCATGCTGGGTTCTAGGACTTATTTTATTTGGGATTTGTGTAACAATTAGGTTTGGAAATCCTATGTGAAAATCTATTTACACTTAATAGATTCAATGTTTAGATCCAACCGAGTAGGGAAATCGACATTCGGGTCCACAATACAAAATCCATGCAAATTCATTGACTGAATCAAGGTCAAAGCAAATAGGGAAATTGAAATTGAGCACTACATGACAAAATCCATCCAAAATACAATTATTGGATAAGGACAGACAAATTCAAAGCACAATGAATCCTTAAAAATCATCCAAAACATTAATAATATTTTCAAATAATGGCGACGATGGTTGCATGCCAAAGTTCAAACTACTACCAAGGTTCGATTCACCAAACACCAATAAGCTTACAATCAATTTGTCGATGAGATCGTGTTTTAATGATGAAGATGATATCATTTTAGGCCACCTATTAAGATGACATCCCCCTAAACAGTAATAAGTCGTTGACACCTATGTGATTGCACTAAATAACTTTCGAGGAATAGTACCCCTATGACTACACCATAAAGAAAGGGAAGTGTTGGTCTTAATGGTACAACCTTCAAGAGACATTCCTTTCCCACGAACAAGTATATTCGGTTATCAATAAGGCAATATAAAATGCACCATTTACAATCCCTAACTCCAGTCATATGGATATTAAATCAAACTTTATAAAAATTACAAAGTATGCAGGTAATTTTGTTGATCCCTTTTCCTTTCAACTCCTCCACCTTCTCAACAATCCTTGGAACATGCTTCATACCGCCACAACAAAAACATCTCAGTGTGAATTGTATTGATTTAATAACAAGAAGAGACTCAATCAACCATTGACCTTGCAACCTAATAATTAATTCTAGATTCTAATAATAAAAATTCCAAAGCATAACACCATCAATTATAGATCAAATCAAGCATTCAAGCATTAAATTCAAGTGACAATGGATTTATTGATTTCATAGTAAAAATATGCTTAATCAACCATTGAAACCTTATAACCTAATAATTAAATCCATATTTCAATGATATGAAAACTAGAGCATAAAAAGTCTATCAATCATGGTTTAAAATAAGCATTCAAGTAGAAATTCAAGTTATAGAAGATATTAAATTGATAGGAAACTCGCACCCTCAATATACAATTCACTTTGATTTCAAGAGCGTTTGCATGTGGGTATGCGTGTTTGTGTCACAAGAGAGATATATGATCCAGATTTATGAAGAAATGAAATGAAATACAAATTCAAACCAAAACACAGAGATACTGTGAAACATAACTTCCATTAATAAGTAACAGTTGTTGAAAATCATTTACATATATATAAGAGAAACAAACTAGCTCAAGTGATGGTAGCTTATCTTCGAGAAGAGATGTGATGGCTTAAAATGAGGCTCTCTTGCCTTTTTACCATCAAGAAAAAATAGGAAACCCTAAACATCCAAAAACCTAACCCTAGGAGATGAAGTGCCAAAAGTTTGTGGCCCCGTTGGGGTTAGTTGGTACATCAACTTCCCGAGGTCATAACTTTGGCATACGATCTATGTTTGGTGTGTACAATACCCCATTATAAATATCTATCCAAGGACAACAACTCTCAACTGTAGACCCTACCACAAGCAATGGGTCTTCCCAATTTCTAAAATAACATCGTTTAGGGCCTCAAAATGGCTCTGAAAGTTCAGGACCCAAAAACTGCCAAAAATAGTATTGTGCTAGAAATTAGGAAGCTGAAAGGAAGTAGTGTTGGGGGTCCAAGTGGAATAGGAGGTTAGCCACCAATATCCACCTAGATCAATATACCTCATAAACCGACAAAATTGGAACCTATGTATGATCCCTTTTTTGCATGGTTACTCTTGACTTTTGAATTCATTCACTGTCCAAAATAAAGAAATTTGCAATCTGCGAAATAAGAAATTATATGAGACACCATGTTACTTTCTAAAATGACTTAGCAAGCTAGAGCAGAGAATCATGTTTCTAGTTGATTTGATGTCAATCCCACTTTGTAACTTAAAATAATAATATAATAAAGAGCCTAGAGCCTTATGTGGGTTTATTACTACATGTCGCAAGTTAAAGCAACATCCAGGAACAACACAAATAAATAAACACATGCCCCCTTAAAAAATCTTAGATTCAGGATCTCTTTGAAGTTTCAAGAATCTCTGACCATTGAATTCAAATTAATTCTACGACAAGATTTTTTTGTTGATATTGTTTATTTTACTCATCTATTATATGTATTAAATATACCTTTTTAACTTAAATTATCTAGGTGGGGATGAAATGGATAAAACATAAGGAGAACTTGCCTTGTGTAGTTTCAATAGTTTTAAAATAATGGAGTGAAATAGAAATAGAACAACTTGTCCACTTGCTCTTGACATTGAGCACTCCAGTTTCTGTATTTTCAGACAAACGGAAACACAGAAGAAATTTCCCATGAGAGCACTTCATATGGTGCCACTTGTCATTCTTGTGCTCTTCTTCTTTCTTGCGCTCACCACTGGTATGAAAAAATTGGTCATATTCCATCTCAATCTTTACCTTCTCTTTCTTTAGACCCATGAAAAAAGAAAGGTAAATCTCACAAACTAAATACCAATCCCACCCTCAGAAACGAAAGTAACATGAACTGTCTAAAATACACAATTGAATACTTGGAAGATTAGCTTTGAAGATGTGAGTCTCAAAAGTTCCTTCTAATCAATCTAAGTATTAACTATGGCTATCTCATCGTCCCTTATAGTGTGCCCGATATCCTTGAAAAATAGAGAATTGCGTTACGAGTTCAGATCCGTCGACACTCACACCACATAGGGCTTTAGCACCACACCACCGTTGGTGCAACAAACATAAATAGAAACCATAACCATACATAAAGTTGAAAGTGGCCTTAATTAATCAGCTCTTATAGTGCCTTTAATGCTCTCATTAATGGCATCCCATTTTATTCTCAACTAATAAAGAATTTGAATGTAGTGAGTAGGTGAAAAGCTAGAAGGGAGAATTCAATGTAGAATGGATCTGGAACTAGCACAACTCCTTGATAATCAAATTGAAATTAATGGACCGAAGTGCTCACAAACCCAACATAAACCATATTTTAGTACATGTACAAACTAGGTCATTCGAATTGATGGATGACACTAGAATGGTATAGCAGCCGTTCCTGTCCCTCAAGCTTTGGCCGAGCATGCAACGATGGGATGACGTCTACTAAGAAATATATACAAAAATCCAAAGTCAACATTATAGAAACCCAAATTTTTTGAATGTACAAACAAACTAATGGCTCCAAACCATCCCCATATGTCTTTAAATGAAATAACAAATATAATTGTTCTTCAACAACATGCCTCTTGTGTAGGACACTTGCCCTCTAATTTCCATGGATTTGCTAATAGGTGGCAATATTCACAAAATTACTGATGTATTTGACATAGTAGTTTTGACCACCTTAAATATAATGAATGGTGCTTCCCCAACACACATGATTATAATGTTCCAAGATTCATAAAACAAACCCCACACCCCAAGATGTGTTGACTTCTTACTAGTGGACTGGAAACTAGCCAATTCTTGGGCCTTTTATCATTTGTCACGAAGCATGATGGGTTTTCATTGTGGCTAACAGTGGTTCGCTCACATTTTTGTAGGGACCCACCCTATGATATTTTTTTTAAAGAATAATACAGTGAACTAAGAAAACAACCATAAAAAGATAGCATTGAGAACTCATAAATATTAAGCACTTATATAAAATATCCATGAAATTCACTACATTACACATATCATCTATTTTACATGTTGTTAACTATAGTCACAATGAAGTTATATAAAAGAACATTATAATAACATAGGTACCGTTCACCAAGAGATGAGATTCAATCTTGACTTGCCGCTACTTTCACTCCCTTGTTGTCGTTCGCCTCCAAGTGTGAATTTTGACATGCTTGATCTGAATGTATTGACCCACCGGTTGACCTCCCAGCCTACTCCTTGGGTACTCTCCTTCACCCCATACCCCCGAGCTATAATGGGGTTTTATAATGGAGGAAATGTGCTAGCTGGTAGAGGAGAGCACTCCTTGGCTCAAGAGTCCCCTCTCTAAAGTCCTCTACCTCACCAAACTCAACTATAGCTCGTAGTCACTACTATGACATAGTCTCATCCATCCAACAATAGGTAAAAAAAATTCCCCTCTCCCATGGCTTGCCCCTTCTTTTATAGGAGGCTTCATAGGTGACACTTGGAATTTCATGCATAATTAATTATTTTTGTTAATCCAATAGTTTGATTATTCACCCACCCATGTGTCACTCTCTCACCAAGGATCTCCAAAATTATTTACTTAAATTTTAATTTAAAAATAATATTTTTCCTCACCCCAACAAGACTTCCTATTTCTTCTCCTAGTTGTCTCTTGATCCCCCTTTTCTACTCCTTAATTTGTGTTCATTACTAAAGTCAATTGATAAGTCTCAGATTTGGTCCCTAACTACTTCCTAATTTAACTCAATTTTCCTCTTAGATGGATATTCTTATGTTGGTTGTTGTCACATGGAGGTTCTCTAAATTTCTCTAAAATTTAATTTATTAATCTTATTTTAATTCACCATCCTCTTCTCTTAATTAAGTTTAACTATTTTAGGATTAATACTTACATATATGTCCCTCTTTCCCCATTTTACCTAATTAAGTTACTTATGTACATTATCTACCTAATAATTTCCAACATGGGAAGGGTAGAGTTCTCAAGGTAAAATAATTTATTTCTTCCTATCCTCCCCTTACTGCAAGTTTTATTCTTGATTTAACTACCTTGGTTCTAACATCATTTACCACTTGATGTGAATTTACAAGGTTTTCATGTTTTGATTATATTTATTAATTTATTTATTTTTAATGATTCCAAGGGTGCCAATTTGGTCGTGCCCTTCAAGTACTTCCCCAGAAATTCCAAGGGTGTCATGTCTAACAGTTTATTTGTGATGCCAAGGGTGCCAAGTTGGTCATGCCCTTCAAGAACTTCCATTGAAGTTCCAAGGAGGTGCCACGCCACTTTCCCTTCAAGCATCCAATGGCTATGAGGGGAAAGTATAGGTGCAATGACAAAGACCACTATCATCTCTTATGTTGCCTTCTATAGTGAGACTAATGGTGTTGGGGATCAAGGAATCTACCTTGATGTGTGCCCCCCAGTAAAATCCTCATGAGTGACCCAAATTTGGGACTTGCCTGCACAACATCATGATCTTCAAGGTGAAGGTGTTTCAACCTTTCCAACCTAAGTCACGGCGAGAGTGTTAGCGGGTGAGATCAGGGATACTGTCCCACCCCTCCCCTGCATTTCCATCCAACTGTACAACCCCATCAACCATATGGGAGTCATTTAGCCAAGCAACTACTATGTGCTTGCAACCACTAACATATCATCAATATATATATATATATATATATATATATATATATATATATATATAGAAGGTTTCAAAATTGACTTAGAATTTCAAATACAAATATTAATTTCCATGAAACCAGGTGTCATCGACTCATCATATGCTAATGCCTCTAGTGGTTTCTTTTCATACTCAATAATCACCAGTAACAAAGTTTCTCAGTGTTAGTCATTGTCATATTAGCATCATCAACATCACCTAGTCATTCACATTGTTGTTCGTTGTGAACCAAAACTAATGTAAGTAGCTAACATAGGGGACACATCCATCATGGATATCATCATCATAACATCAATATAAAACATACCTATCCATCAAAGCTATCATCATCATGATATCAATAGAGAGCATACATATCCTTTACTGCTATCATCATCATAATATCAATAGAGAACATACATAACCATTAATGCTACAATCATCATAGTATCAATAGAGAACATGCATAACCATTAATGCTACAATCATCATAATATCACTAGAGAACATACATAACCATTAATGCTATCATCATCATAATATCAATGGAGAACATACATAACCATCACAACCACTAATAATAGAGTCATGTGTCTGGATCCTCAACCTAAGGTCCTCAAAGAATAAAGTGCAAGCCTTAGGGCTAAATAAATGTTAATGTCATATCACTATTAGTCAACTAGAGCGGGGCACTACATACACCCCCTCTTAATAATAGACTTTGTCTCGAAGTCCTTGGAATAGGTAAGGAAAATGGTGACACATCTCCTCAGTGTCCTCCCAAGTGGATGAATTGGGACTATAATTGTCCCATTAGACCTTAACTTGGTCCACTAACCGTCATCTAAGCTGCAAAGTTCATTGGTCTAGTATGCGAATTGGTTCGACCATCGTTGTTCCCTTGTCCAAAACCTGCAAATGGCCTAAGTCAATAACATGCGAAGGATCTGAAATATAATGACACAAAACAGAAACATGAAACACATCATGCATATGCGCTAGAGATGGGGGTAATGCAAGCCTATATGCCACCGACCCTTTTCTTTCTAAGATTTCAAAAGGTCCCACAAACCGTGGAGACAATTTTTCTCCCTTTCCAAATCTTATAGAGCTCTTTTGGGGCCTTACTCTCAGGAACACCCTATCTCCCACTTCATAACTTCGGTCTATCCGATGAAAAAGCATAACTTTTTGTCGATATTGTGCTTCTTTTAGCCTCCCCCTAATCATAGTCATTTGTTCTTCCATCTCTTGCACCACTTCTGGTCCTATTAATACTCAGTCCTCTAGTCGGTCCCAACTGAGAGGTGTTCTAGAAGGTCTTTCGTACAATAACTCAAATGGTGCCATCTTGATGGAACTCTGATAACTATTATTGTAAGCAAATTCCACGAGGGGTAAAAACTCCCATCTCTTTTGTTGGTCCATTACATACATCTGTAGCATGTCCTCAAGGATTTAATTAGTCCTCTTTGTCTGCGCATATGTCTTAGGGTGATAAGTAGTTCTGAAGTTCAACTGGGTTCCCAAGGCTTCTTGGAAACTAGTCCAAAACCTTCTTGTAAACACTGCTCCCCTATTTGATATGATCTTCCTAGGCACTCCATGTAATCTCACAATCTCATCAATAAAAACTCTAGCTATCTCTAGTGCCTTATATGTAGTCTTAACTAGTATAAAATGGGCGCTCTTGGTCAGTGTGTCCACCACTACAAATATGGCATCATGTCTTCTTGAGGTCATTGGTAGTCCCATAATGAAGTCCATTGATGTAACTTCCCATTTAGATTCTGGTATCTCATGGGGTTGTAATAACCCTGTTGGATGTATGTGCTCAGATTTTACTCGCTGACACTCTAAGCATCTTGTTACAAAGTGTACAATGTCCTTCTTCATCCCTTTCCAAAATAAGAGTGGTTTCAAGTTCACGCTCATCTTCTTAATACGAGATTATTCCATGTATACTGCGCGATGTGCTTCATTCAAGATTAACCAACATATGTCTTCATTCGGTGGCAAATGTATCCTTCCTTGAAATCGTAGTGGCCCATCACTATCACAGGAGTATTCTTCATATTTTGGGATGCTCATTTCATCTTCCCTCAAAATTTTGCTAGCCTCCTGGTACTAGGTGTCCTTAAATTGTAAGTCAAGCAAATTCTCCCTCAAATTTGTCTTTAGGGGAATCACTGAAAATATTTGAGGCCTCCTACTTAAAGCATCAACCACCCTATTTACCATTGATTTCATGTAAGTAATATCAAAATCATATTCATGAATAAGCTTAGACCACCGTCTCTATATTTCATTTAAGTGGTCTTGAGTGAATATGTGTTGTAGCCCATAATTGTCAGTCCTAAGTTCAAACTTCCTTCCTAGAAGGTAGTGTCTCCAAATCTTTAGTGCGTAAATAATTGCTGCCACTTCTAGATCATGGGTTGCATAGTTCTCTTCGTGGGTTATAATTTTCCTTGATGCATAAGCTATTACTCTTCCTTCTTGCATCAATACACAACCCAACCCTTCCTTGGAGGCATCGGTGCAAACTAAAAATTATTGTTCCATATCCAACACCTTCAAAATTGGCATTGTTGTTAATAACACCTTTAACCTTTGGAATGTGTCTTCACATTTTTCAGTCCAAATGAATTTCTTGTTCTTTCTTTGGAGCTCGGTAATGGGGCTTGCTATCTTCAAAAACCCTTCGACAAATATATGATAATACCTTGCCATGCCCATGAAACTTCGTATTTCATGAACATTGGTTGGTGTTGGCCATTCCATGATGGTCTCGATCTTTGTCGGGTCTACCGCAATACCATCCCAGAGATAATGTGCCCAAGATAATGAATCTTGGTTTGGTAGAAGGAACACTTTGACAACTTCTTGTACAATTGGTTTTCTCTAAGACATTGTAGAACTATCCTCAAGTGTTCGTCATGCTCTTCTAGGGTCTTTGAGTAGATCAAAATGTCATCGATAAATACTTGTACAAACTTGTCTAAGTAATCCCAAAATATTCCATTCATCAAACTCATGAAAACACCCAGGGAATTTGTCAGTCCAAAGGGTAAAACTACAAATTCATAATGCCCAAATCTTGTCTTAAAGGTTGTCTTCAGGATATCTTCTTCCTTGATTCTCAACTGATGATATCCTGACCTCAGATCTATTTTTGAAAACACAGTTTCCCCCCTCATTTGATCAAACAAGTCATCTATCCTTGGTAGAGGGTATTGATTTTTTATCATCACTTTGTTCAACTAGTGGTAGTCAATGTATAGTCGCCAAGACCCATCCTTCTTTTAAACGAAAATTACTGGGGCTCCCCATGGAGATATGTTAGGTCGTATGAACCCCAAGTCCAATAATTCCTTTAATTGGATTTGTAATTCCTTTAGCTAAGGAGCTGACATACGATACACTAGTACAATATAGCTAATTAGTTACTAAAAAAATGACTAAAATTTGCATATAAATGACCATTTTTCAGTCGGTGACCAATAGTAGCTAATTTACAGTATCTTATAACGCATCCAACTTTTAGTCATTTTTAGCTTAGTCATTAATTGGTTATCTCAATTTTATCTTTTAGTAATATATTTAGTCATAAATTTGGCTATTAATTTAGTCATTTATTTAGTCATTAATAGCCACAATTAATGACCAAATATACAACAAAATATATTACTACATGATCACCTGAGAAAATGAATTAATGACCAAAGAAATATGACCCAAATGTTGGTCGTGTTATAAGATACTGTAAATTAGCTACTAATAGTCATATATATGCAAATTTTAGTCATCATTTGAAACCAATTAATGACCAAATTATAAGATACTGTAAATTAGTTACTAATAGTCTTATATATGCAGAATTTAGTCGTCATTTGTAATCACAAATTTATCATTTGCAGTAGTCATTTATATTTTTATGGTAGTTTCATATTTATTATATAAATGACTATTTTAGTAGTTTATATTCATTTCATTTACTTTTATTAATAATCATTATAAATGACTAATTTAGTCATGTATTCATTTTATTTTTGTTCATCATTAATCAATATAAACTACTAATTTGGTAGTTTTAGAGTGATTTTACATATTCATTATTAATCAACATAAATTACTTAGTATGATTTTGTGACTAAATTAAAAAAAAATGGCATACAATGTGCATGCTCATCTAAGACAAAGTTACATATGTTAATTGCAATACTAAATAATATCAAGTGCAACTATAAATAATTTCAACCACAAATTATATTATATAAAATGTGAAGTATTGCAATATGAATTTCCAACTTAATATTAGTTGGACTAAAATTTACACATGAAAGATTGTTTCATCATTTCAAAACATTATCACTGTGTTGCCAAGGTATTGCAAGTGAATTCACCAACTATGAAGACTTGACCATCATTCTCTATGTGTGTGTCTTATGCAGAAGATTGGCTCTAAGAGTATCATTAAACTGGTTTTATTCTCTCCCTTTTTCATTTGTCGCTTCAGTCTTATTGTTCTCCTCTTTCTTCAATTTCTGCTTCTTACCATCAATACTGAGTTCCTCTCCTGAAAACAAAAGAAGATACAACACATAGTATAAGAAATGAAAGATGATGAATACTGGAATATAAACTAAAGTATACTATAAAATATTTATACAACATATACCTCAACATCAGTAATGTCAATGCCATTTCCCCCCATAAAAGTAAGAAACTCGAACAAGTTTTCTTCAGTTGGGTGATAGTGGCCACTATGTGGCTAGATGACCTATATAAACAAAGCAAATAAAACATCACCATAGAAATAACACCTTAATAACTTAGTATTTAAGCTTCAGAGAAATCTTAAGCACAATCATGCCAACTAAGTTACATGCTAAAAAGCTCAGGATGTAGATAACTTGTGAAAACAAATAATCTAAGGTGTGATGTCTAATCCTTGTCGTTTTATTCGCAACAACATTTCATTCTCTAACACATGAACTTGGTCAAGTATATAGACAACCTGTGCTCAAATAACAACATGAAAGTAAACTTTTCTAATAGTCATGAAAATATTTTAACACAAAACAACGAAAATGATTTCAATTAATATCATGTAATACTAATCTCATCTTCAAGCTTTGGATGTTGTTTAAATGGACATGATACCAAGTATTTTCAATTTCATAGTTAAAAGACAAAACAAAATCAAAGGAAACATTCAAAATACAATCAAATAAAAAAGAGAGGATATCATGGAATGGACATTGCAATTATAAAAAATATGTTTACCTATCCATCGGTGTCTTGTCTAGCATTCCTAAAACATTTTCTTGCCCAAAATAACCATGAGGTGAAATAATCACAACATTAAAAACCATAGTAATCCCTACTCGAAACATTTCCAAAGTCGATGGCTCAAGTGCCTCAGCTCCTCTTGTATTGGCAAATCATATGATGTAAAAAGTGAACTACCATAAGCTATTTTTTCTAGCAAATCCTTCACAATTGAATTTGGAGGTAGTTCTTGCACAGTCATCTATTTAACAACAATAATCAATCCTTTATTCATGAAAATGATATGATGGTAGAAATTTAAAACAACATACATAAAAAATTGTGTAAAGGATTAGCAAATGAATTTCAAAACAAGCAGATTAGTTACTAATGGCAACACAATATCAACACAGTATGAATTTCAAAAAAATAAGATTAGCAAATGAATTCATACTATGTTACTAATGGCTAATGAATTTAAAAATAGGAAGATTAGCAAATGAATTCATACTATGTTTCCAAGGCATTGTTCTCCTCTTTCTTCATTTCTTGCTTCTTCCCATCAATATTGAGTTCCACTTTTGAAAATGAAAGAAGATACAATTCAAAGTATAAGATATGAAAGACAATGAACACTAGAATATAATCTAAAGTAGACTATATATATTTTATAATAGAAAATTGTCAAGAAAATTAGAAAGATAAACATAGTCAACAAATTAATAAAAAATCTCATTTATATGTTGAGTCCCATATAGCCTTGCATTTTACAATGTCCAAAATTAGCCTTATAGATTATTTGGCTACTCAAAAATCGAAAACAATAAACTTTGTGTTATATTCATTAAGAGTTTCCAACTTAGGGCTAAAGTCCACTAAAATTATTACAAACATTGCCACACTTGGGGGTTGACTTTTTCCATGATATATATCTCATTGTCCTCATCTATAGAGCATTGTGGTAGTTATGTAGGTTGTATTTGTACATAAATGAACAAAATATGCCAAAAATGATTGAAATTAACTAACTTGCAAGGTATTTTTCCTATCATTAAAAATTATAATTGGTTTTATTTCTTACTAAACAAATGCATAATCAACAATTAGGGGGATTGGAAACATCCCTATAGGTTGAAAAGAGAAATATGTGCTTTGGAAATATTTCTAGTATTTTGTGAGGCATTTCTAAGGTATTTTGGTTTAAATTTCTAATGGTGAAATATTGGTGGGGGGGAAGTTTCCTACTACTTAGCTTTTGAACAATGCATTCCATCCTATCTTAGAGATTTTCTTATCTAAGCTTGCTTGGAAGGAATGTGTTGGCTTGTTAGTAATATTTGCTTAAGTCTTATTTTTACTAAATTTGCACATAACATGCACACACCAAATCATTGTATAGTGTGTGTTTGCGAGACCATGTTTGAGAATTTCTGGAGGGAAGTTGGATGCAATTGACGATGACTTTCTTGACATTCAAGGTAAAGGAAAGAGCTCAATGATCACATATTCGTGCCTTGGTGGAGGGTGGTGGTGGGGCAAGCTACTAGCTTGTGCCAAAAGTTGTGGAGAGATGAGGTTCATGGTTTCAATGATCTATATTTGGAAATATATGAGGTATTTGTCAAAGAGAAACATATATACATCATGATAAGAGATACTCATCCTCATCACAGACATACACTCTCAAGGAAACAATAGAAGCAATAGTGTAAGTGGAGGAGGAAGCTGAAGGTATCTCTTCCAAGCCACCATTGACATATAAGGAGGAAATATGCATCAAGGACGTGCTTTTTTTAGGTTGAGAAGACTATCAATAACAATCTCTTGGTTTGGAGCTATTATTGTCTCTTCAATTAGAAAATAATATCATTTTCACTAAGTTTTATAGACAATGTGACTTCTCCTTTGATTAACACTTCCACAAATGTAAGAAACATATCTAACATCCCAAAACTCTTCACATTCAAACTCATCCCATAGGGACACTAAGATTACCATTGTTACTTGTAATTTATCTTTTCTCACTTTTCTCCTTAGCACACATTCTACATGGGGTATTGCAATTTTGATAGCATTATATTCCAATGAAATTATCACAAACAATTTGAAATTTCTTTGTACAGAAACTCTACCATTTACCATTTATGTGCAATTATGGATTTAACTCAAAGTTCAAATTCAAAACATATTGCAAGTTTCAATAAAAGTTGTATATTTGAGAATAAATGTTAACAGTACATTTTCTCTTTACTGTTGAGATCAATTTATTCTTACCTGTTCATAGTGCCATCCCACAAAAGTGAGGCAACATCAAAATTTGAGTGAAGGGATCCTAGCCAACAATTGAAACTTGAGATAGGCCCAATGCTCCATGCAAGTATTAATACAGCTGCCAGCTTCCAGTCTATGATCTTTCTCTTTGAAAATTAAACAGAATACCCAACAAAATTGATAAAATAATTAAGGACAATACACCCATCAAAATTGCTAAAAATAAACTAGGACAAAACACCCATAAAAATTACTAATAAAACACCACTGAGGCAAACATGGTGCTACAAACAATGATGAAAATGGACACAAGCTTTAGTGATTTTGTGCTTTACCATTTGTTCCAACATTCAATACAGTTGGGCTTTAATAAAAAAAAATCAAATGTATTTGGAAATTTTAAATCAGTAAAACTCCATCATCAATGTTTTATCAATTTTATTCATAGAAACTTCAATATAACTATAAAGAGTTCATGGAAAATATAGAGAAAAATGTGAAGAAAATTCAATGTGACTGCAAAGAGGCCATGGAGAATTTACATAAAAAAATTGTGAAAAATAATTTTTGAACTTAAATGATTTGTGATCTATGATGGCCAATCAGTCGTATTAACCATATTTTACGGTCAAGATGCATTTTGCCAAGATGTTTTCTCCTCATTGATGCCATTAATGGTGCTTTACTTGACACTTTTTGAGGTATTAAAAACCTCACTATTGAGAATTATAGCTCAAACATGAACTTTTGCACAGGTTCAGTGTGAACATAAGAAGTAGTTTGAGATAATTTCGAAAAATAATTCTATTTTTGGAAAAGTAATTCTATTTTGTAATTCACTTTAGTAAAAAGAGTGAAATTCTTATGTTTAACAGTTGAGCCTAAGATTGTATCTCATGCATAACTTAGACTATTAGGAATCTTAAAAATAGGTTCTTTGCTAAAATTATATAGATAGGACAAGGTAGAGGCTTTCAACAAACTTGGGTAGTTGAGTAGGTTGAGCAACATAGATGGAGAGAGAGCAGGTAACTAGGAAAGAGAAGTTTCCAACAACACTCAGTCCCATATGGTTGCATGGATAACACAATATGGATTTGTAAAGTCATACAGACAGTATTGTTTCGATCCATACAATTATATATATAGTCCATACATGTGTCCATACATTTTGTATGGGCAGGCCAAACATCTATATAACAGTCATTTTTCTCAGTCCAATGTGTGTTTGGTATCCATACATGTGTCTGTACAGTTTGTATGGGAAAGAAAAACATCTATATAGCGTCCATTTTTCTCAGTCCAAGGTGTTTTTGTATCCATGCAGTCTTGTTTTTTGGGAAACATGTGGAGGTTAATTTTTGGACCCAAATATTTCTAAGGTATCACGAGACCCAACATACATTTTTTTATCTTCTACCAATTATATGTTCATTTCCTCTTATCCATTATCTTTTTCCGAGCATAAAGGAGGATTATGTGTTCTATGAGGCCAATTTTATTGATGCTTCCAAAGGAAATCCCAAAAGAATAGGATGAGGAAGAAGAGCCTTTAAAAATAAGAGGAGGAATGTTGGATTGTTTAAGAGAGTCCTCATCTAATGAGAGAAATTCGAGATCTAAGTGTTTTCTTAAAAGTTTGTTAGGTGTTGAGGAGAAAACATAGACCATCTAGGATTGGAACCCAAGACTTCCAAATACCACTGAAGGCAATCTACCAACTGAGCTACCAACCCACACATTTGAGCATATTTCCATAGGGTACTTGACTACCAACAACTAAGAGAATATGGCAAGATGGAAAGTTAATGTCCAAACAATTGCATTGGGATAATTTGAACTATCCACTAGAATGGTATTTGTCTACATGATTAATATGTACTTTCTCAACATCATAGAGAAGTGTGGGTTACTTATCTCTTTTGGAAGGAAGTGATTGGAAAAGAAAGGTTTTCAAACATGAGCTAATATGTGGGACCAGAGAATAAAAAATACCTATCCTTCCAGGATTTCAATTTTCAGGTATTCAACTCTGTTGTCATCCTAGTCATGAGAAATGCTCAATAGATCCTAGAAACCCTTCTAAATTCCCATGTGTAAAATCCATTCTCATCCAGACCACCTCCATTACAGGTAGTGAATTGTGCATCCTGTGGCATTGGTGGGATAGAGGAGAACAATTCAATATTAGGCACTTCAAACCTTGATTAAAATCTCATGTTTCTCATGGATGAGAATTCAATGATGATGGTTGCATGAACAT